>SNQJ01S0006120.1:24731-73572 GCA_010110895.2 Picea sitchensis | reverse complement strand
ATGCCCAAATGCTTAACCAGAAAGAAATGTGTATTTACTTGGCAACCCAAACACAGTTGCGTGGCAATAGATCTTGTCTGTTTTAATTTGTTTATGTTTCTATCCCCAATGGTTAGGTATTCAAGGGTTCTACAGATAAGGGTTTTCCCTATGCTATAACTCTCTGATATATGTGTGGGGTCCAACAGTAGTACTCGGCCCAATATCTCAAGGAACTAGCTAAAAAGGATAGACCGTATGCTTAGACGTACTACTCGACTACCCAAGTACTAGAGAGTATCTTCCTGAGTTCTGTTCTTGGTGACACTATAACAGTCAAGCGACTGATCGATTTATCTAAAGAGGGCTTCAGGTATTTTAGGCCGATCCGTACACAGGTGTTGTGTGATGTGCTACCACTCGAAGGGGTACCAACATGGGTTACAAGGGTGGCCAATAGATGTGCGCTTAAGTACCACTTGTATTTCCTGTGTGTATGAATCCCTCAACCACAACTTTATGTGCGTAACGACAGATCTCTGTGGCTTAAAGACGCTGAAATACGTCTGTACCCTGAAAAAAAATATAACCCACACTTTCTGCCTAGGAAAGTGCTCTGATACCACTTGTAATATACCAGATATAAAATGTATGCAGAACAGAGATAAAATGCTAGAAATGGAAGATTAACAACAATATAACCAGAACATTTACCACAATAGCACTGAAATGATAAGAGAGTAATAACAAAAATAGCACTTTGAATCTGAAAGCAATGTTCACGGGCCTCTTCGAGGGGGAAACCTCTATTTGAGCAGAGATCTATTACAATAATATCCAAGATAGGATTCTCATACCCTCGACTCCTATTTATACTAAAAAGAAGCATCTAGAGGAAGATCCTTCTAGAAGCGAAAGCTTCTATTAGGTCTTCTTACATCTTCCTTATTATATTTTATTGAAAGGCCTTATTAATATTGACCTTTATTACATTCAAATATATTGTTCTACCTATGTGCGGGTTAGGACCCTGATAGTATCCTCCATGATAAAAGGACAACAACAACTTGATGCACACGTTCACTTCTTGATGCCTCCCAAAGTGAGGAATCTTCATTACATTAAGTAGGGTTGACTGCGCAAGGTTCTAGGTCCATGATTGAGCAATAATCTTGGAGTTATTTCCTTTGGTTCACGTCAGATATTTATGAGGGGTGAGCATACTATAAACCTTCATGTCGTCGAGGTTGAAATCACTGAAATTCAACACGGTGAGCTTATCCTGGTCAGAATGAACTGCGCGCACTTCCTTCAAAAGGTATGCAGTGATCGAAGCATACTCAAATTCACAGGGTACACTATTACGATTGATGGCACCACTCAGAGGTGGTATATAAGCAGGTAGAATGCTCAGAATCAGCTTAGCATTTGCGATATTTTCTCTGTGCTTCGTTCGTTTCTCATTAGCTAGCTGGGATGGACTGGATCGAGCAGTGGAAGGAGATGCCTGGATTCCTCTCATCGATGATGCTTGTACACCTGTAGACAACCCTCGCTCTGACATGACTCTCTCTGTCATTAGGTTAATCATAACCTCTTCAACAACTTTCTCTGCAGCTCTCAATGCTACCAACATACGCACTCAGGGTAAACAATTTGCAGGATCGGGGAACAACTCAGACACGGTAATGAGATAGAGAACGAGAGCACAATGATCACTGTATAAACTCGTCTTAGTCTGTGGGCTCAAATTCTTAGTTGGAAAAAGTGTTCTCAGTGCGTGGCGTGACGAGCTAAATAGGTAAATCGACAATGGTTGGCTTGCAATGAGTATGAGCCTCCATTGACTCCTGTTCGATTCGTTATGGCACGGTCCAATGGTCGGATGAAGAACCTTTATTTATTTTCTATCCATTCGGAGCAGAAGTCGAACGGATATATCGACCCCAACGACTATATTGCTTTGTCATGGTGAAATGCCATGTGTCGTTGTTCTGATATCTCAACAAAGCTCCAATTCTGCAATTTTTCTTTCCGCGAGGTCTCCTCTAGAACCTCCTGTAACCTTTCAATATTATCCCTTTTCTTTCTCAACTTTTTAGCCTTCTTTCCAGTGAGCTTCGTCTCGGTAATGATTTTCTCATTCTGATTCTTTTCTTCTTTGGTCTTAGTTACTTTGCACTGTTGAAATTATTTCCTAGGGTTCCTAGATAATACTTCTTTTGTGTTTGGGATAGGTAATTCAATCTTTAGGGGATCCTCTAGTGTTCTCTTAGCTTTGACATCTGGGATTCTAGTATTAAATATCTGTGATCTCCTCTCTTGTTCCTCAATCAAGTGCGCAATCCTTCTGGTCATAAAGTCTTTTAACTCTTACTTCTTTTGTTCCAAAACTTCTTCTTCTTCCTTTCATCTGGCTTGATCTCTATCAATCCAAGGTTTTCCTATTAGCATGGTAAATGGGGCGCTATCTTCAACAAATTTAATAATCTCAAAGTCTTCTTCTATCGAACTTCCATTGACAGTCATAGGTATTTGAGGGAGTCTTCCATATAGGTTTACTAGCTTTCCTTTAAATAAACCTATTCCTCCTAGTGAAGGGATCATAGTAGGCCTTCCTATAGCTTCCCAGGTTCTCTCTGGCATAATATTCATCTGTGTTTCCTCATCCAGAACACATTCAATGTCGAATTCCCCTATTCTTGCTTCGATTCATTCCTTCTCTTTGAAGATCTTTGATAAGTTGACATGTCGGTGGTCATTCAGGGTTTCTTTCATCTGTATCAGTACTTTCTCTGATTCTTTCTAGGGTTCTACCTTTTCTGGATCTGCCTTATGGTTCTCTTGATTTAGGTTCATTCCTTCAAGCTTAGCGATCATTCTAGGGAAATCCAATACTTCATGGTCTAGAGCTTTACAACAAAGATAACTAGGTCTTCCACCAAGGCATTCCTTAGCAATATGTCTCGGTCTTTTGGAACTGTAATAGAGGGTTAACCCTCTCTACCATTTAAATGATCCCCAGCTTCTATTGTTCTACACACTAGGATCGTATGAGCTAACCTGAAACAAATTCTTTCTAGGATCCTGCATCCATTTGTTAGTCCAAACATCTTTTCTATGCATAGGTATACCATATATTTCATGATTCTTATCAGATCTATTCATAAAAAATATTTTTTCATTTATCAGTGCCCTAGTTTTTAAGCTAGGACAGAATCTATCAAACATACCTAGGTTCATACTGTAGAAAAAAAAATTCTACTTATCCTACTTTTACAGAGCACAAAGATTTCAGATCTAAGACTTTTTAACTATTCTTACCTTTATCAGAGCACAAAGCTTGCAGATCTTACCTCTTTTAGTCAGAATTTTCCACTTTTACCTTTCTTAGAGCACAAAGCTTTCATATCTTGCTTCTTTTCTTCAGATCCGACCTCCTTTCTTTAGATTGAGCTTCTTTCCTTCAGATTTGGCCTTCTCTCTTTAGCACAGAACTTCACAGGTCAAGTAAAATGCTGCGTACTAGGGAAACAGATCTACGCACAGAGCTTTCACACTTTTAGATTGAATCTTTTCACATAGTTTCTTCTTCCTTAGTTCCCAACAATCACAGTTTTGGTCCCGACAACAGAACCATTTTTTGGCACATGGGTAGACCTAGGGTTCAATGCTACAAAAACACACCAACAAAACCCTAACTACCGACCCTTTCGACAACACCTGCGAAGCAGATGAAGTCTCACCCGAGGTAGAGGCAGGGGTGGTTGCAGGACTCAAGTGTCTGCAACCTTAGCTAGGACACAAATATGTGATTGTATTACTCAATAAAGAATTTAACACCTTCAGTTCTTTAACATGCAATCATTATATACTTCGCTGATAAAAAAGAGCCTCACAGTATCCACACTAATATACCATATACAAGCACTTAGCACAAGTAAATAGGTTAGATGTAACTGATCAATCATTGAGCATATTCATGTACATTATATCTAACATTCTATACATCATTAACATTGAGCATAAGTAGATCTATCTAATCATCTCAAAGAACTAAACAAAGAAGACATAAACACATTCAGACAAGCACCAAGCAAGATAACATAGTGTTTACGTGGCTTACCCCTCTCCTGGGGCTACGTCCACCAACTTTTTTTCTTTATTGCCTTCAGTCAATATGTTACATCACAAAGCCTCAAACCCTTACTCTGCATAGGAAAAAAGATCTACGCAGCTCACTAGATCCTTCTTCCTCATGTTACAACACTAAGCCTTTCACAATCTATCACTACTACTTGCACTCAGCTCTGCAAGTCTCTTACAATCATGCACAAAGCATACAAAAACCCTACTTGCACTTAGTATACATTCACATCACTTAGGTCTAGCACTTAGCCTTTCATTTGTCTCTCATTTTTCTTCCTAGCCTAGGCATCTATTTATATATACAAAATAGACCTAAGCATGGGTAAACCCATGGGCCGACATCCCTTTCTTGTTACATATTCCCAAAAACACAAAAAGAGGTCCAAAAGGGGGCCGAGATCTCGTGATCGTCTTGCGCTCCTCCTTCGACAGGTTGTCGAAGTCCCAAACTAGGTCAACATGACCAAGAAACTCCCAAAACTTCGTCAAGGGCCAACACATACAGTAGCTAAATATGGTTGTAATTCATAGATGTAAGCTATAAGAAGTTATTTAGTTAGTGGTAATTTTCATTTTTATGAGTATTTCACACCGCAATGTTCCTCGGTTGGGTTGGGGGATATTACATTATGGTATCATAGCCTCTAATTCAAAAACCGAGCTCGGATGGGCTAGAATCAGTGTGAATTTGGGTAAATTCATTCTTATAGAGTTTCCTATGGTGAATTTGGGGAAAAATAGGAGACAATCAGAGAAAAATTCCCAAATTCATGAGCAAGATTCAATTTTGAGTGACTAAGATCTATTTAATAAATTTAATGAAGTAAATCTGCAAGTTGCAGAGCATAATTCAACTTGGAAAGGTCAAAATTCACATTTTAATGGTCGCCTTTAGCGTTGGGAAGAAGTTTAGGAATCGACGACCAAGACCATGTTGGATCTCGAGATCGACGAAAGAGATGCATTTTGATAAATTTAAAAATCCATAAGGTTTCAATCATTTGGAAGGTTGAAGGAATCAACGACCAAGATTCATTTTTGATCATTTGGAAAATAGATCAGATCGATGGTCTAGATTAGTTTTAGGAGGTTAGAAAAAGGGAGTCGATTCAAGACCAAGATCATATTGGCTTGAATATCGATTCCTTAGATTCACCTGGAATTTAATAAAAAATCACAAAGTGTTGAATTTTTCCAATAGAACTCGCCGACAACCGATGGTCAAGTTGGTCGAATTGGTGATGAGTTGGTTTGACCAAAGTAAAATTCTAATGGCTGATGGTTAGGCATTGGAAAAATCATTGAGGTGCCCAGTTTTGTTGACGGTTGATGGGATGATGGTTGGGCGTCAGTTGGATTCGAAAAAAAAATTTGGTTGCCAAAGGAAATTTCCAACATTCAATGGTCGGTTTGGCTGGACGAGAGAAGTGTTTTGGTTAGCCAATGGAGATCATCAATGGTCGACGATCAATGATTGGTTCAGACGAGTTTTTGAAGAATTTATATCGAGAAAGAGAAATGACCAATGGTCGATGGAACAGACATGGTGATAATGTGTCATGCCACATCAACATCCACGTGTAATGCCACATCAACAATTTCCATGTCAGCCAACAAGGATGGCCGATGGATGATGGTTGTGTCAGTCGAATTGAGGAGGTGTTTTTGATAGTCAATGGGGATGAATGAAGACCAATGGGACAATGGTTGGGAATTGACACCCAAATTGTTGAGGAGTTCCATTCACAAATGAAAATCGTCAACAACCATCGAATGATGGTGAGTTCGGTTGGTTTAGCATTATGTTGTGAACCAATTTTCGGAGCAAAATTTTGGGTGGAATGTTGTGTGTGTCTAAAGGAAAGCATTCATCGTCGATGGTCGATGGAACATGGATCAAGGACTTATATTTCGTGTGATTTGAGGTCAACAACTTAGATTTAAAAGGATGTTACAATAGTAAAACAATCAAATTTATGTGAAATTTTGTTTCTTTTGAATATCATTAACTTCGGGGAATTTTTGAGGGCCTAAATGACGTTTTTATCCAATCCAATGAGAGATCAATCCAATGAACTAAATTGTTTGTAAGACAGATCTCGTATGACACAATTACAACCAAAACAATAAGGGTAAAATTTCAACGCCAAATTACTTTCAAAGGGCATAACTTCTTTCTCATAACTCCATTTGGGGCACAGGAGGAGTCTATGGAAATATTATGACCCATAGAAGCTAGGGATGGAGCCAAATTTGGGTTATGGGTAATCACAAATATGCAGGAAAAGAAAGAAGACACCCGTAGAATGTAGGGATAAATTGGGTAAAAGAACCTAAACTTCTCTGAACCATAACTTTCAGCTCAGAGCTCATATTTGAGAAAACAAATAGTTGTTGGAAATCTATTGAAGCGTAGAAGACAGTTGTCTACCAAATTGTTTTATATGGGCAATAAAATATCTTAGAAATTAATAAAGAGATTTTTGTAGCAGTAATTGAGTAGGAAATTGTAGCATGTGGATGTTGTAACTTTTCAATTAGAAATCAGATTGAGGCATGAGTATAATCATTGGAAAGTTGTTTCATAGAGGAATGGATATAAGGAGTCAGAATTTGAATTGGTTCATTATGTACTTCATAAATTGATGAGGAGTTGACCTATATTCTAATTGATGACATGTTTTATGTTATGCATGTCTAACAATAATTATTACATGCACATTTGTTATAGAATTAGAAGTATAGGAAATAAACATTGGTTATTATATGAGGACAAGAATTATGGATGATGATTAGGAATATTATAGCCATGAGGAAGAGATCACAGGTCTACATGTCAACATGTGAAATGTTGAGACAAAGTCCAATGGAAGAAGAGACATGTAGGAGCTTGTAACTATGAGAAGCTTGCATAGGGAAGTTCAGAGCTATAGAGTTGATAATGAAAGGATTATGAAGGATCAGGAAGAGATACTTCATAGTTTGAATATGTTGCATAATAAATTCAACAAAGACTCTTGAACCAGGAAAGCGACTAGTGATAGACAAGTGACAAAATCCAGATCCCATAGAAAAAAGGATGATCATGGAAATAATAGGAGGTCATGAAAAATGAGTAGGCGACATCATTATCCAAAGTATTCCACCAGAAGAATTCATGCAAGTTCAAGGCCAAGGAGTATCCCAAGTGTGTCTCCTATTAGGAGGTAAATAAGAAGGCCCGAGGCATACATCTTGTGAGGTGATCTCAAGAAGATCAAGCCACCAACTTTCAATGGTGAGCAAAATAAGGGAGAAGGGGATGAGGCCTGGTTGTTGGAAATGAAGAAATATTTCTAGCTCCATGATTACCCCTCAAGGGTAGAAGCTACAATTTCAGACTACCACTTGCAAGGAAAGGAAGTCATGTGGTGGGATCAACTTAAGAAAGACACTAAAATTGATGAGAAGAGGATCTCATGGAATAAATTCAAAGGATATTTTGAAGAAAAATATTTTCCTGAGCATTATTATGAAAGGAAGATGAAAGAGTTCTTTGAACTCAAGTTGGGAAGCATGACAATGGACAAATACAAAAAGATGTTCTTTGAATTATTGAAGTATGTTGAATTCATCAAGGATGAGAATGTTAAAATACAAAGGTTTCTAAGTGGGTTACCCTCCTTCTACAATGGAAAGATACAATATGATAACCCAAATACCTTGGAGGAAATCAAGAGGGAAAGACATCCTTATGAGAAAAAGGAAGGACAATTTTCCAAAAGGCTTGGAATGACAAGATTAAGGGTAAGATGGATCAATGGCAGAAAGGTTTTAAGCCCTCCTTTTTCAACAACAACATCCAAGACAATAAACAAGGAAAGTCAACCCAAAATGATCATAACACTACAAATTCATTTGGAAAAAGGCCAAGAAAACATCCTGTACAATGTTGGGGATGTGAGGGAAATCACTTATATTTGGATTTCCCTCACAAAGGTGAAAGAATGAGGATTGTCCATAACATTTAGGAGGTAGAAATAATCAAAGAAATGGAAGGAAACATGCCAATAATTTATGCATCCTTGGACAACAAGCAAGATGAATATAAATCCACCATGAATGAAGTGGAAGGTAAGATCAATAATCATCCTATAGAAATTTTAATTGATTCTGTAGCTAGCCATAGTTACATAAACTCTTACAATGTTGTTGAAAAATTTCACTTGCAAAGGAGTAAGAATAAGAAATATTGGATAGTTCAATTAGCCACAGGAACTAAGACAAAGATCAATGAGCTTGTTAAATATTGTTTGATATACATGAATGAACTCAACATAAAGGTAGATGTAAAAATAATACCATTAGGTTGATACGATTGTCTAATTGACATGGATTGGTTGGAAAAAAACCATGTTGTCCAAGAATATCACAACAATACTATCACATGTATTGATGAAGAAGGGAAGTAAGGAAAGGTTCAAGGCATTCCAAGAGCTATAGGTGTTAGAGAAATTTCAGCTATGCAGTTGAAGAAGAGTTTCAGGAAGGGATGCCATATTTCTGTAGTACATATGGAAGAGAAAACCAAATATAAAGTGGAAAGCATTGAATACCATCCAATATTAAGGGATTTTGAAGATGTTTTTAGAGAAATCCCAGGATTACAACCAAATAGAGACATTGATTTCTCTATTAATTTAGTACCAGAAGCTATGATAGTTTCGAAGACACTGTACATGATGGGCACACTAGAATTGAAAGAGTTGCAGATGTAGCTTGGAGAATTGTTAAAGAAGGGGTATATGCACCCAAGTGTGTCATCATGGGGAGCCTGAATGATATTTGTAAAGAAGAAAGATGGAAACTTAAGGTTGTGTATCGATTTTAGATAGATGAATAAGGTCACCATAAAGAAAAAATATCATTTTTCAAGGATTGATGATGTAACGTACCCAATGCCTAGCTGAGAAAAATTACGTGCAGAAACTCATTAAATTATTAAGATTTACTTCTAATCAAAATCTTGTAGCTTAATATCTACAGATCACACATGAATCTAACCATTTGACTAATACCACAATTCTAAATGCATCTAACAACATATATTAAACATGAATACAATTTTTTAAGCAACAACAAACACAAAACATTCATATAACTATTTACACTATGGAGTTTAACATAAGAACAAAACATAAACACTTATCTGTTAACGATAAACCAACTAGTTGAAAATGAAGAATGGACCTCCCATCTATAGGAAATGTTGATCATTTTCTCTCATCATCAAGCCACCCCCGAGTTGAGGCTATGAATTCACAAGGAGATCCGACCCACTAGTTATCCACTCTCCACACAGATTGGCCCCAAACCCAAGTTCTAGTCTCACACCAGTTCCAAACCTCCAGCTCTCTCTTTTCCCCAAAACCTGCACTACCCAAGGAATGTACCCCCTTCACTACTCACAGTCCCTCTAGTTGTACCATTTGTTTATCAGGGCCACTAGTGCATTCAGTTGGACATGAATCACTCACAAGGAACTCTAGGAACTCTTAGTTGTTTCATTTTTTCTCACAACAACCTTTACAAGGCTCTGAGATATTTCCTCTACAGGAAATCACACCACAATCTCAAAACCCAATTTATAGGCACACATGCCTCTTTCTCATCATAAAAACATAGCCAAAAATTGGTTGGTCCTCTTCCCAACCCTATGCTCCTCCTTTGCTGCCTAAAATATGCATGTAAAAATTGTCCCCATTCTTCATACAAATTCTCTCTTCTTCCTTTCTTTCTTGAATCACACTCTTCTCAAGGATGATTGTACTTCGACCCATTCTCTCCAATAAATATGGGATGTGACCACTCACACCCACCCTCTTACATGAGTTTAAATGATTGGCCTCTCATACACTCAATCAACAAATAAAAGGTTATACACAAAGATAATAATTTTAGGAATGTGGGTTGGATTAATATCCATGAATAATTCCCCCTTAGACCCCTCTCTCTTGTGGAATCATATTCCCCCCACTGTTCTTCATCTCTTTCGTATCGCAACCAATGATTATAACTTTTATTAATTATTTCAATGTTCATAATATGCAAATCATTCCCCAACCACATTAAATCAATACAGGCTCTTCACCCCCAATGCATCGGGTCATCGACCTAATTCACATTTATAGAATTACATTATAATTCACGATAATTATAACTAGGGATGTTACATCCCCTCCCCCTTATTTTTTCATTGTCTTCAATTCACACCACCCTACATGTGTAATTTTATTTTACAATTCTAGATCCCCGACTAATAGTCAACATATAGTCTCTCTGGCCTGAAATCACACAAGCATTCCAGCCTAAACAAATTACATATACACTATGGCCCCAATACCACATATACATAGGCACACCTGGGCCCCAAAAATCACAAATACAATGGCACCCTGGCCCGAAACATGTACACAAGCCACTGTAATTCTCCTACAACTATCCCAATTTTCCACCAGCTCTCTTCCTCTCCACCTGTCCAACCCAAGGGATGTAATATTCATTTATAAGGGATAATCCAAGGGATGTGCCATCCATTTATTAGGATTAACCCAAGTAATGTGCCACTCGTTTATCAACAAATTGACAGTGTCTACACATAGGATTTTAGGGCTTTATAATCTTTGGCAAGTTTCTTACTGCCCCAAGATTGTTGACTTTCACTAAATTGTCAAAGTTAATGTGCCCCAACCTTCTATGCCATATCCAACTTTCATATACTAAATTTATATGACACTCCTCATTCAATTTTGTATTTAATATATATACATTCTTGGGAGTTCTAAGAGAAGTACCAACCAATTTTCCTGAGTCCTCTCTCCTAATGTCACATTTCTAGGAATCAAAGATGCAAATGTGCCCCTGATCATAGGTTTGGCTAACACTTAATAGGCTAGGTTTCAATTTTTCAACAAGAAACACATCCTTGGCTTTGTCTTTTCCCAAACTCACGGTGCATTTCCCAAGTATGATACCTGAAGCATTGCCACCAATTGTAAAATTTACCCTTTTGTTTCTTTAAGTTCAAAAACTTTTCCTTGTTTCTTGTCATATGTTTTGAGCACCCACTGCCAACATACCAGAGATATTCTTTATATTGGACTTTCAAGGAAATAAAACATTCCTCTTTTGATGTTTTTTCTTTCCAAAGCTTCTTTTGCTCTCTAATGAACTTTGGTTTTTCTGAGACTTCCATTAATCTGCAATTACTGGTTTTATGTCCACAATTATGACATATGAAGCATTCTAGGTTCCCTTATTGTAGAGTTGAAAAGGAGTTATAATTTCTTATTTTAACTTCATTTATTGTTTGGTTATCTTTAAGATTATAGTTCTTAACCCTCAAGATTTTCCTTCCATATGCTCTACAATTCATAGATTTGTGTCTGAAATTAGAGCATGCAAAGCAATAACCAAAGAAAATGTGAGGATACATGTTTTGATAAACCTTCTTTGGTGTTTTCTTATATTCCTTCTTGATGGGTGGAAGTAGTCCTCTGGAGTTCTAATCATTACTTGTCTTTTGTTCATATTCCTTCTTGAATGTATCGAGGAGAGCAACTGCATAATATTTTGAGTTACATTGGTTTTCTTCCTGATAATAACCTACTCCATTTTTGTTACCTGAATCCCTTTGTGTGGTAATAATCTTATCTAATATTTTAGAGCTATTTTCATATCTTCTTTGAATAAGTTTTGTATCAAGTTCTTTTCTCAGGTGAACTAATTATTCCTCCATTCTTTCACAGGTTATTTGTTTCTCTTTAAGAGCCTTTTCCAGACTTTCTTCCATCCTATTTTCTTCTAGGATTTGGTTTTTCAGGTTTCTCATGAGTTTCTCCATCTCTTTTTCTTTATGATCATGTTTTTCCTTTTGTTCAACTACACAAATTTTCAATGTTTATATCTGGTTTTGTATCTTCTTAATTCATCCAAGGCACTGAGAAGTTCTTCTTCCATATTAACCTCTGCTTCATCTTATGAATCTTCCTCATGCTCAATTTATTCTATCTCATTAGGCTCTTCAATACCTAGAAAAAGGAATTCATCATCATCACTGTCACTAGACTCTGATGAACTGTTGTTTTCTTCTTTTGAGTAAAAATTCTTTTTCCCTTTGTAAAACTTTTTATTGTAGTTGGGTTTTTCCTTCTTCTTGTATTGTTTATTTTTGTCTTCTTCATCTTCAGGGTCCTCCTTGGGATAGGGACACTTGGATGCAAAGTGGCCAACCTTGCCACAATTGAAACATTTGAAAGGACGCTTGCCTTTGTACCTCCCTGATCCTTTCTAAAGTTTTTTAATAAAATTGGCTTCTTCTACATCAAATTCTTCATGATGGATGGATTGAGGTTTTTGCTTCTGATTTTTTGTTTTCTTGATCACCTTGAAGGTTTCCTCTCCTTGTGGGAGGTTATCATGACCTAATATTAACTCATAGGCTATGAGGATTCCATACAATTCATCCATGGTGAGTTTCTCTGGATTCTCTTGATATTCAAGAGTGGACACTTTAGGATTGTATAACATAGGTAGTGTTCTTAGTATTTTTTCAACTATATCATTGTCTAACACTTCTAATCCAAAACCTATGATTACATTAACAATATTATCAACTCTTTCGAAGTACTCTGAGATATTTTCTTCATCCTTTATTTTTAGACCTTCATATTGTACTTTGAGATTTTGAAGTTTGGCCCTCTTTAACTTGGAATCTCCTGCATATATAGTTTCCAATTTATCCCAGAGATGTTTTTCATTTTGTCAGTTTAGTACTTTAGCAAGGATCTTCTTACTCAGTCCAACTTGTAGTGTGTTTAAAGCCTTTGCATGTTCCCAAAATTTCTTCTTGTCTTCTGCTTCTGTGGGAGTTACTTTTGGAACATCGTATCCTTTTTCAACTAATGTTCATACTTCCAGTCCAATGGACATCAAATAGCTTTTCATTCTAACACTCCAAAAAACATAGTCTTCACCATCAAATAAGGGTATTTTTTATGACATATTCAATTGTTGATCTATCTCGATGTATATTTCTCTTCAAGTGATTTGAACCCTTAGTGAAGAGACCTACTCTGATACTAATTGAAGGACCAGATCTTGTCACTGAGAGGGGGGCGTGTGTGAATTAGTGACATAATAATTTTATCAATTTTTCTTTTGTTAATGAAAACAATATTTTAACAAAATATTTATCGTGGAACCCAATTGGGAAAACCATAAACACTTTTCTATTAACTGCAAAATTATTTTTTACAAGTTACATAGAAGGAAGATGTTCTTCCTTTTAGATCAACACCCACTAATCAGGATGCACCTACACCCTTTTTCACCAACACCAACTGGTAGGAGGTAACAACCCCCTATTTAGTCAGCTACAACTAAAAAGGAAGCACCTACTCCCCTGCAGGTTCCAACCTGCCCTTGCACCACCCAACCACACTTAATTTCTGAATCTGGAAAACTTTTGTATCACGTCTTCACTGCTTCTCTCTCTGCTTCTGTCATTTAATCTTCAATGTATCTATTGCAGTCCAATAAAGGCCTTCTATTTCAAACACTGGATTCCATAACTACTGTTCTGTCTCCTTTTGTTCTTGATCTTCAATAAGACATTGACAATCACAACTTTCTAATTCACATCTCAACATATTTATAAGCCTTTAAACTTTTCCAAAAACTCTTCATAAACAACATGTCTATTCATTTAATATTACATAACCCTTGTTTTTAAGTAACATAGTCATTAACATGACTTTTCATAACCACACATCATTTTAAAAACCATCTAAATTGTTTTTAAATCAATCACATGTATGGATCGATTTCCTTTTTAACTCGATTCCAAATCTCTGCAAATACTATAGAAATCGAGTTCTGTTGAGGCTCTTCCTTCAAACCATTTACATATGACCATACGCACAGGACCACAAGATTATTAATTTAAGTTCTTCTTCTTCTTTCACCCTTTGTTTCTTTATTACATACGACCTTAGGTGGTGAATAGATGTTAGGCCAAGAGAGTGCTTGATCACTTGTCAAAATCAACGATCACGTTTTAATCTCCCGATGAGATGGATGATTGTCGGTACTTTGGGACTTCATCCTTCACAACTTCTAGCCTCTTTACAAATCTTCTGAATAAAAGGCGCATGTCCATAATCTTCAATGATTGAGAATTCTCCCGAAGTGTTCTTTAGATTAGATGAATCATGTCCACTTCGGGACTTTGACCTTTGAGATTTCGAGACTTAGGGAATTTGCTGGTGGTTAAACTCCTGAAGTAAAAAATCCCGGAGTGACGTAACTTGCTAATGTCACTTGTTGAAATGAAACTTCATGAGTGGTTTCCATGTGTCACCTAGATTCATGGCTTACATATTCTTAAAGTACCTATGGGACCTTGACACTTGTCATTATCTGATTATACCATGTGTCCTTGTTGACGTAGATCTCTTCATATGGCACATGTTATTCTCCTTTATCTAATGGTCAAGATACTTTCCGAAGTGTTCCACTGATCGAATGACTCGTATCCACTTCGGCCTTCGAGACTTCGGGTAATTTGATTTCTCCACTTCCCAATTATCCTGAAGTAAGATTTTCCGAAGTGTAAACCTCGAGTAACTTGACTTTATCCAATGGTCATTCTTTAACCCTAAAAGGATTAACATGATCCAATGACTGTCGAGAATTCGTCTATTTGAGATCTCGAGCCTTTGGCTTTCCTTATCCTATCCTTATACTTTCCTTGATCCGACGATTGGGATATCTTTTGAAGTGTTTCCTTAGATCAGACGACTTACGTCTATTTTAGAACATTTGTGGCTAATTTTTTCCTTCCATTAAACATGATCTAATGGTCTTGATATCTCCCGTAGTGTTCTTCATATCAGATGGTTCACATTTGCTTCACAATTTTGTCCTTTGGGTGATCTTACTTGTTCTCAACCCTTTTCTCCAGAAGTGGTCAGCGTCGAAGTTGACCACTACTACCTTGGCGTGCTCTGAATAGATCAGACTATCCTCATTTACTTTGGGACTTCATATCGGATGGTCCTCATCTTTTCTTATCCTATCCTTCCACTTAACTTGATCTGACGATCAATGTGGATTGCAGAACTGTAACTTGTGTGTGGCTTAATTCGTCACCCAAACTCCTCAATTGAAGTTGTGTGATTGTTGGTGAGTTAACCAAATTCGTTGATCTTTGAATCGATGAGATCTAATGATCTATAATAATTGTGGGATTGGAATTAATGTATAGTTTAATTATCCCTTCACGCTCCACAATCAATCCCTTCCCTTGATCTGGCTCTTGAGTATCCAACAGTCCTGGTTTGTCCTGTGAGGATTTCAATCCTGATCATGTTTCTGCATTGTGCTTTCCCTTTTGAGATTCACATGTGTCATATCTTATGAGCTTCTGATCTTCAATCGCTAACCCTCCTGAGATCTTAATTTGTTAGTCCTTTTGTACATGGATTTTCATCTCTTTGTCCATAGCAACTCATCATTATAACGTAAAGACATCAATTGTCCACATCAATGAAAATATTTTCGACAGTTGTGGCAGACACCAAGCTCCCAAATTTGCATCCCATAGACCATTTGAAATTTGGGCCCCTTTTTCTATTTGAAAATTCTTTTCAATATTCATTAATTTTCTTTGTAAATATTTTTTATGTTATGATTTTATTGAGCGTTAATGTGCACAATATTTTTAGAATTGAAAAAACTTTTATTTTGATCCCTGGTTATATTGATTGTAATTTTGATTTCTTTGAATTTCATGAATTCAAACATGAAATTCAAAATTTGATTTCGAACTTTCTCCTATGATATATCATTTTCAAGACATGTGAATCATTTCTTTTGAATTGTTACCTTGATCATAGAGTGAAATTCATGAATTTCATATATAATTTGCCTCAAGAGTTCTTGATCATATTGTTTACATACTTGTTCTCACCTGACCTATGAGATTTAACAAGGTGTGAAATTATTATTTTTATCATCTTTAGTGGTATTAACTTACGATTCTATGATAATTTGGATGAGAATTTTTGAGATTTTTTTTTATTTCAAGACTAGTTGATTCTAGCTATGCTTGGGGATATGCTCTAGATTTATCATAAGCTTATGGTATTCATGGTGCTAATTGTTAAAAGCAATACGAACATTGAATGATGTGTATTTTCATTCATCATAACACCGAAGCTCTCATTAAGAGAAAATGTACTCGATTTTGATGAGTGATATAGGTGACAATACACTTCATAGTTTGTGTTTTCCATATGGATTTTTTGAGTTGATTCCACCTGCTTCACATAATGAACAAGTATAACCAATTCTGTCCTACCATAAACACTAGTCATTTTTCACATCTAGGTAAAGACATATCCCGAGATTAACATGTTTTTGTCATTTTGGATTTTCGAGTTAAGAGGGTTCCGTTCCAATTAAGAGAGAGGGTTTGAAGTCTGTCTCTCTGTGTGCATTTTCACCTTTGAATTTCACCCAACAACATGTCCCGACTTTTACTACTTGTTCTATGATAGGTTTAATCTCTAAATATGAACCCCAGGGTCCTAAATTCATTGAGGAAAATGAGGATTCCATTCCTATGCTTTGAAAAGCAAGTTGGTTCGAGTTTCTGATGATGTTTCATGAACATAACCTACAAGTGACCAGAGCTTTTTCCCTCAATTTCGATGGAAATTCTACCAGGATTGGGGACATGGTATTAGAACTTGATGAGGACATAATTTCCAAGGCCACGAAGCTGCCAATAGAAGGTGAACGATGGTCTAAGACCAAAAGAATTAAGGATATACGTTGGTCCGTGTTTCTCACCTCACCTAAAACTAAGTACAATAAAAAAGGTATTCATGCTTGCATGATTAAGAAAGAATGGACATATATATTATGGATTATCAAATGTTAGATAACCCATGAGGGTCGCTACAGTCTGTTCTTTCTATATCATTTTCATTTTCTAATGGTCTTTGTGGGTTTCAAACTGAATATGCCTTTTTTCCTATTGAAATCCCTCACAAAAATAGAATTTTTTTAATCAAAGAGACCATCTTAGAGCTGAGATGAAACTCTTTCACCATGGTTTAATTAGGATTCTGATTGAAAATCATTTGAGCCAAATTAATGATTCATGGGATGAATTTATTAAAAGAAATTATGTTCTTGAAACCCCGGAAATAAACCCTTGGACTCAAGGTTTCAAATTTGGTTTTGAATCCATTGATTCAAAAGGTGATGATGACAATAATCTTCCATGGGTCTCACATTTCAAGCAAATTCTGACAATGGTTACGCACAGCTAGACTCTGAATTTAAATTCAAAGCTTAAAACTATGGATTTTGATACAAATAAAAAAGTTTTATCGAGTCTTATAATCATGATGCATTTTCCTCCCTCACCTATGAATGTTCTAAAGACGTTAATTCCCCTATTGTTAAACCCACAAAGGATTCAGAGAAGTCAATCGATTTCAGGAATAAACGACAAGGGAGAAGGGTGTCAAGGTATATTAGGAATAAATCTAAGAAATTTTCTAATGATGATTCTCCCATTCGTATAGAGGATGAAGAAAATAAAAAAACTCAAGATAATTCTACTTAGGAGAATGACTCGTCACCCATTATGGAAAAACCTGTAGAGAAAAAATCCAGGATTGAAACTAGTTCGAAAGCTTCCTTTTGGAAGAAGAAATACTTTGCAGTGGTTCCATGTTTACATAATAGTTTAATTGATCTTGAATTGGAGAACCAATTACTCAAATCTAAAAAAAAATACTTGGTCGAACATCATAAGATATAGATTTCAAAGCTCAAGCATAACAAAAAGGAAGACTCAGTGACAATCAATTCTCTAGAGGTTAATAGTTCTGTCAATTCAGAGTTTAAAAATTCTACCTCTTAAATGTAAATATCAGAGTTTGTTTGACATGTATGGATTTATTTTATTTTATGTTTAGAAAGAGAAACTACAGAATTAGAAATTCTACAACTGTTCTAATTTCTTATTTGTGTTTATTTATTTGTTGATTTTATGTATTTGTTTTGACAGGTGTAAAACATGTGACATGGATTGAGAATCAATAAAATATTATCATTTCAAGCTAGGAGGATGGGCTATGAAGAAAATCACTTAGTTTATTGTAGAAGTCCTATCTTTATTTTTGTTTAAATCGTTGTAATTTTGATTTGGTTTGGGAATCAGAGACTATTTATGAAATCCCATTCCTTATTTTAAGGAGTCAGTTTCTCTTTAATTAATAATTAGTAATTAGACATGGATGAAACTCTTTTCTATAAAAGAGAGAAAGTAAGTTGAGTCTAGGGTTCAAATTTTTTGAAAACAAGTGAACTTATACATTGTTGTAAAGTTTCATGTTTTAAACTTTTATACTAGATCATTTGATTTCGATTATCAATATAAGAATTGATATTTAACAATGTTACTAGTATCTGCATGTTTCATTTATTTTATCAAAGTCTTATTGATATATCTATTGTGTTACAGTAGTATATTAATGCAATTAATATACTATTAATTGATTGCATTCATTTATTTATTGTTGTACGTAGTAATTGACCATTGGATTGTATATGAATACTGTTGTATTTCAAGATCTGTTCTAACTAATTAGATATATCTTTCATCTATTGCACAGTTGCTTGATTGAGACATATGTTTAAAAAAGATTTACATCTTTTAAATATCATTTTATTTTATTTGATTCATATACAAAAAGAGAAATGCTCAGGTGTTAGTTGGTTTTAGTTCATAATTTATATTCATTAGTTTTGTTATTGATTTCAGAAAAGATTGTATTGAATTATCTTCATCAACATTTCCTATATTTTTCAAAAAATATATTTCAAAAAAAAAAAAGCAAATCTCCTTTCGTAGGATTAGAATATAAATATGGTTTGAATTAGCTTATTTCAAATAGTATTCATATTGTTTGGAAATATATTCAGATATAGACTCTTTTCTAGAGTATTATTATTTATAATTTATATTAGATAGTATTAAATACATATTAGAAATAATAGTGAGTGTGAACATAAGATTAGTCTAATTATTATATTTAGAGTTAGCTTAATATAATCAAGGGTAATTGGACCCAGAACCAGTTGGAATTGCCACTTCAACGGAGAAGGGTTTAATTGGGACTCTAACCGGGCGATATCCCTAAGTGTTTATCATGGCCATTTTTGGCTATCAACGGGGACTTCACATGGAGGAAGACGTGGTTGTAAAAGCGCTTGTTCGGGAACATGGAGGGAATATTGAAGATAAAGTTAATGATCCTATGGAAGAAGATGATGATGCTAAAAACATATTTGAAGAAGATGGGGAAAATATATTGATCCAAGAGTCATTTAATAATGCTAGAATGGATGATGATGATGACCATATATTTGTACTTGAGAAGGAAAGACAACCTCTTTATGAAGGCTCCAAAACAAGTCTTCTCTCTACTATATTGTTGTTGGTGAGCTTAAAGTTTATGAATGGTTTGTCAAAAACTTGTGTCACACAAATCCTAAGGTATGTGATATATTTTGTCACATTTAGTACATGATGATAAAGATTTTTGTTTTTCCTCTATTTTTATTGTTAGTCTATCATCTGTAAAATTTGGATGCAATATGTATGATCAATATTCTTTACATTAACCAGTATTTATTTTTTATGTTGTACATTGTTAGGTGAATTTATGTTACCACCGTCAAATGTTTTATGTCACACATACCAAGATTTACATGCCATTATGAAAGATATTGAAATGGAATGGACTATAACTTTATTCATGCATGTCCTGGTGATCATATTCTATAGTATGGAAAACATGCGTCGAAACAAGAATGCTTGAAATTTCAAATTAGTAGATATTGAACCAATCAAGTAAAAAAAAAAGGTGCCTCTCAAGGTTCTTCATTATATTCCCATAATTCCATGTTTACAGTGATTGTTCAGGTGCAAAAACATAGCAACGTTTATGGATTACCATGAAAAGAACAAAAGTAAAGATGGTGTTCTTTGAATGCCTATAGATGGATATGCATTTAAAAATATAGAGGAAATATGACCACATTTTAAAGTCGAATATCTTAATATTAGGCTTTCATTGACAGATGACGATGTAAATCCATTTGGAGAGCTCATATCTACGTACTAAATGTGTCCTTCTTTTGTTATCAACAATAACATTCCTCCGTGGATGTCAATAAAGAGGGAGCACATAATGTTGGCAATGATTGCTCCAGATATTTGTTTAACATAGTAACATCTCATTTGTCTTTTTTTTTTCATAAGTATGTCTTATATTTTTTTGTTTACTCATATATGTTCAATTATGTCTTATAATTATGTTAAATATTTTTTATTTACTCATATATATATAGAAATTATGTATTGTATGTTCAATCAATTAGGTAAGTAGCAAGTCAAAGATATGAATGTATATATCGATCCTCTTATCAACAATTTACTAGAGTTATGAAAGGGAATCACTATGCATGATATATCTATACAAGTAGGTGTGCAAAGGGAATTTCAATTTAATGCAATTTTTGTATGGACAATTCACGATGCCCCAGGGATAACACATTTCTATGGTATGTTATAATTGTTGGACACACCTACCACACTTAGAGGGGGGGTGAATGAGTGTGGGGCTCTTTTTCCCAAAACTTCCCTCTTTACATAAAACTCCTTAGTTAACATTCAACATTTATTCATTACCCATTGCTGTCATTTATAACCAGTTAGATGAGAAAATATATCATCATCAAGTCATCACTACAAGGAACACAAAGAACACAAGATGTATGTACAATTTTTCTTTTATTATGGACAACAATCTAGGGGTTTATCAACAACAACTGAATAGAGTACAACTCTACAAGAGCATCATCTCTATAATGCAAGACTCATCTTACACCCTCAGCACCAACTGAGATGAGGCAACAATCCTCAATAGATATCAATCTATCAATAGGTACATGAACTGTCAGTAGTGCGGCCAATGTGTGCATGTGCCCTGGCTCACTACAACCCGGGTATGCACATGGTCACTGTATACAACAACCTATGTATACCTTCTGAGTTGTTAGGGTTTGTCCTTCAAGATCAACTCAGATTCTATGCAATCAATATATCATTCTTTTTTGTCTCTGACTATCCAATCTGACCACCAACCAGTCACAACACATCCAACCTCTCCAATAGCTTGCTCATGCTCCAAAACAAATCAATATGAATGCTATATCAATCATGTATAAACAACTAGTATACCATAGAAATCATGTCACCACTGAATCACAAGAGTACTGATCACTCCATCAACCAAATCATCCAAAATAAACCATATCATAGAATCCATTCCAAGAATTCCCTAAGAATTCACAACATATCAAACAATAGTATCCATCAAGAAAATAATGTAACCATACCAATGTCTCGGTGATAGATCTAAGGCCATAGAGTGCAGATATGGAACATGCCTCATCATCCAAGAACTTGGCACCAGCTCAAACACAAGTCTTCACCATTCTATCCATTATACGCTCTCTGTCCTCATATAGCCCGCGTACATACTCACCCTATGCACAACCATCCCGCATATACCTCAATGTATACGCACCCTATACATAGACAACCTGCGTATGCATTAGAAACTAGGGTTTCTGAAGTTTCAAGAATTTTTCCGTCAAGATCTCCGATATTGATGAAACTTTGATGCGTCCATGATATCCTCCTCTCGCTCTCTTCCTCAGAACAGATCTTCAATCATGCTCAAGAGATTCGCACCAATAATATCCTCTCACAAGAAGCTCTCCATTTCATCCACAAAAAAGATGATCTACAAGATACCATTGCTATCTTATTTATACTTTCATCCTCTAGGTCACTTTACCCATTTTTAGGTTACTTAACCCATTTCTAGGTCATTCAACCTATTTTCCTTATTTTAGGGTTAACCACTTTCTATAAATAGAAAGTTCTCCAATTCTTTATCATTAAATATTCCTTCTTGATTTCGTCACCTTACTTTATCATTTAAATAATCTTTCTTTATTTTGTCACTTCTCTTTATTATTTAAATAATGATTTCTTCTTTTAGGTCACATTGACTTCTTTGACCTTGGGGGCTTCAAGCCTTCATATGGGGGTCCTCCAAATTTGTAAGGCCATAACTCTCAAACCGTGAGGAGTTATGTGACATTCCACATACCACTAGAAATGACATGACAAGAACTATCCATCTATGATAGTTTCACCAACAACTTCATTTATATTCATCTTATTATTTTACATACAAGCATGGGTCCTCCAACCATTCTTCTAGGATAACGCAATCCACAAAGCGTCTTCCCATGAGGGATTTCACCATAAGGGGACCACTTTGGAGTTCATCCATTTGTGCACATTATAAATCATGACAAGACAATAATGATTCATATTTTCATCAAACTAACTATGCATCACAACTCATTAATCCATCTTCATCAATTGGTTTCCACTTTGACATCTATCATTCTCATCAAGGACAATACATATACATTGTTCATCAATCATCAATCAATCAATTACTTGACATCAATCAATGACATCAATAAATCAAACCATTTTCATCAATGACACATGATCCAACAATCTCCCCCTTTGGCATTGATGGAAATACCAACATTGATGTCAACACCAATTACCAATTATTGATGTCAACATGTAGATAATGCATGCTCTACATTAATAGTCAATGTGACTATCTCTCCACATCAATCTCTCCCCATCAATAGAAATCAATCACATCAATGTGATTATCTCTCCCCCTTTGACATCAATGGAAAAGGGCCATTCTCCTCTTAGGGATACTCCCCCCTATATGAGTTCCTTTGATCTTCCTTTAAATAATCTCTCCCCTTTTGAACAAGGGATATCACTCTGATGTAATTCTAAAAATACATCAAACATACTCCCCCTGTGACAATCACTCCTCCTGGAATTATGCCTCTATGCTCTTTCTTCAAATATAGGGATCTTTTCTAGGTATGCATCTGATAAATATCTCCTCCTAGAAACATGGGAAGAAGAATGAATCCCCCTAAGGTTATGTCTCCCCCTATATTGTCTGCAAGATGAACAATATGCTACCATATGACAATCCTTGGACCGGTTCATGTATCAAACTTGTTCCATACCATGCATCATGAATGTAAACAATAAAAATAAAAAATCATGAACAATATATCAACCAAGTACATCATGTACCAAAATGTGCCCACAATGCACAACACCTATGTACATCAACCATGTGAAAAAAGATATCATCCATGGAATGTATCAACCATATGCCTCTATCAATATGCCAACATGTGCATCTACCAATATGCTAACCATGTGCATCTACCAGTATGCCAACATGTGCATCTATTAACAATACCATCTATGAGTGTACCATCATGCATCATCACTTGCACCAAGCAAGTATATCAACCATGCATCAACAAGCTATGACTCCCCAATGATGTACAACATGACTACCAACTACATGTCTCAATATGTAGCCCAACCACATGCAAAATTCATGCACCATGATCTCCATCATATGCTTCCAATAATATATCATAATATATGTCAATGAAATTCAAATATGTACCAGCCATGTACCCCAATAGATCAACATCAATCTATACCCATGGGTTAGTGCCATGCACCCAAGATTTATTTTACATCGTCACCTTACATGATCTAACATAGAACCATGAAAACCTATAGCAAACAGTGTCACAACCTGCAATAAACAATGTTAGACTCTGCAACACAAATCTATACCATCACATCAAGCTACAACCCATGTGCATTGACTTTTTTCCCAAGGATTTATCACATATACGAGCCCTGTTGCACAATAGAGCGCATATGTACACGACCTATTCAAGGTCAGACAATGTATGTACACCACTGTCACCACTATCACCCATGTATGCCTTAGTAGATGACACTTTTGAACTTCCCTTCAATCTTTCATTCTGATCCGGCTGCTCTATCTTCTTCACCCACTTTTGTAGATGACCTTTCTCCTCAGAACTTGAACTCTGAGCATCCATCTTTTCAAAGATGTCTCCCTTTCTTACTTCATTCCTTATTCTATCCATGGTATGTGAAGTCCTCATCATGGAATTTCTTCTTGTGTTCCAGCACTCCTGGGATCTGTGGCCAAATCCACTACAACTGTAGCATCTCATGGAGTTACAGTGAACAACAATATGTCCTACTTGATCACATCTCCAACACCTTGTGGTGTTATAGAATCTCCCATTATATCTCCTTTCATAAGATCTACATTCAAAATCTTTGTGACCATATCCATTACATGAATAACAATACCCATGAAAAATACTTTCATACCTTTTCCTTGGTGTCCCAAGAATAGCTTCTTGATGTCTTCCTTGCTTTGTTGTTTTGAAATTTTCTTTTCCTTATTGGTCTAGATGGATTTAGCTGCAACATTTGTCTTCCTTCTTTGATGTGTACTTGTCATGCTTCTTTGAGGTGCTTACTTCGGCATGTGTATCTTCTCAACTTTGTATCCAAGACCTGATTTATCGCGTGATGGTCTTTGACTCAAGATTGAGCTATTCAAGGAGGAATTTGTTTGAATTTTCTACCTTCTGTCTAAGGTCAACAATTTTAGCTTCTAGCCTACAACTTGACTCTTCCTTTTCATTTTATTTGAATCTTCAATAGTTCCTCTATTCTTTTGGCTTCTTGTTTGGGTCTTGGGAGATGGAATAATGGTTTCAAAATTTTGCTCAATAGTTCCTCTATTCTTTTGGCTTCTTCAATTTGGGTCTTGAGATGAATAATGGTTTCAAAAATTTTGCTAATCTCATCATCTATATTTATATCTTGTTTTCCATTCTTTAGACTTGTGATTTCTTCTTCCTTTTCTTCTAACTGAATCTTATTGCTCTCTTCTTGTTCCTTGATCATTTCTTTTAACTTCAAGATGTGCCTTAGACTCCTCCTAAGAAAATTCTTAGTGTTATCCGAAAGATATTTATAGTCTATATAATAATGATCACTTCTAGATCTATATAAACCCTCTTCAACTTCTTTTTGAAGTTTTAATAGATTTGCTTCTATTATTTTCATGGGATAATTACCATCAACCTTTACACAAACTGTTTCTAGATCTTCTTCTTCACTTGTCGATAAAAATTTATCATCATCATTGCAATAAAGGGTTTTTTCGGGTTCTTTACCTTCATTTGAAATATCTTCACGATCTTCCTTTTTGCCAACATCAACACATAATTATTTTCCTTCATTTGAAATGTCTTCAAGATCTTCCTTTGTGCTATCATCACTTGATTCTTTATCTTCACTTGAAATGTTTTCAAAATCACATTTCGAAATAATGCATTCAATATTTTTTGTAGATTCTTTACCTTTAGTGATCTTCAATATCTTATTTCTCCTTCTTGCTTTGATATGTTTCCTCTAGCTTTATCCATAGATCATTGGCAGAAGTGCATTGTCCCATGCTCTCTTTGATAGGGCTTGAGAGTCCACTAATAATGGTCTTGAGAGCCAATGCATCATTCTTCTTTTCTTCCCTTTGAGCTGCAAACTTTGACTTGTTCTTCAACGGAACTGATCCACGAATGCCTGCCTTACAAATAGCTGCTCCCATTGTCTTCAAATACACTCTCATCTCTATTCTCCAAGTAGAATAGTTTTCCTCATCAAGGATTGGAACTTCATCATCCATGTGTGTGTCTATGGATCTCCTTCAAGATTGTTAGGGCTTGTAGTGAAGGCCTGCTCTGAGACCAATTGTTGGACACACCTACCACACTTAGAGGGGGCGGTGAATGAGTGTGGGGCTCTTTTTCCCAAAACATCCCTCTTTACATAAAATTCCTTAGTTAACATTCAACATTTTTTCAGTACCCATTGTTGTCATTTATAACCAGTTAGATGAGAAAATATATCATCATCAAGTCATCACTACAAGGAACACAAAGAACACAAGATGTATGTACAAATTTTCTTTTTATTATGGACAACAATCCGAGGGTTTATCAACAACAACTTAATAGAGTACAACTCTACAAGAGCACCAACTCTATAATGCAAGACTCAACTTACACCCTCAACACCAACTGAGATTAGGCAAAAATCATCAACAAATATCAATTTTTCAACATGTACGTGACCTGTCAATAGTGCAGCCAATGTGCGCACATGCCCTGGCTCACTACAACTCGCATATGCACGCGGTTAGTGTATACAACAACCTGTGTATACCTTCTGAGCTGTTAGGGTTTGTCCTTCAAGATCAACTTAGATTCTCTGCAATCAATATATCATTCTCTTCTTTCTCTAACTGTCTAATATGACCACCAGCCAATCACAACACATCCAATCTCTCCAATAGCTTGCTCATGCTCCACAACAAATCAATATGAATGTTATCTCAATCAGGTATAAACAACTAGTATACTATAGCAAACATGTCACCATTGAATCACAAGATTACTGATCACTCCATCAACCAAATCATCCAAACTGAACCATATCATAGAATCCATACCAAGAATTCCCTAAGCATTCACAACACATCAAACAATAGTATCCATCAAGACAATAATGTAACCATACCAGTGTCTCAGTGATAGATCTGAGGCCATAGAATGCAAATATGGAACCTGCCTCATCATCCAAGAGCTTGGCACTGGCTCAAACACAATTCTTCACCATTCTATCCACTATACGCTCCATGTCCTCATACAGACTGTGTACATACTCACCCTATGCACAACCAACCCACGTATGCCTCAATGTATATGCACCCTATACACAGAAATCCCGCGTATGAATTAGAAACTAGGGTTTATGAAGTTACGAGAATTTTTCCATCAATATCTATGATATTTCCAAAACTTTGATGCATCCATGAGATCCTCCTCTTGCACTCTTCCTCAGAACAGATCTTCAATCATGCTAAAGAGATCCACACCAATAAGATGCTCTCACAATAAGCTCTCCATTTGATCCACAAAAAGGATGATCTACAAGAGACCATTTATATCTTATTTATACTTTCATCATCTAGGTCACTTTACCCATTTTTAGGTTACTTAACCCATTTCTAGGTCACTCAACCTATTTTCCTTATTTTAGGGTTAACCACTTTCTATAAATAGAAAGTTCTCCAATTCTTTATCATTAAACATTCCTTCTTGATTTTGTCACCTTACCTTATCATTTAAATGATCTTTCTTGATTTTGTCACTTCTCTTTATTATTTAAATAATGATTTCTTATTTTAGGTCACTTTGACTTATTTGACCTTGGGGGCTTCAAGCCTTCATATGGGGGTCCTCCAACTTCGTAAAGTCGTAACTCTCAAACCGTGAGGAGTTATGTGACATTCCACATACCATTGGAAATGACATGACAAGCACTATCCATCTGGGATAGTTTCACCAACAAATTATTGATCTTCCTCTCATTATTTTACATACAAGCATGGGTCCTCCAACCGTTCTTCTAGGATAAATCAATATGCAAAGCGTCTTCCCATGAGGGATTTCACCATAAGGGGACCAATTTGAAGTTCATCCATTTGTGCACCTTATAAATCATTATAAGACAATAACGAGTCATCTTTTCATCAAACAAACTATGCATGAAAACTCAATGATCCATCTTCATCAATTGGTTTCCACTTTGACATCTATCATTCTTATCAAGGACAATACATATACATTGTTCATCAATCATCAATCAATCAATTACTTGAAATCAATCAATGACATCAATCAATCAAACCATTTGCATCAATGACACATGATCCAACAATATCCCAAATAATCAAACCATTGGCATCAATGACAACATGATCCAACAATAACGTTACACTACACTTTAATAGTGTTTAATTTTATGAATTTCATATCATGCATGTTTTTTGTATAATACCTTCATTAAACATACTTCAAATAATTGATATAAAATTTAATCCATCTCTTACATGTATTCAAACAAAGGGTAAATTTGCATGTCCAATTTGTGGTCCTAAGATGAAATCTCATTGTTCAAGAAGTTTAGGAAATGAGATGTTTGATGAGTATAGGAACTTCCTCTCTAAGAACCATAGGTATCCAAGTACCTAAAAACATATTTTTAATGGGAAATAAGAGTCTGGATTAAAACCATGGATAATGAAACCTCGTCTATGGAAGTTGCAATATAATAGAAATCGTGAAGGTATGGATCAAATTGTCTATGTATCATACATGAAATATTTGGAATATTTTTTATTTCTGTTTCATTTTGTTCATTGTGCTAATTGAAAATTTTTGTTGTAATATATTTAATTTATATGCTTCACCTTGAAGGTTGTCATGAAGCCATTAGTAATGAGTTTCTTCCATGAGGAATTAAAAGTTATCTGGTACAATTCAATAGGATCCCCTACTCTGAGCACCAAGAAATTGTTCATTTGTTTGATACAATGCACATTGGGAAGAATGTAACAAAAAAATTATGGCAAAAATTACATGGAAGGAGTGATGTTGGCACAGGGGTAGACCCAGGGTTCAATGCTTCAACAATGCACCAACAAAACCCTAACTACTGGCCATTTTGGAAACACCTGCGAAGGAGATGAAGCCTCACCCGAGGTAGAGGTAGGGGTGGTTGTAGGACTCCAATGTCTACAACCTAGCTGGGACACAAATATGTGATTACGCCACTCTAACAAAGCACTTAACAGTTAGCATTCATCAGTATTTAACCCTTATTCACATCACAGATCCAAATCCTAATTACAGAAAAATGAAATATTCAACCAGATCTAACACATCTAAGAACTTAGCATATGGAAAGAGATCATATCTAGCATTCATTCACATCACTAAGCACATAATCTATCATACCAAGTTCATCTAAACATTCATTACTGCACTAATCTTAAATCATATGAACAATATAAAAACCATAATGCATAAAGAAACCATAACACAGGACATACGTGGTTCACCCCAGCGTGGGGCTAGGTCCACCAACGCTTCTCTTATTTATTATCTTCTGTCAATCTTCTTACATGCACAGAGCCCAAAAACCCATCTCTGCATAGTACAGGAGATCTGCGTGCACCTCACCAGATCCTCCTTCCCTCCATTAGGTCACAACACAAAGCCTTCTTACACAGTATGCACACAATCTTCTTATAATCACTTGCACTTAGCTCTGCAAGTCTTAACACATAGTACGCACAAAGCCTCTATCTCTGCACTAAGCCAATTCTACTAGGTCTCTCTACTTACATTGAACTAGATTTCTATTTATACATTACAAAATGGGCCCAAACATGGTTAAACCCATGGGTCGACATCCCATACCTGTTACATAAACCCTAAACCCAAAAGTTCCCTAAAAAAAGGGGTCGAGATCCTGCGATCTTCGCTTCACCTGGCGCTCCATCTTCGACCAGCCTGTCGAAGTCCTAAAGATGGTCAAACATGACCAAGGTTCTCCAAAACTTGGTCGAGGGCCAACAGGCCCCCAACACTCTCCTGTGAATCATCTTGGGTCACTTTTATTTGGGTAACTCTATGTCAAACTCCTCGAGCTTGGCTCGAGCTGCTTCAACCTGTTACTTTGCCAAGGCCTCCTCCTCGATGAACTCCTGAATAAATACCTTGGTCACTGGTCCTTCCAAGCATTGTTTGACTGCAGTGACTACTTGTTCTAGTTATTCTCCTTGTCCTTCCATCTCCTCAAAAAGTAGGCAAGTTGCATCCTGGACTGGTTTGAGCTTCTAAGTCACTTCCATGACTTTTCTCTATATGGCATGGACCTATTGTTGAGTCTTGCGTTGTTCTTGGGATATTTTCATTCACTCGACCATTGACAAGGGATTTAACTACGATTGTACTGTTGTTTCTTGCTTCTTTTCTTCCTGGAGTTGCGACTCCAGTGTCTTTAGTTCAGGGTCCTCAGTAAGGCACTCATAATTCTGCGCACTTCGAATACTAAGCTGTTTACTTTCCAAGGCTAATGCCTTGATTCTATGGACTGCACTTTGGGCGGTTTCTTCTCATTGGTCTCTCACTTCCTGTGGGGTGCTTGGTACTACTTGTAACTCTAATTATGATACTCTCTATTGAAGTTATTGGATGGCTACAAAAATCTTCTCTAATTGACTCTCTATTGGGTATTATTCTACTTGTTCTAAGCCTATCACAAAGCAAAGTGCTCTGTTGACAACTTCTTTAAATCCAACCTGCTCTGTGAAAACTTGTTCTTTCTCTTTCTGGATCTGCAATTTATCCTCTTTGAACTTGATTTGGAGGTCGTCCTTCTCTTGTTGCGCAGCTCGACGTTGCTCTATGACTTCCTCTTGTCCTTCTTTAGGGCCACTATGGCCTATTATTTTTCTTCCCGCACACGACAAAGGGGAGCTTCGGTTGCATCAACTATTCTTTGGAGTTAGGCAGGCTCATCTCCCAACTTTGTTTCTTCTGATGGCAGGGGCGCAGTGGACACTGCACGGCTGGAGTGAAGGGCTTGTTTTACCCCTCTCAACTCTGCTTCAATTCTTTCATACATGGTTTCTTGTTTTTTTTCATTTCTCTACAAAATATCTTTTGAGGCATCTGATACAATTGCTATAATGAAGTCGAATTCATCGACCATGAGCACAGTCTATAGCTTTGGCTTACTAGCTTTGGACTTCTTACGCAATGTAGGTTTCGTTGGGGAAACCTTTATTTTCTTGGATGTATCTGCCTCTTCAAGGGGGTTCCTAGGCGGTGTTACTTCGCCATGATTCTACTTGGATTTCTTCCCCTTCTTTATTTTCTTTGTCCACTTCGGTGTCTCCTCCTCTACTAGGTGAATATGATGCAGTCTCTTCTGATGTGCTGTGTATTTCCTGTACATCTTCCTTCTTTTTCTTCCTGCTACTGTTGGGTGCATCATATTCTTCGTGAGTAACCAACAGACTTCCAATGAGGTCAGGGTCGGACACTTCTGCGTGGTTAACTGGAAGTAGGAGTCTTCAAGACACTCCTTCATTATTTCCTCCATATCCCCGTCGATGATCTTGTAATAGGACTAAATCTCTTCTTTATTTTCGTCTTTGCATGTAATGATATATATAAAATTCCTATATGCACGAAACTTTGCAAATGGTCTAAACTTGTCCAGGGAGTTCGATGTCATACGAGGGAAAGACTCAATAGCCCTCTTTAATTGTAGGTAGTAGGTATGGAACACCGTGTTTGACTGCCATTGTTTCCCCATATCGCTTGAATAGCAGAGCGTGGTGAAATTCACAGCTAGTGGCTCGAATGACTCAATGTCAGGGAAGGTCGCTCCTTCCGGCATCTCCCAATCAATGAACATGATGAGGATAAAAAACCAGCTAAAATGGAACTCATAGCCCTAATATTGAGCTTCGCGGTAGTCCTATTCTAACTGGTTGACGAGGTAACTCACCCAATTCATTTGTAATCCTTCCATGCATTTTCCTATGAGGTCAGCAATGAACTCTATGACCTACATGGGTCTGTCCTTCCTTACTATCTTACCAATGATCAACTGGCAGGATAGGCGCACTAAGACATTCTAGATGGAGGATACCTTGTAGCCTCGCTTCCCCTTCTCGGCATCGCCATAAGTGTCTTTAATATTCTACTCCAGAGTGCGATCTGCAGCCTTCCCTGAATAAAATTCTTGTGGGTCTGGTCCCTTCATGCTTAATCTAATGATCCTATGGATCAACACTGGATCTATGGTGATACTCCTTTCCAACCACAAATAACCACCGTGTAAGCACAACAACAAAATCTTAACACAGGCGTTAACCTCCAGATGTCTTCCAAAGTATGGTATCTTCATCACATTCAAGATAGTGGACCTCAGGATGTCCATAGTCCACGACTAGGGGATGATCTTTGACTTCTTCCCCTTGGTATTGGTCAAATATTTGTGAGGTGCGAGCATGCCATAGCTCTTGCAGTCTCCTAGGGTATAGTCATTGATATTCAACGTTGGAATCCTCTCCAACTACAGTCTCACTATGCATATTCCCTTCGGGAGGTACACAATGATGATTGCGTAGTCGAATTCCCTCGGGACACTGTCACGACCTAGCACACCGGCTAGGGGTGGGATGTATTCGGGCAGGATGGATGGGATTAGCTTCGTATTCACTAAGTCATCACGATGCTTTATTCGTTTCTTGGTCGTAGCTCAGGATGGTCCATATCCATGAGCAATCGACGAGGATGATTGCACTCCTCTCGTTGATGAGACTTGGATTCCTACGAACGTCACCTTCTTGGCCATGAGGTCTATTAGGATCTCTTCGATGAATTTTTTCTGCTACGCTAATTTCCTCCGACATGCACACTTGAGATCTGATATCTTAGGTCGATGAACAAACACCCAATGTAATAGAACGAATGGTGAGGTCTCAATGATCACTGTGTGAAAGAAACAAGTTCTCTGTGGGCTCAGATAATCACAATTGGAAAAAAAAATCTTAGTGCAACACTCAACGAGATAAATAGATAACGTCATAATGGAATCTATCAATGGACAGGAATGTCTCAATCAATGCTATTCCATTCATGATGGCACAGTCCAGAAATAAATGTGTTTCTAGTTGTTCTGGAGCGTCGTTCTAATGGTTGGGATGCCTCCAACAGTCATATTTCTTCTCCATGGAGAAGTGCCAATATTCGTTGTTCTGATATCCCAACATAGCTCCAGTTCTACAAACCTTCTTTTTGCGGGGTCCTCTTTGGAACGTCCTGTAACTTTTATAACTTTTCTTTCTTCTTGCTGATCTTTCTAGCCTTCTTTACTCTAATCTGAGTTACTGGGTTCCTCTTACCATTTTGATTCTTACCTTCTCTTGGCAAAGTAACTTCGCGTTGTCGATGATCTTTCATAGGGTTCAAGGGTGATATTTCTTCTCTGTCTAGGGTAGGTGCTCTACTCTCCTGTAAAGAGAGGTGTTTCACATCTTCCCGTGTTCTTTTGATTTCGACGTCCAGATCTCTGGTCCTTAGTAGCTTTGAATGGTCTTCTTTTTCTTTCAGTAAGTGCGATATTCTCCTAGCCATGAAATATTTTAGTTCTTGTTTTTTATGTTCTAGATCCTTCTCTTCTTGTTTTCTTTCGTATCTGATCTTTCTCAATCCATGTTTTTCCTAGCAAAATAGAAAATGGGGCATTGTTCTCAAAAAACTTAACGATCTCAAATTCTTCTTTTGTCAAAGTGCCATGAGCACTCATAGATGTCTAGGTAATTCTTCCACATAGTTTTATCAACTTTCCTCTAAATAATCATATTCCTCCTAATGAAGGAACCATAGCAGGCTTTCCCAAAATTTCCCAAGTTCTTTCTGTCATGATATTCACTTGCGTTTCCTCATACAAGATATAGTCTATGTCGAAGTCTCCTATTCTTGTTTCTATGTACTCTTTCTCTTTTAAGATCTCTAATAAATTGGTGTCTCTGTGATCATTCATGGTTTCTTTCATTTGCAATAATATAGTCTCTGATCCTTTTTGGGGTTCTATCATATCCTTAGTTTCTTGTCTCATATTCATCTTTTCAACTTTTGCAATAATTCTAGAGAAATCCAAAACTTCATGTCCATAAGGATTACAACAAAGGAAAATAGGACCTCTACCAGGGCATTCCTTAGCAAGATGTCCCAGTCTTTTGCAACTATAGCAAAGAGTTAATCCTCTCTTTCTCTTGAATGATCCCCAACCTTTCCTATACTACGCACTATAATCATAGTAACTAACTTGCAAATAATTAATTCTAGGATCCTGCATCCATTTGTTAGTCCAAACATTCTTTATATGCATAGGAATAACATAACTTTCAATATTTCTATCAGATCTATTCATATCAAATATTCTTTCTTCTAGATGTACCCTAGTTTTCAGATTAAGACCAAATCTATTAAACATAACTAGATCCATTCTTTCGAAATAAAAATGTCCACTTATCTTACCTTTCTCAGAGCATAAAGCTTCAAGATATTACCTCTTTTCTTCAGATTGGACTTCTCTTCTTAGCACAGAGCTTTGCAAGTCAAGTAGAATATTGCGCACAAAATTAGCATATCTATGCATAGAGCTTTATCTTTTATTCAGTTCCCAGCAATCACAGTTTCAAGTCCTAACAACAGAACCATTTGTTGGCATAGGGGCAGATCTAGGGTTCAACGCTTCAACAACGCACCAACAAAACCCTAACTACCGACCCTTTTGGAAACACCTACGAAGCAGATGAAGTCTCACCCGAGGTAGAGGTAGGGGTGGTTGCAGGACTCAAATGTATGCAACCTAGCTGAGACACAAATGTATGATTATGCCACTCTAACAAAGCGCTTAACATTTAGCATTCATCAGTATTTAACCATTATTTACATCGAAGATCCAAATCCTAATTACAGAACAATGCAATATTCAACCAAATTTAGCACATCTAAGCACTTAGCATATGGAAAGAGATTAGATCTAGCATTCATTCACATCACTAAGCACTTAATCTATCATACCAGGTTCATCTAAACATTCATTACTACACTAAGCTTAAATCATATGAACAATATAACAACCATAATGCAAAAATAAACCATAAAAAAGGATATACGTGGTTCACCCCAGCGTGTGGCTAGGTCCACTAACTCTTCTCTTATTTATTATCTTTTGTCAATCTTCTTACATGCACAAATCTCAAAAACCCCACTCCGCATAGGACATGAGATCTGCGTGCACCTCACCAGATCCTCCTTCCCTGAGTTAGGTCACATCACAAATCCTTCTTACACATTATGCACACAAGCTTATTACAATCACTTTCACTTAGCTCTGCAAGTCTTAACACATAGTATGCACAAAGCCTCTAGCTCCGCACTCAGCCGATTCTAACAGGTCTCTCTACTTACATCGCCTATATTTCTATTTATACATTACAAAATGGGCCCAAACATGGGTAAACCCATGGATCAACATCCTATACCTGTTACATAAACCCTAAACCCAAAAGTGCCCTAAAAAAAGGGGTCGAGATCCCACGATCTCTGCTTCGCCTTGCGCTCCGTCTTCGACCAGCCTGTCGAAGTCCCAAAAATGGTCAAACATGACCAAGGTTCTCCAAAACTTGGTCGAGGGCCAACAAGTGACAAAGACAAATTTGCCAATATTTGTAATGGCATTAAGGAGTCCAATCATGCAATGAAATGTGTGATTCATTCAAATAACAATGGAGACCAAAATATTGTTGGATAGTTGGTTGTCATTGAAGTTGTTGGATAGTTCATTTTTATTGATTTCAACATAAGTGGTTTTCATTGATGTCAATATATGTGATGGGTTCATTTGAATAAGTCTACAAGAATCCCCAGAGGTGTGGTCATGGAGCCCAAAGTTGTTTGAGGAATAAGGACATGAAGGACAATTAATTGTAGGTAACACACTCATAAATGGATAATCCTCATCATTATATTTCCAACGGTAGGTGGTAGGTCATATAGTTCCTCGCAGTTGAGGATTTATGAGTTCATAAAGTTGGAAGCCCCAAAGATTGGTTAAGAAACCCCTAAACAGTTACACATCATTAATTAAAGTGTAAAGTGGTTGTAACAAGAAATCATAGGTTGCCACTAAAGTTACTAAATAAGTTAATTTGAAAAGACATAAATACACTTCAAGAAGCCTCTCATTCTTACACAAAAAAAATTATTGAATATCTTTTATGTGAGCACAATTGATCTACTGGCGAATCTGAAACGACAAATCTAAGGCAACGAAAGAGTAAGGAGTGTGAAAGTCTTTGGATTGCATAGGAGAGGAAGGGTTTTCGAATAAACCCTAATATGGTTGACCCCCATGGGTCAGGCTACTGGTGTCCTACAAGGCACTCCCATGGGTTGTATAAACCTCATCCCATGAGGCCCCGCTAGTTGGCTGCTCTTAGTCCTGCAAGGCTAAGGTAAATTTGGCGAGGATGCTAGTACCAGGTTTTTGAGGTTGAGGAAGAGTTATAGATATGAAATATTGTGTATCAAGTTAGCTACAGGTTTAAAGTTTTTTCTATATGCATATTTTTAGGGTTACATGTTAGTGATGTTATGGTGCATGCTTGAGGCATGTCTTTGGTATCTTGTTGAGACATTGGCACATGCTTGAGGCACATCTTATGTGCATAGTGTGAGGCATATTTTTGTACATGTACGAGTTACATGTCTTCATGATATTGTTGCATGTTTGAGGAACTTCTTGATGAGGTTATGGCACATGTTTGAGGTACATGCATTGGATGTTGTGGTATGTGCTTGAGGCATGTCTTTGTGAGTTTTGGTATATTCCTTGAGACATATTCAATACTTGGCATATGGTTTTTTGTATGGTATATGATTGAGGAATATCATGAGTGATATCGCACATGTTTGATGGTATCTCCTGGTACATGGTTTATGGATGTTGGCACATGCTTGAGGAACATCTTGGATACATGGTTGAGTGATGTTATGGTACCTTTACATCTGGTTTGGTATATGTCATGTGTAATGACCCCGCTGTTACGACAACAAGCAACAAACATTAGGTAAAAAAAAAAATATTTTTGCATTAGGAAAATAATATCAATAATGAAAATCACAAAAACTCAACTCGATGAGATCACAATGAAAGATGACACAAGTAACTTAAACTTCCATGGCGAGCGAGAAATAAAAATCATTTGTTACAATAAATTTTCCATGGTGCAAGAAATAAATAAACAACAACCCATCATTATAGTGTCCTTCCAACACGCACAAACAGAGAAATCTAAACACTATACAATACTTCATTCAACCGTAAATTTTCAAGCGCACAAGAGCTAACTGAGTTTAAAACCGTAATTCAAAAATAACTAAAATAACTAAAAACTATCATTTAAAACCATCATTCATACATTAATTTTTATGCACGCTAGAAATAATTGAATCTATGTGAACATGCGTCTGCGTCATCTATTGCGCAAGAGGAAACTAGTTACTAATCAGTCATTCCATGACACAAGTGAAGGCGCGGTGTGGTCAACATAAAATTCAACCTTAAATCCATGGTGTGCAAGAAGTATAAATCTAGTCCATCATTCATTACCATAAGTTCCGTTGCACGAGAAGTAAATAGCTAGAACCATCACGCAGTACATTGAAATTTCATTGCGCAAGAAGTAAATGACTAAAACCATTTTTCATTACATTAAATTACATTGCGTAAGCAATAAATAACCAAAAACCATCATTCAATACATCAAAATTCATTGCGCAATAAGTAAATAACTAAAACAATTATGCAATACATTGAAGTTTCATTACGCAAGAGGTCCGAAGACTCTATAATCATCATACATTACATAAAAACCATAGGCACAACTATATATTGTAAACAACAAATTAAACTATAGGCCGCTAAGAAAGGAAGGGGTTCCATTCTGGATGAATGATTTTCTACGTCAAGATGAACATAACATCTAAGAAGGATATTAGAGCATAAATGAAGAAGTAGAAGACCTTGTAAAATCGACAAGAGATAAGGAGTATTTCCTTCATTATAATATTATAAGTTATAAATGCTTATAAAATTTCTCCAATTAGTTGAACACTCTAAATTAAATTGACCCTTCCTTAAATTGTAATTTATATATCCAAGAAAAGAACAAGCATAAATCTGAACATGTGTTCTGTTTTCAAAGAGATAAATCCTATGTAAATTACATAATATTTATTTAACCCTTTAAAAGATATAAATCCTATGTAAATTATATAATATTTATTTAACCCTTCTTGTTACAAAGATGAAACATCCAATGAGAATAAGTTACACTATTTGGTCATGAAGCTGAGTTACAAGGGTCTTTATCATTATTATCATCATCGCTAATATCTGAGGCTACGTATCCATAATAGAAAATGAAATAATTATCGTTATTATTATTATCTTGGTCAATTGCTACTGAAACTAAGCCTTACCCAATTACAACATTCACTAACTTAAACAAACATGCAGTGTGACAATCCAAATTCCCACTTCCCCTTCTTAAATCCAAACTTATAGCACCGACTACAAATGCCAGTTTCATTGTGAACCTCATTATTACAATCATTAAATGCAAAACACTTTACATTAAGTTTATCCTCATGGATAATATCTGAGGTTATGTATCCATAATAGAAAACGAGAGAAATATCGTTATTAAATTACTAACTGACCAACTCATATCCTCCAAGGATGTCAATCGACCCTCAAGGTTCGAGGCGAAAAGGGGCTCTGCGAATTCTAGATGTTAAGGAAACCAATTACCTAGCAAATATTCAAGCACTGAAGGCGTTGGAATCAAACGCTGGGCATTAACTAAAAGTCTGAGAGGAGGTAAAAAGGCAGGAAATCTCAGGAGACGGATTGCCAAAACGCATAGAATTATGGGGATCGAATTTCGAAACGCAGAGAATCTGAGGAATGATTCGTTGAGTAAAAGAAAAGTTAAATAGATGGTAAGAGAATCCAGGTCGTTGGGGGGATTGCATGTTGAGGTAAAGGTCAAAAAAAGTGCAGAGAGATATTTGAATTGTTGAGGCACTAATCGATGGCTAGGCGATTTGCATGCTGAGTGGATGTAAAAAAAATAAGAACAGAGTGAGGTATTTTCGAATGGTTGAACCACTCGATGGCTGGGCGATTTGCATGCTGAGTGGATGTAAAAATAACAACGCAGAGAGGTATTTTCGAATGGTTGAGGCACCGCTCGATGGCTGGGCGAGTGGATGTAAAATAAAAACGTAGAGAGGTAAATTCGAGGTAAAAACAGGGTTGTGCAAGGTTCTGGGAGCATCACAAGCCCGAATGCAAAAAATCGTAAAAGAAGACTAAAATCGTTAAAAAAACTGGCTCGAATCTTGAATTAAGGATAACATTAAGAATGGATTCGCAAGAAGGTAAGCTGGCTCCAAATGAAAACAAAAACGCCTACATGCAATAGATCAACTAAGGAGGATTAAAACGCAGGCCACACTTTTCTTTTTCTTTGTACAAGAAAAACACTAGATCTTTATCTAACACCAGATCTTCATCTAGAAGGAGATCTACAAAAGGCAGTGGAAAAGCTTCATCGAAGAGGCAATATCATAGGTGAAAACTCCAGAATGGCTGAGGTAAAATGAAAAAGGGAGGTGCGCAGATGTTCTGGGCGCAATGGTAAGTCTGAGGTAAGCTAATAAAATAAAGAATGCGTGGAGTGCTTTGGGCGTAAATCTCAGTCTGAGTGTGAATAATATGAAGAAAAAAAAACAACTGGATACAAAATATCTAATACAACAAACGCCTAGATAAACATAAAATCTCAATAATCCCTAAAGTAAACCAACACTCTTACCAGCGAATGAAAGGTAAAAAAAAAAACAATTTTATCACTAACGCAACAGATCGTCCAATGTGTGTATAATCAGACTAATTTTCCTTTTATTGTTTCAGATTACAAATATAATTGACATTTACAAATCCATTTGTTTCAATTATTATAGCAATACATATATAAGAAAACTCATGACAAGAAGACGTCATCCGACTACTACAACCATACAAGTATAAATTTAATCTCAATAATTAACATTTTTACCTGGTATACTTGTATACTGTGACTGACGACAACGAATCTGAAGTGGATCCGAAGTGGTTGTCCCACGCTTGCGCTTTGTTTGACTCATGCTTGCTAACCGTTGAGACCTCGCTGGTACCTCCCAACCCACACTAGGGATACTCTTCTTCCTCTCGAACCCCCGATCCCCCGATCCACAAAGGTGACACACACACAAACCAAAGAAAGCTAGCTCTCAGCTCACCTTGCAAGGTTGAGCCGCCACTCTCTATTCAAGCTGGGTATCCCAACTCCCACAAGAAAAATCAGTGAAGAGTAAAATCCGGCAGCATAACCTTACACATACCATACATGATGCATTCCCCTCCTCCTCCATATCTTTTATAGAGTTCTCTTAGTGAATAGTTGCCAAAATGCACATTAAATACTTTTATTAGGAAAATTCTCCCACGTACACTTGTCACCCGATCCCTTAGTTGCACCAGAAATTCATTTAATTAATTAATTTAATTTGTCAATTTCCCTCACCCACTTAAAAGCATTCCTAAAAACGGTCATCGATGTCCCTTTATTCCCTCACATCCCCTTAATGAATTAAGTATTTTTTAAATCTTAGTTGAGTTCGAAATTGGGAAGCTCTCTAGACTAGATTCCCTTCTATGTTCCACATTTCTTTTGTATTTAAGTTTCCCCTTTTTTGTCTAAGTTCTAAATTAGAAAGTTTTGCACATAGCCAACAATTAATCTTTGAAATAATTTAATCGTCCATTAATTTTTATTTTTTGTTTAATTTAATTTGTACCCCCCATTTTCTTCATCCCCCCTTTATTACTTGCTTAATAAACTTTTAGTTCTTATGTCCTACTTAGACCTAAGATTTAAATTTAACTAGGCTCAGCAAAATTGTTTTTATGAAATTTTTATAATTTTTAAACTTTACTCATGCAACAATTATCTTAAGGTTGACCAGGTCAAAACGAGATTTTTTTTCTAGGTACCCAGGTTCATTGACTCACTAGTGTTAACAATCACGACGTTCCCTTCAAGACGCACTACGTGCTCCAAGGGTGCCACTCGCGTTTTGACTAATTTTGGTAGACATCCACCCGTGGAGTCAATACTCCACCAAGCGACCTTGTGGGAGACTAAGGGCCTCTAAGGAATAAGAAACCTGCCTTATTGCACGCCCCATAGAATATTCGTGAGAGACTGTCTCAATCTTCCCTCACGACATCATGGATCTGTCGAACTAGGTAATCATTAACCTACAATTCGAGCCACGACGGGAGTGGTAGTAGGATGTGCCAAGGATGTTGCCACACCTCTCCCTCAATATCTCTGGTTGTAGTGCATGACCCATTTACTCCAAATGTGAGTCTGATTAGCAAGAAATCGCGAGCCTGCATCCATCAATGAAACATGTCAGCGATCCAAAATCGACATGATAATATACCAGTCATATGTCACATATGCAATAACAAAATACTCAAACCATAAAAAAACAACTCCTTGACTCGATCCAGAGTCCTAAGAGGTCCATCGATGCCATCAACATCCTCAATCTGTCTAGAGTCCTGCACACTTAGGAGAACTAGTCAATAGCACATGTCGATACAAATATAATCAAATAACATATCATCATATACACATCATCATCATAATCCATAAGCGAAACAATCAATCATATAATGAACCGGATCACTTGCATGCAAGTGTCTTCAAAGAATAAGTCCAATCAGGTGTGTGCAAGAGAAAGATGTTACATCATGGTTGTTATACGCACATATTTGTGATGTTGGTATATGTTTGAGGTATAAACTTGCTATATGGTGGCATATGTATGAGGCACATTCTTTGGTGCTTGGTTGAGGCACATCTCTTGGTACATAGTTGATGGTTTGGTACATGGTACATGGTTTTGGTATACGATTGAGGTACATGGTTGATAATTGATGTTAAGGTACCTACACTTGGCATATCTTATGGTACATTATTGGTTATATTGAGATACATCTTGGTGATTTTATGGTTCATGATTTGGAGATGATATGGTACATTTCTAGAGGCACTTCTTGGTGATATTGGTACATGGTATGGTATAGGTTTTGGTACATGGTATGGTATAATTTTTGGTACATGGTTTATGCATGATATGATTTAGGTTTGGTACATGTTTTATGAATGATATGGTATAAGTTGATGTACATGGTATGGTATAGGTTCAGGTACATGGTTGATGTACATTGTATGGTGATGGTTTTGGTATCCATGTAAGTGGATCTGGTTATGGTTGGTTGATGATGATATATTAGTGACAGAGACAGTGACATGGATAGTGATAGGTTGGATGATTGGTTTATCATCAATTACAGGCTTATGTGATAGTGACAATGACAGGTTGATGTATGAGTGACAGTGGCAATTACAGGTTGACCAGTGGTAGTGACAATTTGAGTCTACAAATATATTTTAGGGCGACAAGATGGGGTAAGGAAAGGGGTTTGTAACCTCCTTCCATTTGGTGTCGGATAACTCAGGGAGTTGGAGCTTCCTTCAGGTTGTAGCTTATAAATCATAGGGTCATAGCCTCCTTCTGGTTGGATATAGAGAACACAAGGAGTTGGATCTTCCTTCAGGTTGGAGCATGTAAATAGGGGGTTGGATCCTCCTTCAAGTTGGTGCGATAGAATTTGGAAGTTGGTTCTTCCTGTGAATGTATTCTTGATATATATAAGAAATCATTATGTGGTTTTCTCCCATTTGGGTTTTCACATAAATTGTGGCGTACTATGTATCGGTAGTTGTTTATTATGCATTGATGAATGATATTTTTTATGATGCAATAATATACTGAATTCCTAAGTGATAAATTGTTGGATAATGTTGATAAAGGTTAAGTTTATATATTGTGATTGAAAGTGGTAAATATTACTCATACTGATTCACCCCCCCTCTTAGTATTCCAACAATTTCTATCAAATAATGTTCTTCAAGAAAACAATTTAACCACTGGAAGGAAGATCCTAGAGTATGTTAAGATTGGAGTACCACAATTTGATGGTAATAATGGTTTGAGCTATGAGATATAGAGAAAAATGATGAAACAATTTCTAGGAGCACATGGGTATGATGTTTGGTATTGAGTTGTTACATGATACACTAGTTCAAAGAAACCAAAGACTGCAACCAAGAAGGAATTGAAGAGAAACAACAAAATAGCAATGGATTTCATCTTGGAAGGATTAACAGATCCGGTAAAAGACAAAGTGGGACAATATTCAACAACCAAAGAACTTTGGGATAAGCTTCGTAATCTACACTTTAAGGAATACCATTCTATCCCAGATATAGACATACTAATAAGAATAAAGAAGATGTTGAAGAAGAACGAGAGGAAAGATGCTCTTCATGTCAGACATATTCAAAAGAAGAATATTGTGAAGAAGACGTACTAAATATTGAAATATAATTAATTAGCGTTTTAGATGATTTGACAAAAGAAAGAAGGAAGAACAAGTCACTCAAGGAATAATTGATCCAGCTAAGGAAGGGGTCTCAAAATCCCAACTTTGAAGAAGTCCATCATATGATTACAAACCTAAAAGTCTAATTAGAAGAAGCCAGAAGGATTGAAGAAGAAAGAAAAAGTCAACCAGAAGAAAAGTAGTTTTTGGAAGTCGAAATAGTAGCAGAAAGAAAGGAAGTAGAGAAGAGAGAAAATATTTTGACTAGCCATCTCAAGGAAATATCTAAGGACTTAAATAATCTTGAAGCATAATTCAGTGAAGACTTGAAGAATACATTGTCTCCTTGAAGACCCAAGTTAAAGAAACAAAGAGAAATGAAGAAGTCATGAAGATCCATATGATGAAGAAAGAAGAAGATTGTGAGAAGCTTGAATAAGAAGTTGTCACATTAAGAGTTAAAGTTGTCAATCCCAGCAAGAACACCGAAGAGAGAGAGAGCTCCACATCATCAGTAAATAAATTCGAAGGAAAGTGTTACCAATTGCTAGAAAGTAAGAATGAAGAAAAGGCTAAGAGTTATGTAGAAGTCATCAAAGGCCTTGTTAAGAAGGAAGAATGTGAGCTCACAAAAGAGAAGATTCCAGAAATGAAAAAGAATCAAGAAGAAGATTGCAGGAGAGATGTATATCAAAGAACACCCTCCACTTTTAGGTATCAAAGAAGCTTCAAGCATTGTGAAGGGAACAATAAAAGAGAATATCACGATCAACCAAGGAATGAATCCAAAAGGACTACATCACAAAGAAGATCATTCACTTCCAAGTATCAAAGTTTCTTTTATGGTCATTCTTTTACTTGTAATAACTTTGGACATAAAGCTATAGATTTTAAAGATTATGTAAGAAATGGTCAATCAAGAAATGTTTATGTGGCCCCACATGATATTGAATGTTACAAATTCTACAACTATGGACATATAGCTCGTGATTGTAGAAGCATGATGGATACTTCTATGAAAGAGAACACCGATATCAAATATAAGAAAGTTTGGAAAAGAAAGAAAGAATAGGTGAATGAAGAAATCCCATAGATCATACTCTTAGGATTTGTAGTGGTGCAACCACATGATGAATCTACAAGAAAAGAAGAAGATGTCAGAATTTAGGAAGGTGATAAAGAGGAAGATGTCAAAATTCAGGAAGATTAAGAAGATGAATATTACTTTGCATTAGGGAGGCTTTCTCCAACTTTTTGATCCATCAAACTTCAAGACTCCCAATAAATATGAATATTAAATAGGGGGATTCTATGAAGCAGCTATGAATATTAGAGAACTATCTTTCTAGTAGTATGAAGTGTTTGCATATTTTGAAAAGGTAGTTTAAAAATGGAAGAATGTCTTGTGGCAGTTTGATTGTTTGAGGAGCAGCTTTCAGAACACATTCCCTTGCAAGTATCAATTGATAGTTATGTAGAATATCATTGGAACACTTTTCAAGAAGACATTCATGAATGTATTGAGGATTCTAGGCATGCATTCATATAGGGATATATTTAGTATTGAATGTTAGAGACATGTAGAGTTTGATTTGCAGATAGAATAGACATCTTAAAAATCATAAATATGTAGTGATCAATTGCAGAAAATTCGAAGAAGTCTTCATAATGGTAAAGTGACAAATGGGTCAGCAATGTGTGCAGTTGAGTAGCAGATTCATGGACATGTGTTATGACCCATTGACATAGACGATTTCATGATATATTTGGAAGGACTAGTTGAGAGTACATAAGACATGAATCAGAGAAGATGCATAACAGTGGATGAAAGCATATTGACAGGTGAAATTAGTTAGTCACAAGAAGGCGATAATTGAAAGGCATAGTGATACAAGGGAAGATAAACCATCATCAAAATCTATATCGTCAGCATAAATTGTTGAATGATGTGGTTATTGATGTCTGATAAGTAAACATGACAAGATATGAAGATCTAAAGTCAAGTAACTTTGAATTCTTTTTACATATGCCATTGAATTACAAGAGGAAACACCAATGGACAAGAAGCACTGGAAGAGAGGAAAGGAAGTGTTTATAGGAAGGCCCAGATTGATATACACGACAAATTGCAAAGAAGTCAAGAGGAGAGAAATTGTTAGAGAGAAAGACCATATTATAAACATGAAGCCAGGGGGAGACATTAATAGGGGGAGTTACCCTTTCCTATGATGTAAAAGAGGAAGAAAGAGAAAGATCAGAAGCATGAACACTGGAGGATAAGTCCCAAAGAGAGATACCCTTTTCCATTGATGTTAAAGGGGAAGAGAAACACGAGGAGACAAATATTAGGAGCATTGGTCACAGGTGGAGTATGTGTGTTGTAGTATGAGTGTTTCCATCAATGCCAAAGGGGGAGATTATTGGATAGTTGGTTTTCATTGATGTTGTTGGATTGTTGGTTTTCATTGATGTCAACAAAAGTGGTTCTCATTGATGTCAACAGATGTGATGGGTGCATTTCAAGAAGTCTACAAGAATCCCTAGAGGTGTGGTCAAGGATCCCAAATTTGTTTGAGTAATAAGGACATGAAGGACAATTTAAATATAGGTAACACTCATAGATGGATAGTTCTTGTCATTCCATTTCCAATGGTAGGTGGTATTTCACATATTTCCTCGCGGTCGAGGAGTTATGAGGTCATAAAATTGGAATCTCCAAAGATTGGTTAAGAAGCCCATAAAAAGTTACAAGTCATTAATTAAAGAGTAAAGTGGTGGTAATAAGAAAGAACATGTTTCCCCTAAGCTTAAGGAAAGAAGTTACTTTGAAAAGGTATAAATACACTTCAAGAAGCCTCTCATTCTTACACACAAAACTTTACTGAATATCTTCTATGTGAGCACACATGATCTATTGGAGAATATGAAATAAAGAATTTGAGGCGGCGAAAGAGTAAGGAGTGTGAAAGTCTTGGGATTGCAGAGGAGAGTGAGGGTTTTATGATAAAACCTAATTTGGCTAACCCTTGCGGGTTAGGTTACTTGTGTCTCACGAGGCACCCCTGCGGATTGTATGACCCTCATCCCACAAGGCCTTGCTAGTTGACTAATATTAGTCCCATGAGGCTAAGGAAAATTTGAGAAGGATGTTAGTACCAGGTTGTTGAAGTTGAGGAAGAGTTACAGGTCTGAAATATTGTGTATCAGATCAACTACATGTTTAAAGATATGTCTATATACAAGTTTTTAGGGTTACATGTTGGTGATGTTATGTTGCATGATTGAGGCATGTCTTTGGTATCTTGTTGAGACATTGGCACATCCTTGAGGAACATCTTATGTGCATGGTGTGAGGCATATTTTTGTACATGTATGAGGTACATTTCTTGGTGATATTGATGCATGTTTTAGGCACTTGTTGATGATATTATGGCACATGTTTGAGGTACATGCATTGGATGTTGTGGTACATGCTTGAGGCATGTCTTTGTGAGTTTTGGTACATGCCTTGAGGCACATCTTGGATAGTTGGAATATGATTTGTTATATGGTATATGCTTGAGGAATATCATGACTGATATGGAACATGTTTGATGGTATCTCTTGGTACATGGTTTATGGATGTTGGCACATGCTTGAGGCACATGGGTTAAGGTACACCTTGGATACATGGTTGAGTGATGTTATGGTACCTTTGTATCTGGTTTGGTATATGTCATGGTTGTTATAGGCACATATTTTTGACGTTGGTACATGGTTGAGGTATACACTTGGTATATGGTGGCATATGTATGAGGTACATTCTTTGGTGCTTGGTTGATGCACATATCTTGGAACATAGTTGATGGTTTGGTACATGGTACATGGTTTTGGTATACAATTGAGGTATATGGTTGATCATTGATGTTATGGTACCTACACTTGTAATACCTACACTTTTAATATCGTATGGTACATGATTGGTGATATTGAGACACATCTTGGTGATGTATGTTTCATGAGTTGGTGATGATATGGTACATTGCTAGAGGCACTTCTTGATGATATTGGTACATGGTATGGTACATATTTTGGTAGATGGTTGATGCATGGTTGATGCATGGTTGATGCATGATATGGTATAGGTTTGGTACATGGTTGATGCATGATATGGTATAGGTTGATGTACATGGTATGGTACAGGTTCTGGTACATGGTTGATGTACATGGTATGGTACAGGTTCTGGTATCCATGTGAGTGGATCTGGTTATAGTTTGTTGATGATTATATATCAATGGAAGAGACACTGACATGGAAAGTGATAGGTTGGGTGGTTGGTTGATCATTAGTTACAGGTTGATGTGACAATGACAGTGAGAGGCTGACAGTGACAGTGACAGGTTGATGTATCTATGATAGTGGCAGTTACAGGTTGATTAGTGGTAGTGACAATTTGAGTCTACGCGTATATTTCAAGGTGATAGGATGGGGCAGGGAAAGGGGGTTGTAGCCTCCTTCTGGTTGGTGTCAGAGAACTTAGGGATTTGTATCTTCCTTAATTTTGGAGCCTATAAATTAGGGGGTCATATCCTCCTTCTGGTTGGAGCCAGAGGACACATGTATTTGGAGCTTCCTTCAGGTTGGAGCCTGTAAAATAGGGGGTTGGAGCCTCCTTCTAGTTGTAGCTGGGGAATTCAGGGAGTTGTAGCTTCCTTCAGGTTTGAGCCTATAAATAGGGGGTTGGATCCTCCTTCTAGTTGGTGCTGGAGAATTTGGAAGTTGGTTCTTCCTATAAATGTATTCTTGATATATATAAGAAAACATTATGTGGTTTTCGCCCATTTTGGTTTCCACGTAAATTCTGGTGTACTATGTATCTATGGTTATTTATTATGCATTGATGAATGATATTGGTTATGATGCAATGATATATTGAATGAATAAGTGATAAAATATTGGATATTTCTGATAAAGTTGAAGTTTATATATACTGTGATTGAGAGTGGTAAAAATATCTCATACTAATTCACCCCCCCTCTCTCAGTATTCCAACAAATATTAGCGAACTTCCATGCTTGTTGATAGAGCAAAAAAGCAAGGATGTAAAAGAGGTTATCGAAAAAATTAAATTTCCCACTAGATTTTCTTCAAACATAAATAATATCCTAATAAAGAAAGGTGAATTAGGTGGGGTAAAAACTCATGATTGGCATACCTTTATTAAGTTAATTGTTTTGGTGTATATATTTATATTTTGGTGAAACATCTTGTTAGTTTTTTTTTATACTAATTTGGGAATAAATAATGATTTATTTATTTTGTTACAGTATGTTATAACTCTATCTCTCCTAGACAACTTTGACAATGATGTCAAACAAATTATATATGATCTTGGAAAATACATGAGGCAAGTGTCGATTTATATGGAAAGTGTAATTTGTTCAATTCGTTGTACAACTTATATTTGATTGTACGTGTTTTACTTGTAACGTAGTACTATATAT
>SNQJ01S0006120.1:5387-24497 GCA_010110895.2 Picea sitchensis | reverse complement strand
TGTGGATGGTTGAGAGGTACTTGAAATCATTGAAAGATTTGGTTAGACAAAGAGCACGTCCTGAGGGTTCTATTGTAGAGGGATATATGGTATATCAAACCATGGTTTATATTACTCAATATATTCAAGTATTATTTTGGATCACATTTGGGATGTCATATCCATCAACAAATTTGAAGGGGAGCACCTATTGGGGAAAGTTAGAATGAGGAAAGTGACATGTAAGTAGATGGTGGGGATTTATAATACATTTGAATTTTTGTTTTTATGTACATCGTACATATTTAATTTGTAGTCTTCCTATTAAATCCATTATTATGAATGCATACTATGGTAATTTATTATATGTGAATTTTTTTATTTTAATACATCTAGTCGAGAGTGGGATGCAATACATTTATACATTGCAAACAATCTTGATTGGATAAAGGTATGGATTGAATGATCTATACAATCTAATAATTGTAGGTTATCATGGTATGGTGTGTCTACATTGGTTAAAGAAGTTGAACATACAGGAGATACCAATATTACACAAAGGGAAATTGATTTAGCATATGGTTTAAAAGATAAACAGGCAAGCATATTCACCCATACTATTTAGTTTTTTTGAATATTATATTGATGTATATGGCGTTTGTTTTTTCTTAATTTGCATAATTTCCAAGTATAAATATGTTTATCAATTGACAATGCATTTTTCACATGTCTATCATATTTTAGTTGAAACCCCACAAGGCTGTGGTGTAATGGCCACAAATTTCGCATCAAAAACTTGGATGAAAAGATGAAAAATTACGATAGTAGGATAAATACAATATTCCAGGTTACTAATGTTTCCTCTAGAAGTTAAAGACATCCATAAGTATTTGAAAATCGATACTATGGTTTTTTGGATGATATACTTGATTGTGACTTTAAATCCTTCAAATTATTTATGTTTGACGTCAAATGGTACATGCTATGAATGACTGAACGTGATCCTCATAGAATTGTTAATCAACATGCTAACATATTTACCATGGTTAATAAAAGGAATGTTGAGCTAGGATCATAGCCCTATGTTCTTCCAAGCCAACGCGAACAAGTATTTTACTCATAGGTTCCAGGTAGAGGGGGTTGGTCATATGTTGTTAGATATGATCCAAGAGGAAGGCCAATAAAATATAATGTAGCAGAAGAAGATGATATTGAAGAATAAGATGATGTAGAGGAGCAATTAGTTCATATTTCATAAGAATACATCGTAGAAGTTCAAGGAGATGTTCTGGATGAAGATGATATTGACGATGTATTAGATGAAGAAATTGAAGAAGTCGAACCAAATGTAGGAGACAATGTTCTTGATGATGATATAGATGATGATATGATTGGAAATTACGATTGATGATGATGTTGATATGGCCAATCCTTTCAACATCAATTCTAAACAGGAGGATATAGATGTTGATTTGGATGAAGAAGAAGATTAATTATGTCAAAATGTTGAAATGTATCAGGTATGTATTTATATGTTTTTAGTTTATTTGTTCTCTTTCATTTACCTTAATTTTTTTTTCTTAGTTTCTATGCTTGATTATTACTATGTTTATTTCAAATATTTTATAGTAGATAAAATGCGTATTGGGGAATTGAGAGTGATGTGAGAGGGGGGGAGGGGCCATATGAGATTCCACCTCCATTTGAATGGACTTTTTAAGTAGAGAATATATTATTCTTGAAACCAAGAGAATCTCATTCAAGTTTATACCATCATCTCCGATTTTAACTTCCATTTGTCTAAAAATTTTCAATGTTGTCTATTTACCAATTAGTGGAAATTATGCTTTAATTTGACCCCACACAAAGTGACCTGTGAATGGGACCAACGTTGAATTTTTTTAGTTTGTTCTTGTATTCACTAAAATTTGGCATGGTTATAGTAGATGCATGCATTGAAGGTATGGGAGGGTTTCGAGACTCAAATACAACTCACACAGAGAATTCGATAATCAAACGATAAGATCATAACATTAATGTGAATGAGATGAAATTATCCATCATCATATTTGTCATCATCGTTATCATTTTATTATGGTGAGGTTTCAATGAACATGTTCGTCGTTCCTATAGAATCTTCGTCGGAACTTTCCAGAAACAATGACCAATGAAAGGGGTTGACATTGAATTTTTTAAAACTATGGTTCTCCAAGTCATGGACATGGTATGAGGAGGAACTATAAATGTATTAAAGCATACAATATGATTTTAGGACTCGAAAACCATGCATAGGGTCTAAAACCACCACACAGGCCCTATAAATGAAATCTTTGGCCTATGTGTCATATTGGCACCATTACAAGGTTTTATGAACTATAGATGACTCTTAAGGTTTTGTACATGGTATATGGATAAAAAAAAAAATATTCAAGGGCCTAAAGGATGCTTTAAGATCTCATTTACCATGCACAAGGTCTAACAATAAGAGAAGCTCATTTAAGTTTATACTATCATCTCCAATTTTAACTTTGGTTTGTGTAATACTTTTCAATTTTGTCCATTAATTACCAATTAGTGGAAATTATTCTTTAATTTGACCCCACACAGAGTGACCCGTGAATGGGTCCAATGTTGAATTTGTTTCAATTTGTTCTTATATGAATTGGAATTTGACATGGTTATGGTAGATGCATGCGTTGATAGTATGGGAGGGTTTCAAGACTCAAATATGACTCACACAAATAATTTGACAATAAAATGAAAAAATTACAACACAAATGTGAAAGGAGACAATAATTGGTCCCATAGAGTAAGAGAGTTCCCCAAACAAGTGCCTCAAATTATCTAATAAATCCAAACCAGTGACCAAGAACCACGGGGAAAAGGAGAGGAAAAAATGGGGAACCCTACCTAAGCACTAAGGAAGGAAATAGGCAATATGAAACAAAAATTAGTGTCGAACTAGAAAAGGTAATAGACTAAGGTAGACAATTTTGGTTCCATGTGAGTCAAGGAATGAGGCATGCCCAATGTTGGTAAGGAAATGATAAGATAATAGAGGCTGCAATGCTCATGATGAAGCTTGAGTGAAGGCATATTACAACATACATTAGCATACAATAACATGAGGATAGTGTGAGTGATAATACAACCTATGATGTCAGTGTCATGCTAATGTATCATGATAATTCACACAAAATCAAGTTTTGATTCATATGGTGATTTAATGATCAAAGAAAGCACCAAATGTGGTGGTTATAATAATTAATGCAACGATTGATGAGTAAACCAAGTATCATTAAAATTAGAAGATATTATAGGTTTGAGTAGGCATGCATCCATGCTAACTATTATAGGTTTGAGTAAGCATGCATCCATTATAACTATTATAGCGCTTTTATTGAGTATCCATGCATTTATATTAACTAACATAACTATTTCTCTTTATTTTGTGCCTGTGTCACTATGGAGAATAGGTCATAAACAAAGGTTATTAAAGATATGATTCAATTTTCATTGTTATAGTGAACATGGAGCGAGTAATAGGTTTGTCTTATCACTAGCTAATTAAAGTTGAAGCTAGAAAAGGGAAGTATATCAAACCAAATAGAATAATAAGCAAGCTTTGAAGCAAAACATGGGAGTATTTTTCCCATGTTACCAAAGAAGAGGATACACGAAATATCCCCTCAATGAAGAAGCACCAATTAAAAGTGGCAATTTTATCAAGAAAATGAATAATATTGAATATGATGGTAGACGTTATGGGAGTTTTTTTTCATGGCATGTTTAAGATTTATGGATATTTAATTTATTTTCTATTGATGTTAAAGAGGTGTAGACAATTCCAATGGTGATGTTAAAGGGCCCCATAAAAGGGTGGTGGAGTAACATCCAAACTAGATTTGAGGTAATCACTTTTGAACCTTGAAGGATTAGGATGACTTGAAGATGTTTTAAACTTTTGATGGATATGTTCTCTTTTGAGAATGATATACAATATGTCTTTAATAAATTTTTAAGTAAACAAGACATTTTGTGACGACAAAGGAGTAAAACCATAAAATGGGACATTGACAACATGAATATTGAATCATGTTCAAAGATTTTGTGTTGTTCAACATTGTTTTGGATCCTTATATTTAAGTTGTTACTATAGTTGCTTAGTTGGATACCATGTAGAATTCCATATTCACCACATTCAAAATGGATTATGAGAAATAAAAAGAAAATTTGAACTCATTGTATGATTTCACTTGGGTATGTGTTCACTTGAGTAACGAGTGGAAATTTTCATGGTTTTTCTAGAATAACCACTTGTAACAACCAAATATTTCCAAACATCATTTACTTTCATAAGCAATTTGTTTCATGAACTGAGATAATAACTTCATAACATAACAACAATCTTCATAATAGCAACTTCAGTAACTTAAATTTATCAATGAATAATGATTTCATGGCAGAATGAAATAAACACATAGTTTAACAAATTACCTGGTTCTGATGCTAATTTCTGTTGCCTTGCTGCCTTGCTGTTGCCTTCCTGCTACCTGCTACACATACCAACCCAGCCACAAACAAAGAATGACTGCCCAAAACCTATTGTCCTCCCTACCAACTAGGAAAACTACCTAGCTCCAGGATATCTATGGATACCCTGCCCCCCCCGTGCCCAAAACCTCCAGCAACCTGGTGCCTCAACTAATCAAAAGTGCCACAGCCAGAACTCTACTGCTCCCTGCAAATCTCATAGTCCTCCCAGAATCCATCCTCCATCCCATGCCCCTCACGTAAACCTCCCTTCCTCCCTTATCCCTCCTTCATTGACTCCTCATTTACTCCCTTACCTGCCCTCGTCCCCGTCCCTGATCCTTCCTTTAATGTTTTATCTTCTCGGGACTAACAGGTTATCCCTTGTTGGGTACGTAACCATTTTATATCATATACCACTCATCTATTAAATCCATTACGCAGGTTATTAAATGTGGTTTGTAGTTAAATTATTAATTAATTAATCACAATTATATCCTTTAATTAATTAATAACTCATCTTAATTAATATCATTAAATCATCTTTGTTTGATTAATGCCACATTAACACAATTAATCTCCTAGTTTTACCTTACAATTCTTAAACATTTATCAATAGGGTCATTACATACACCCACCGCCGGAAACACAATCAGAAGTTAGGCATCTTATGGGTACAAAGGAAAAGAGCATGATTTCACACATTCACAACAAGTAGGCGGCATCATCAGGTAGAAGTAAGTCAAGAAATCTCATACATACTAGTGTATATGTGTAAGAAATGCATGTGTATGGTACATACTGGAAATCTAGGTGCGTAAATACTAATAATAAAATTGTCATCCTTTAGTAATTTATGTATGCATTCAATCCGGTCAGCAAGACTAGTATTTTATGAAAGACAACAATCAATCAATTGTGTGAGAAATCCTTTAATTACAATTATCCAGGGTTCAATAATTTATTTTAAACAATTGTGGTTTGATTACGTAATTATAAATATTCATAAAGCATTCTCTTTTTTTTGAGAGGAAGACGATGCAGAATTCCACCCGCAAAGGCGATTCTTATCCAAATAGTCTCAATTATTGCTACTCATCCTTCCTCCTTAACATACTTTAATCTCCATTTCCTGTATCCTTCCTCTGCTAGACTATCTTTGGGCGTCAACTATAATGAACTAACTCCAAATAGAACGTAAGTCTAGGTAAGCTATCTCAGGCCAAGCTTCCCTAGCGGGCAATGACCAGTCATCATCACCGTCTTGGGAATGAACTAGCACCGTTCTCCAGGCTTGGGTTTGAAGATACAGGTGGGAAATACCTCCACCCTCCTAATCATATCTAGGGTCCAGCCCTACGATGGAGATACATGGTGGGAAACTACCTCCCACCCCCTCTAGCAGAACCGAAGTCCATTACAATGGAGGATACTACGGTGGGAAACACCTCCACCCCTCTTAGCAGTACTAGGGTCAACACCCTTCAATGGAATTTACAGTGGCACTGTGTTGTTGGAAGTTTTGTCATCATTTATTCAGATTTTGGGCAGTGTTAGTACCAAAAATCATGCACTAATCCACATATCATAACCAATGTATCCAATCCAATATAAATTTCACATACATTATTCATACCATAATGTTTTCTGGGTTAGTGGTCACGATATCCACTTTCATCATTATTATCTCTGGCTATTTCATAGCTTACATAATCTATGGGATTAATGCGCAACACAACTCATACATTTATATGCATTATCATCATGTAATTTAGCACTATCATCATTTCAATTTGGTATCCGTCTTAGATACATTAACATCAAGTTTTTTTTTTCCATTAAATTGGAACATAATATCCCATAATTCGTTATTTACCCATTCACAAGATTATATTTTACCCAAAATAGATTTCATCGTATCAGACATCATTCTAATAGTATTTAACATTCATTAAATTCACATTCCCTTCTCTTAGCATCATACACATCATCATCAATAACATTTTAAACATTCCTAAAAGTTCATAAATTTCAAAGTGTATCACTTAATAGTTTCCATAGTTGTGTCTAGAAAATAAAGTATAGGCCTCAGGTAATCATGACTATCTAAGTCAAGGTGGTGTTATATACCCGCAACCCGAAACGTGTTCTCTAGGTGGTCAAAATAGTGAGGGATAGTCTCGTTATAGTGTCTCGACATCTTCCCAATGGACCTGATATACTTGTCCCCGCCGGACCTTAACGGTCTACCCGGAGGCTGGGACTTCACGGTGTCGAGGCTCTCGATTCAATATGTCACTTGGTTCTACCGTGAGGGTTCCCATGTTGATACACCTGCAATTCCTTTCAATTTATTTTATGTGATTCATCAACAACTTTATAATGGCGTAAAATTAAGATACATGGAATACATTATGAGTTTATGCAAGTAGGGTGGCGGTCTTGAGGCGATAAAACATAGTCCAATTCTCTTGTATCCTGAATGGCCCTATAAACCAAGGCGACAACTTTGTCCTTCTCCGGGCAAGTATGGTACTTTCTTATTAGGCACGATGCGGTGAAAACTTGGTCTCCCACTTCATAACTTGATTCGGTCTTGTGTGTATCCATAACTTTTAAATCTATCTGTGTTTCTGCTAGTCTGCGCGTCACGGAATCACTGTTCCTCCATTTCTTGAATCAATTACGGCCCAGGTGTTACTCGTTCTAGATCTATCCCAAACTCAATGGTGTTACGCATGGCCTTCCATACAAATATTAAGTAGGGTGGCTTTCCAATGGAACTATGATAACTTTATTGTAGGAAAACTCTGCTAAAGGTAGGTACTTCTCCCAGCGGGTTTGATTATCCATTACATACATCCTAAACATGTGTCTTCCATGACTTGATTTACTCTCTGTTTTTCCCATCTTTTTCGGGATGATAAGTTGTGCTTAAGTTCAATTGGAGTCCCCGATGCTGACTATAAACTTGTCCAAATCACAAAGTGAATCTGGAGTCCCTATCTTAGATGATCTTCTTAGGTATCACGTACAAACAGATAACCTCATTTACAAGCCACATGTACCCACATCGGTGACATCGTATGTGTCTCTAATCGGAATGAAATGGGCACTCTTGTTTAACTTATCCACTATCACCAAGAATGGCATTGTGTCTATGGGATGTGGCGACAACCCTACAAAATCCATAGAGATGACTTCCCACTTTGGACATAGGGATATCATGTGGTTGTAGAAGGCCGGATAACCGGGTGATGGTGGTCGGCCTTCGCAATTGACACTCTAGGCATTTGGCGATGAAATGGACTACATCCGGTTTCATGCCTACCCAAGAAAAGTTTCTTCATCTCTGCGTACATCTTCTTCCCACTCGGATATGTAATAAAAGTATGGAGAAACTTCCTTGATTATGATGCTTCAAATATCCCCATTCTCGAGGGGATGTACATCCTTCTCGATATCTTAACAATCCATATGTTTCAGTTATATCTTCATACTGGGTCTAGCGCCTCCACTTGGGAGGTTGGAAATATTTCTTTAAATACCAATTGTCTCCCCAGTAGTTGTCTGTCAACACACATGTTCCCTCATAGTGACCTTTAAGGTTACCAAGGAAGATATGTGAAGTCTCCCTACTCAAGCCATCTGCGACCACATTTTCCCTTGATGTATGAAATTCAAAAATCATACTCATAAACTCACTCCATCACCTTTCACGGCATTGGATCTCTTTGAGTGAAGAGATGTTTTTAGCTCTGATGGTCCGTTTTGAGCTCAAAGTTTAAGCCCTACAAGATAGTGCCTCCAAGTTTCATAAAGCTAGCATTACGGTTGCCAACTCTAAATCATGATGGTGTATAACTCTTATTGATTCTTCGGCTTCCTTGACTCATAAGTTATCACTCCTCCATCTGCATTAACGACCCCAACCCTTGTTTGAGGCATCTGTGCAGACCACGAAATCCATATTTTCCATATCGGCACTTGTAGAATTGGCACATTAGTTAGTAACCTTTTAAGCTTAATGAATGCACTATCACGTTCTTCAGTCCATTCATACCTGAACCCCTTGCATTACCATGGTGATGGGTTTCACTATTTTTGACAATCCTTCCACAAATCTCGGTAATAACCCGCTAGCCCCATAGGCTTCTCACCTCATGGGCATTTTTTTACGTCTTGGCCATTCCATAATGGCCTTTACCTTTTCTGAGTCCAAAGAGATTCCTTCACCGAAAAAGATATGACCTAAATAATGAATATATCACTGATAAAACAAACAATTTCTCATCTTTACATAAAGTTGATGCTCCATCAAAACCTGCAACACCATCCTCAAGTGTTCCTCATGTTCTCTTTCATTCCCGGAATAGATGAGAATGTCATATAAAAGAATGTTACAAAAGCAGGTCTAAGTACTTCGAGAATACGTCGTTCATGAAGCTCATGAATCTTCTTTGTGATGCATTAGTCAATCCAAAGGTACCACAACAAACTCATAATGTCCAAATAGAATTGAGGTTTTTGGGATATCACCTTCCTTAATCCTTAACATTGATACCTTGATGCGCCGTCAATCTTTGAGAATCACACTCCTTTAAATACAGTCGAAGAAGGTCATCTATTAGCGGGCTCGAAGTACCTATTTTTCAACGTAGCATGGTTAGGGTCACAGCCAGTCTATACCATTAAGTAAGGATCCATCCTTCTTCTTTACAAAAATTGTCGGTCTTGAGGTGAGACACTGGTATATTAGCCCTAAGTTTAGTAACTCTTTTAATTGCATTTTCAATTCACAAAGTTTGTGCGCTGTCATCCGATCACGAGTCTTGGAAATTGGTTATGCATTGAGTTTTAGCTCAATGGTAAATCAAGCTCCCTCTAAGGAGGTAATACGGTAACTGGTTCGGGAAAACATCTTGAAATTACGACAATACCGGATACTTTTGATCCAATGAGGGGTCCCTTCCTTTCATTCCTTGCTTCCACTACATAAAGTCGACACCCTTGCCTCAAGCATAACTTAACCTTCATATTTGTTCTCAAATCACCTTAACGGCACTTTTCTCACATTGCACCTGGATCTCCCTATTTCTTTCTTCATCATCGACACAAATCACCTTCTTTGCGAAACAATCAAAGTTCGATGAGATGCTAACCAATCCATTCAATGATTAGGTCATACATCCCAAAAGCAGTGACATACACCTTCAACATAGTATTACACACTCCACGGTCTGCTAGCACAATTATCTGCACTGGGTCCCTCTTGCTTTTGTTTTCCCCATTGCATCTGCGACTTGTTTAAAGTCATGCGTTAGCAAGTGAACAGCCAACCCACTCTTTCTATTTATGGAGATGGTGAAATGTAAAACTATCACATGCGCTTCCGGATCAAACAAAATCTTAACATTGACGATTTAGCTTACGGCGACTCCACCATGATGGATTGATGTTCGGCACGGTTATTAATTATTCGTGTATGGTGGGCTGCTACTTTCTCCCCATTGGCATGCTCCTTCTCTAATACTTACGAACCGATTGCCAACTCGAGTCATCGCGTGTAGAGGGTCCCCTCACCCCAAAGGTAACACCATATTGAACACGTGCATTGTTATGTCGCGTCTTTGAAATGGAGTTCCTTCCCTGAATTTTGCCCTATACTCGTTTGTTCGGAGATGGTCATGGTCCTGCAATGCGCGTTGGCGATGGGCGAATCGCATAGCGCCGTGAAATCCACTATGACTATTGTCGCCGGCGACTCCGTTACCTTATGGCGGTGGCCTCGAGCCCCACTCCCCTAGGAAATGTCCGCCGGGCCTTTCCTACAAATCGGTTGATCTTGGAAATGTTGGTCTTGTACCCCAGTCAAGTTCATATGTTCTTCCGGATAACGTGCATTTTCAACACAACCCGCTGTGAAGACGGTTTCCACATCGCACCATAGCTCTTATCTTAGGGGTTCAATCCATAGACGAAGCATCTGCTTTGTCGTTAGTGGATTATCCATATCACGACGCATATTTGACCAGGTTCCATAAGCGATCATATTCTTCTACAATTCGTTTTCCACGGCTAAAAGGCATGAAATGCCTACCTATTGTTCCTCGTAGTATGTTGGTAGATATTTCCTTTGGAACCTCTCCTCGAAAAGTTCCCGAACATTAATGTCGGGAGTAAGGTGCAATTGTCTTTCCGGTTGCCCCACCGGTTCAAACCTTTGTCTCTTAGCTGAAAAATGGCGATCTTTGCCTTTGAATTGGGCCTTACGGTCCTTAAGGAAAAACACCTTGTCATGCCTTCCAACCATGCTTCAGCGTGTTCACTGGCGTGACCTCTAGAAAACTCTGGAATCTTTATCTTCTGCAACTCTGGAGTGTGATGTCTTCAAGTGGAAGTCGCATCCTCTGAATCTCTTGATGCTTCTAGATTACCCATTCAGATGGTGGGGTTCCACTTTAATTCCTCTTAGGTTGGCCTTTAAAGTCTTGTTAATGGCTGCTTATTGTGATGTCGGGGGCTGATGGAAATGATGGTGGTGGTGGTGGTGTTGGTGTTAGTGTTGCGTGCCTTCGCTGCCCTCGACTTCCGCCAGTCCTGACCATATTGTATGATTTAACCTACATCACCCCAAGTTGTGAGGGTGAGTTCCAAGACGTTTCAAATTAATTCTCAAACTATAGAAAGGCGAGGGTTAAGTTTTTCTTCTTATCGCATGAAACAAACGTTACTCCATTAGGGGATTGGCTAGGTTTAGGTTAGGATTAATCATCTAAGATTAGTTTGTTTAAGCCCATAGCGAAAAGATTTTCGGTTCCCTTACCACGTAACCGTTATTGTGCTTTTACTTCAATGCTTCCTGTGCATATGCCACCTCCTTCCAGCTTGTCCTAATCTAAGCCCTAACATCATTAATTGCTTTAAGGTAGGCTAACCTTATGCTTAAATAAAATGGGTAATTTAAAATTATTTTACGCAATTTACTTTCCGAGTGCCCTTACTTTATTTAAACTAGCGACAGCTATTTATATATATAAATAAATTATTTATCTTGATTAATTAATTTACTCAAAATTATTTTACGCTTTTAAAATATAAAAATGTGAACACCCAAGGGTTTGGGCATGCATGGGTTCCACGTGCCCGTCTGGCTTCGTTTATCTCCCTCATCTCTAACCCCAAAATTCTATGCACGGCTCGAAGCACTAGAGCTCTCTATCGTCGGCTACTCTTGCCTCACACTTTCTCATCATTTGGGACTTTCCTGCATCATTCTCTCCACCACGGATCTTTAGTAGCTCTAGTCTGAGGTTCAAGAATCTCGCGGAGTCATGGATAAGCCTCCTCGCCATTGTTAGAACTTTTCTAGTGTAGGTATTTGTATGCTGCTTGGATGTTTGCGAAACATAAAGTATATTGATATGGTCATTGACAAGATCCAAGACCTGGAGTCGATCTCTTTTAAATATTGAACCAATCCAAGTACATGTGATTCTGCGAAGTTAAGCTCCAGTGGTAAAGAGATGCGATTGATCCTGTGACCCGTGGCATCTGAGGTTCTATACGCCTTCGTGAAGAACGTTGAGTTGATCGAGTCAAGAAATTGTATGAACCTTTCTTATACTTTGGTGATAAATGGTAATTTCTTCCTTTGTAGCGTGAAAATGATTTGTTTCTTCCATTTAAATGCAGTTTGGTGTTTTCTTTGGGTTTTATTTCTTTTGTATTTTTTAAATTTATTCATCTGTGTATATGCATGTAGTTAGATGTGTATATATGTATGCATATAAATTGTCTTCATATTGCTTACGGCCTTTTGCCCTAAGCTGACTAAATTCGACTCGGTTTGGGTTTGAAGGGGTTTTCCTTATGCCCTTCTTAGGGAAGTTCCCCTATCCTCCTTTGAATCTCGATCCTCGATATCAACGAATCGCTACCTTCGACTTTATCCTCGGCTATGATTTGATCCATGCTGACCCTCTCACAATGTGACCCATAGTCCTATTCCTGACCGGGGAGATAGGGTTCAGCATTTCGGCATCACGAACCTCTATCCTCCGCAGTCTCGATTACCGATCTACCAAATCGTTACTTTGTGCATTAGCCCTCTGGTAAACCGCCAGCCCATATGAGCACAAACTATCAGACAAAGGCCACATCTTTGTCCCCCAATCGGGGTTTGGGACATCGCCAATCTTTGAAATGTATGAACCAGATGTCTCTGGGAATTCAAATATTAAAGCCTACGATACACCTTTTCACAGCGTGTTATCCATTTTCGGCTATATCGAGGTCCATGTGGCCTTCTCTAGTGTGACCACTACCTTATGGCTCCCCATCGAGGTTTTGGACATTCTCAAGCAATACTTTCATCACATCTAAAATTTGCGATGCTATTTATCGTTTACTTTTGGACAATGAATGGAAAAAGTTTACAAAAATAAATTCCGGCCCTTTAAAGTGGCTAAAGCGGAACTATAGAAGACGTTTAAATTCTTGAGTTTTTAATTAATGTTTAAGGAAATTGGCATTTGTGGTTTTTTCGTAACAAATGATCTATGTAAACTAAATTACGACACCTCGATCTCCGATTTGTGATGTGTTTAAGTCTTGATTAAAACATTGATTAATTAATTCTTTTTAACGAGGGTTTAAGAGTTAAGTTAATTACATCGCATTTTAAAGGGTTGATTTAGTAGTGCATGGATACCTTGTCCGCGGAACTCGCGATATCTCGATCAGCGATGACCCGGCTTCCATATGGGCTTTCTACTTTTGGTCCGGATACCGTGTTTCCAGTACGGAACCTTCGTCCACCGGGATCCGCCAATTTCGGTCAGCGATGACCCGATGGGCCTGACCTCTACAACCGGGTTGCTTTCAGATGGCTCCAGAATCAACGCCCACGCATCCAAACGGGCGGTCGATGACCTCTACGTTGTTTTGAGTTTTCAATGCCAAAGATGCATATGTCCACCAATTCCCAATATGCGATCCACAGGCTTTCTTCACGGATGACTCAGGCCGGTTGCCACGTCCCCAATCAGATGGACTGACTTTGATTGATTATGTCGGGGTTTTCACCATGGATTTCCACGACCTCTTTCTCACAGAACTCCCAATTTGCCGACTCTCTTCGGATCTCCGCCACGTGTCTCACCCAGATGGACGGTCTGGATCCGATCTCGCTATTTCGAGACTTAAAATGTATCTGGAGCTTCCACCGACCTCATTGAATCACGATTTCCACGAGCCTTGATATCGACCACACTGTCATCGAGTTTCTCCTTCTATCACCGAGGACTTAACTCCATCGCCCAACTCCATGAAGATCCCTACGGTCGTGGAATTATCTTCAGAATCGGCAACGAATCCATTCGCGTAATAGACAACTCTCCTTGGCACGGTTAAAATTTGTATGGGTCTATAGTTCACGAGATTTTCATTATTAAAATTCCTGCAAAATTTATCTGAGCCGTGGTTTACACCATTCCACCGCAATACAAGTCTTCAAAATTTACTCCTTTTACGGCCGGCCATTGGCGGTTCCCTCATTTAAGGTAAGTTAAAGTGAAATGGGCCTTTTCAGTCTTCTTGAGAATCCTATTGCATTTTATATAGTATAATTCATGTAGTTATTGAATCTTACTAACTTCAAGCCTTAGACAGAAGCTTCGACATTTTAAATGTCTATCTCGGTGTGTATTTTGCAGAAACTTTCATTGTCAAAGTATTGCTCAAAATAAAAAATTAGAATTATCAACTCTCTTTTAAATTAACCAATAGCTTTATTCAGGCTACTTTAAGGATAGTCATTTTGTGTGAAGTGATCCTTCAAACTATATGGTTTGCTTCCACTATTTTAAAGGGATTATTCCTTTGAATATTGATTCTAAAATGATAGCCATTTGTGATCGATAAAGAATTATTACCTAAAGCGTTTGCTTGTGATATATATGAGACCATTTTCTTGGATAATGTAGGGGTGCTACCTTGAATATTTTACGATCTTGTCGGTCATGAGTCAAGATAGATAAAACTGCTTGACATAATCTATTAGACCTGAATAATGTTTGCTTGAGTTAAAGGCGTGGTGGAGATTAGCATTTGGGTTTTGGCCCTTAGGCTTTGATTTGAACTAGGCAGCTCGATTACCACTTTATGTAACAACCAAATATTTCCAAACATCACTTACTTTCATAAGCAATTTATTAAATGAACTGAGATATTAATTTCATAACATAACAACAATATTCATAACATCAACCCATTAACTTAAATTTATCAATGAATAATGATTTCATGTGCAGAATAGAAATCAAACAAATATGTAATTTAACAATTTACCTAGTTCTAATGCTAATTTATGTTGCCTTCTTTGCCTTGTTGTTGCCTTCACGCTGCACGCTACACATACCAACCCAACCCGCAAACGAAAGAATGGCCTTAAAACCTATTGTCCTCGGCCTTAATAGAAAACTACCTAGCTCCGGGGATATCTGGATATCGGCTACTTAAAGTAACCTCCCGGCAGCAGGTGGCTCAAATGATCAAGATGCCACAACGGAACTCTCTTGCTCCACAGCAAATCTCATAATCCTCCCAGAATCCATCCTTCGTCGAATATCCCTCACGTAAAACTCCCTTCCTCCCTTATCCCTCCTTCTTGACTCCTCATTTACTCCCTTACATGCCCTCATCCCTGTCCCTGATCCTTCCTTTACTGTTTTATCTTCTCGGGACTAACAAGTTATCCCTTGTTGTTAGATGCAGTAACCATTTTATATCATACCACTCATCCTATTAAATCCATTCTGAGTTATTAAATGTGGTTTAGTTAAATTATTAATTAATTAATCACAATTATATCCCTAATTTATTAATAACTCACTTAATTAATAACTCACTTAATTAATATCATTAAATCATCTTTGTTTAATTAATACATTTTTAACACAATTAATCCCCTAATTAGTTTTACCTTACAATTCTTAAACATTTATCCAACTAGGGTCATTACACCACTTGTGTATGTGTTGTTCCTTTAATTTCTCATCCAAATTATGATTTCCATCGCTCCCATTCCAAAGGTAGAACATTTCTCTTGATTTTCATTAGACTATCCAAATTTTGAGTACAATCTATTTGGAGACCTCAACATACTCTATGTTTCTTTATATAGAGGCTTGTCATTGTATGTAATGGGTTCTTCTCCCATATTTTCCACCTCGTTGGAATGGCAGGTGAAACATGTATTAGTTTAGAAATGGGAATTCAATGTGACACCCCCTCAAGCGGGTATGTCTAGGGTTCCCTGTGTGTGTGTGTGTGTGTCTTAACAATAGCAATAATAATAATCTAATTTCAAGGTCACATCCAATATTGACTGCCCTAGTTGGTGTATGATCTATTTTTTGTGGGACAAGGGACCCCCTCCACTGAACAATTTGACTGGTAAAGTCCTCTGAGAGGAATGCATGCTCTCAACCCCTCTTGATTTGAACTTGTGACTTATTAGGAGGAAACAAATGTTATTAAACATATATATATATATATATATATATATATATATATATATATATATATATATATATATATGTAGGTATCATATATATATATATATATATATATATATGAGTAAAATATAAAAAACTCTACAATCTATGGAAAATGGAGACATTTTAACCTATAATTTATTTCTAAACCTACCTACGTACAAATGAAAATATCATTCTTATTTTCTTGCAAGATAATGTGTTATGTAAAAAAACTATATATTATGTTTTTTTTACTTCCTATGGGTCCCACATACCTCATGGACATTTGATTGTTTTGGAGAATAAAAATGAAAACTCCAAAAAGAGTGTCTAGATATAAAACTTTAATTTAAATTGCCATCAATGACAAGTATATTCTTTCTTGCAATGATGATTTATTTGTTCTATAACATTAAAAGTGGAATTTGTTTTTCAAGAATATTCAGAGATTTACAATCAAGAAAAATATATGTCAAAATGGAAATTATGAACTTTTGTGATGTGTTTTTTCTTCTTATTCTTTGACTAGTTTCATGCTGCACACCAATGTTTGTGTTCCTCGTCTCTTGTTTGAGATTGGGGATGTCGTCTTTACCCTGGGTGTCTAGTTGTAGATTGATGTCTACTAGGATGCACTTGCTGATATTTTGAGCATGTTTAGGAGTATCATGGATAACATACAGATGACATTTTGGTCATGTCTTTACACACCTCGTGTGGTATTAGGAGTTGCACCTATTTTAAAAGGAAAAAAAAAACATATTATATATATATATATATATATATATATATATATATATATATATATATATATATATATATATATATATATATATATATATATATATATATATATATCTTTTATATTTATTTATTATGTTATACCAACATATATATGTTATTTATATAACAAATAATCCACTCAACAAAAATTCGCATTGACCCTCCTTATATAACAAATAATCCACTCAACAAAAATTCGCATTGACCCTCCTTGCCAAATGAAACCCTCGCTTTGACCCTTCCTGCAAATGGAACCCTCAAAAGACCCCAGCCACAGATACAAAGAGTGAAAACATAAGACATAGTGACCCCACCAAAGATCCACATAGACAGAGAGATATAGGAGCCATAGTGAGACATATAGAGACAATAGCCAAAATGAGACAAAATCCACAGTGAGATAGAGAGACAAAGGATCCCACCTAGACCAACAATTTCATCCAAATCGTTAAATTTTTCTCACCGCAAGCAATTTCTGGTAAATTTCTCACCCTAAATAGTAATAGTAATAATCATTCATACAGGGAATATAGACATAGTTAAGAATCCTATTTTTTACATATGGCCTTTATTAAAGCTTGGTGAAACCATCAAACCCATCTCCCGAGCACCCCTAATCTCTCTTATTCACAAAATCATGTGGGTCCCCTCTTTTAACCAAATCCCGTGGTTCCTCTCTTCAATTTTTAATCTCATGGTACAATAAGAAATCTCATGGTGACCTGACAGTTGTGTCACTAGAAGTTATGTGGGGCAGTGTTACAGTGAAAATTTGGGCATGAAGTTTCATAATATATATCTGACATTTTGTTTACCTGTTTTCAAAAATAGAAATGGATGGTGTGGTGGCACCTGGTAAAGTTTGGACATGGATTTTGGCTTATAGACTCATTTTTTTTCTAGACACTGATATCGGAATTATTCATCAATCAAAAGTCATTAATTTCCATCCCTTTGGGGCAGTGGATTAGTGATGAGCATTAGATTATATCAAAAAAAGTTTATATAAGTAAACTAGATTCAATACATCCAAACTATGGTGAGATTGTAGCCAAGTTAAAGAGTTAACTCATGCATCAATAGTATGTCCAGCCCCCAATAAGTCAAGCCTTATAAGGATGAGATATCTAGAAATATTTTAAGACAACATGCATTCCACAGTCCATATATCATAAGGAATGATCAGTTCCAACTTTTAAAAAGAATCCATCCATGTCATCAAGAGCAAAGCTTAACCATAGATCCACTCCTAGAGAAATGATACCACAATTTTAATGTTGATGAAATGTATGAAAAACGTCACCCCTCAAAATTTTTATTAGACTTGGATGAAATGCATCGCTCAATACAAATTTAAGGTGAAATATATGTGCCAAAATTGCTCAGAAATATAATGAGAAACCAACATCATATAACGATGTTGTTACCACAAAAATTAAGGCAGATTTGAACCATGTTCAAGACAAGTTACCACTGTTCAAAGCAGTTTTACACCTTTCCAATCTAATATTCAGAGTAATGTGACAGTGGCAAGTTAATGTCCACTATTTTTAAACTTGTCATCCACAATTAGCAATTTAACATCTAGGGGCTTAGTATTAAAATGACTGTGCAAATAATATAGCAGCGAAAAAGGAAGTATGTCATGACCAACCATTAAGAGACAATGCTTGGATAATTTTTACCATAGGCTCATAATATAATATGTCCAAGACAATAAACAAATATTACAAGTATTTTATGCCTAGTGGTGAAGTATTAGAAATGTTCCATTGAGATTATTAGATAAACCATCAAATCTGCATTAGAACTAGTGTTAAACCCTCAAAACATTGTTGATTAATTGGGTTTGTTTTCATTGATGTCAACCCTTTGAATAAAGTCCGATAGTGAATTCTAGTAGCATAAAGGTTTGGGTAATGGACCCAACTTTTTTTTATGGATAAATGTATTAGTTTCAATATATTTTCATGTGCGACTATTCTATATGGATAGTACATGTCATTCCATTTCCAGTGGTATGTGCAACATCACATAAATCCTCACGGTTAGAGAGTTATGGCCATGTGAAGTTGGAGAACCCTCATGAGTCATCTAGAAGCCCCAAAAGGTCAAAGTAGTCAAAGTGTTTGCAAAATAAATTATTTAAATAATAAAGTTAATGTTGAACTCCCTAAAATAAGGAAAGTGGGATGCTACATGAAAATATAAATAACAGGCAAGGCTCTCTCATTTAATCACACTTGAACCTATTGAATATCATTGAATATCTATT
>SNQJ01S0006119.1:176622-189150 GCA_010110895.2 Picea sitchensis | reverse complement strand
ATTATCAGTAAATAAATTGCTCCAAAAGTCATGTAACTATAATTGTATCATTGAAATACTGAATAGATAATCTGAAACCTCTCGTTAAATTGTTTTACAACTCAAGATTTATCTATCTTTACAACATAAATGAAATTGAATAACATAGCCATGTACATATAGTCTTATGCTTATAGTCCTATAGGTGAAGGATTTGGCAAGAAACATACTAAGTAAATCGAATTCTAAATCACATCCATGCTAAATCGTAAATCATAAACAAACAGGAATTCTATGAATGTATGGAAAAAGAAAGAAAATACACTCTCGAATCTTACAGTGAGGAAGCTACAAAATCACAGTATTCACGAGAAATATCGAAGTAAAGAAAAAGAATATGTAATATTCTTATAGCATTATAGATATAATACTAAAATGTATGTACAATGGGTTCGATTTGTTTAAAGTATACACCTTCAGAATTATATAAGTTCCTTTCCATACAATGCATAACTGCAAGTTCAAATTTTGTAAATATTTGAAACTGATTCTACAATTTAAAATGACTGCCAGGGTAAATAAATTGAAAGTTTAGGATGAAACGAGAATGGTGAGAATATTTCAATAATCCAATAGTCATCACATTATTTCAAATAGACAGGGGAAAAGATTCTAGTTTAATCTTTGAAGGATTCATTACATATAGTAGTAGGACCAAAAAATTAAGAGTACAATTGGGAATCTCCCTCTTTCCAACCTCTATAGGAAATCGAGTGAAACCATGCCGAACATCTATAAATCTAAATTGCAACCGTGTCCTTCACTTCTTGGACTCCTAAAAGGTTTCCAAAGGGAAATTGAATATCTGTTGCGCCACATATGAGAACGAAACATTCAAAGTCCTTGCGTAGACGAAATCCCTGGAAAGTTTTATCACTTAAAATATTAGTAATTATATGAAAGAAAGGAAAAGTGAACACCAACATAATGATAGTTGTTAATAACAGAGTATTCCAGAACAACACTCAACTTTTGACTCGTAGGTTCTCCCTTTTTTTTTCCCTTGTCTCTTTCCAACTTGAACAGATGCCCGAGATGAGGGTGGATGGTGCAATAACTACCTGATGGGTACCCTCGCATCAACAGGGCCCATCATTAGTGATATATACCAATTCTTGAATGAATAAAACAAATAAGAAGGAAATCTCTACACAGTAGCCAAGGATCTTAATGGAATGCAATAATTGACAGTATTAGGTTTTCTTGTAACACATATATGGTATAAGTCATGGTGTACGAAACATAGTATAAGCTTCCACATAGAACAAAAAATACGTGACTGTTGAGCTTAAAAACCTACCGAAACCAAAGTATAGAGGGTATATTTTTATAAATTCAATAATCGGTACAAAGATCCCTTTCTACCAAATTCAAATGGTATAGGTAACGATAATGACAATAACATCTGTAAAATTCAAAATGACTTTATTTATACCATAAGGTATCTTTAGTAGACTATTCGGATAAATCGCAGAGGTCATTTTAATAACACCAGAGAAGAATGTTTTAGACATAAAGAAAAATAGTGTATGCCAAGGAACCAACGAAGGACTTTCTAAAACGATAGAAGTATGGACTTACCTCCTTACAGAGGAAGGAAAGAAAGTATACAATAGAAGGCGAAGGATTGTGACTACACATGCCTATATTCTTTCATGTTGCAGAAAATAACTTTAGTGGTTATATTTTACCGACTGTACTCTAATTAGATAAAGGGTACACTCAGTGTTTTGTGGTAAATAGGGTTACAGAGAAGACACCTATGTCATTTCTCAGGAAACAAAAACCCGGGCAAGCACCAGGGAAATACACCACATGGAACTTCAGAATGTCAGAACCTCTACAAGGTTATACGGTTCCTCCCTACATAAATGTAACTGCAACTGTAATTAAAGGAAAGACTCAAAGATTTGGAGTGGCATAAGGTAAGCGACCTTCCCTACGATCAAGAAGTCCAGAATACCTAAGAACGATAACCCAAAAAGATCTCATGAAATACCTTAACTTTGAATGGCACAGATAAGAACTACCTTCCATACTCAGAATTTTATTATAATATAGAGGGTTCCCAAAACTATTAACCAGAAGTTCTTACCTTTCTTAAAGCGGATTCCAATGGAATTAGTCCACCAAACGCTTCCACCAGAATGATTCAACATAATGAGCGTTGAAGATATACAAAGAAGGATTGATAACTAGAGTATCCTCCACCACAGTCGCAGGAACACACAGAGCCAATATAAAAAATGAAAACAATAGTCTCTGGGAAACTGTCTACTAGTCTAATGATGATCAATGGAAGTTTGTATCTCAGTACCGTGGTTAGGGCAAGGTGGCGGGATTTCAGAGGGGAACTTGAAAATCTCGTGACAGTCCCAAGGGGTTCATTCAGAACACCTTAAATTCTCTATCAGAGGATTCATTATACCATCTCAACCGTATCCAAAATAATCCCATCTTAGTCCACGAAAAAATAGAAAAGACAGATAGTCCAGTTTTTCGTTTAATCCATTTCTAGTTTGGTTAGGGTTTCATTATGTTCATATAATTTTGTTAAGAAAATAAAGGCCTTATGCCAAGAGTTAGTCTGGATGGGAACGACAGTTATTCCTAAGTGACAAATATATATAACTGGTCCTTAATTACCATCTCCAAGTTATAACACTTGTGTGTACTAGTGGTCACTTTGATAGTAATTTGTTCATTAAGTTATCTGACACCTATACCGAGGAAACATGTTTGTCACTTCATAATTTAAGGATGTCCATTCATGAATACTCTTCTCATAATATGCCTTACTGGCGCAATCAGAATTGGTGATATATATATATATATATATTGTGCATAAACATTAGTTATATATATATAGAGTTTTGTTGAGGACATAAGTATAGTCTATGATAAGAGTAGATATAAATACTTATATATTTGCAATAGTCTAGTGTTTTGGAGTTTAAAGGTATCCACCTCCCTTAAGGATTAATTTGAGATAAAGTATTTTAATTTTCATTGATAAATAATTTTGGTAAGTATTAATGGTGGAAGGAAGAAGGATATAATCACCATGTAGCAAGATTTGGAATTAAATATTTAGAAATTTGGGATTTAATGACCAAATAATTTTATTTTTTTTATGACAAATTTTAGGTTCATTAAATAAAGCTTTTTTGTTGGTAACAGTAAATGTTTTTTTAGTTTTTCATTAAACAAAAATCATGTGCTAAGAAAAAAAAATTGGCCATGTTTAAGGTCCAAGTGTTGTAACCTTGGCTCTGATATCATATGTAATGTTCCCCAAACTTACCAAATAATTTTTGTTTATTTTTCTTAGGGACATTAAATATCCTTTCTCTTGAACAAATTATTTTGAAAGACTTACAATTATTATAAGTAGGTAATTGTCGTCACTATTAACTTTCGCAAGGTTTATGTTATCCACTTATCAACACAACTAACTTCCATTATAACAGATTCTATCTCTGAGTTATTTCATACTGCACAATAATCCTATACATAAAGGTCAAGGGTAACTTCATTTTACTCTAGCCTCTCAGATTACTAACACATCTAAAACGATTATAAAGTTTAGTAAGAACCCCACTAGTATTATAACATCTCCACACTCTAAATGTTGACATTTATATACACTAACGTCTACTAGGATTATAATCCTTTCCATATATGTGTTTATATTATATATAATACCCTTAGTATTTTACCTATTTCAGGCATAAACATCCATGTTAGAGTACAAAATAAAAACCCCACTCGAATTACTAAATCCCTACACATAGACATTGTTCATGGCATAAAGGGTCTATACAAATTTAATTTTTAAAGTATGTACCTTTAACGATAATTTTGCAGGCCTGAACATAATTGTGATTTTACGTTATTTTTAACTGGCTGAACAATAGGCCTTGTGAACATTGGTCATGATTAAACTCTCGATCATTATTACATAGTTTTCCTTCCGAAATTGTTTAATGATAATGAACTATTAGGCATATGATTACCAGTTGGCATCATTACGAATTCCCCAACGAAACCGTTACCCATTCGAGTTGATGACAGGATAGACCTGGAAGGTAAAAACTTCAACTAAATGAGATATGGTGTGATTAGAGGGTATGGTCGTAGCCCTACTTAACTGGCCTCATACTCTATAATAAATTAGTATGAAGTTGAATCAAGGATGTCAGACGCAGATTTAAATTTTTTGTCTAACCCATTAATTGTTGCCTACAACAATACCTGTGAGGAGCTATCTATCGGCCACTATGTCCAATACAGGCCAGCCACCTCCATCATGTCACATGACATGGTACTATTTCGTATCCCTCACTAAAACAACTCTGGTGATACCGAGGTAGGTCATTGTAACATTTCCCTCCAGATATGTCGGGTGTTTTTCTCTATGCGATGTTCATTCTTTCATTGGTTAACACAGTGGTAGTCTCGTCTTGGATACTGGTGGGAGATGCTCCAAGCGTCCAATGTTCCTACTGCACTTGAATAGGTAAAATCATGCACCCATACATCACATTAGTACTATAACTAGTTTTTTTGTTTTACGTAGATTATCATATTGGTTCGTTCCTCTGGTTTCAGTTCTTGAACTAGGGTTTTATAGGGTTTCTTAAAGGATTTGCAGCTCCATGGTTATCTCACTCAACTAAATACCTTCTCCTGTAATAAAATGTGCTATTAAGTTATCCTCGGTCTTCAATGGTTTTTCTTTTATCCTTTAAGGAAAAAATCTTAGACCTTCGGTCTCGTTCTATGATACCCTTGTATTAAAGCACAGAGTTTACTGAGTTGAAAACCTTTTCTCGCAAAGGTATTAGGGTTTTGTTGGTCGAGACATGACCTCGATATTCTTCTCTCTAGTTACACTTCCTTTTTTGTTTAAAGTGTTCTCGGCATACCTCTCACCCGAGAATCCCTTGGTTAAAATATTTCTCTGGTTCCTACAATCACTCTTAAGTCTACTTATGGTATTTACTGAAGGCGTAAGTCTATATTTAAATCCCTGACTTACTATGTGATGAGTCTCCTAGATTTCATAAGAGACAACTGGAATGAGTTCTCGGACCGTCGGCTTTTTAAGAAAGTTATGCATCCAAGTCTTATGTGTATTATTTCACCCTTGAATTTAAACGTTGTAACCCATTTCCTATGAATTCAGTAAAGTTTTCTTGTTACTGTACAAAGTTTAATAACAGATTCGTTACTCTAAATCTATACATATTACTCAAACTTGTATAGAAATTGTTATAGTCAAAGGGCTCCCATTGTGTATAAAATTTCCAGCATCGAAATTTATCTAAAGATTTTACTCCAAGCGCTCTATTCTAGAAGTCTGTGTTTGAATCTATCTATTTTCATTTCTTCAACGTAAAGGGAAAAATAGAATTGAAGTATCCAGTTGGGTGGTAGTCACCTCTGTCGGTCATGTACCACACTGTATGAAATTTAACATTCTGATTAGTAAATGTTTAACACTATTATATTTTCTTATTTACCTTCTGGAGCATTCGATTAAAAATTTCTTGGTTACAAAACTAATGATGGGGCCCTTGTTTCCTTGTGAGGGTACACATCAGCCTTCGCTATTTCTACTCCTCCCCTTCAGGCTGTGGATAGATTCACTCAATGATGCCAATGGGAAAATCCCCCACACCAACCTCAAGCTAAGTATTAAACCTGTGTTGATTCTTCAGTATTTAGTTTCGTTGATTCTTCCTATATATGACTTACTCTTTCATATCTAAATTTTTTTGTTTTCTAGATCTCGAAAATAATTTCCATTTCTATTAATCCTTTGATTCCTCATAATCCTATTTACTAATTCCCATGATCCATTGCAGGATTTAGATCTTTCATGATCAATAGATTTGGCTATCGCCACACTCGAAAAAGGCATTCGAGTTCTGATTTATAGAGTTTAAATCTTAGTTTTCAAGTTTTGTTCACTATGGTACAGAGTTCCACAACAAGGTTTTTTTGTTACGATAATTTTATACCGGACTTTCAAGGATAGCTAGTTTACTTGTAAATGAAATTCGTAATATAAAGAACATAAGGGGAAAACCCCGTATTGAATATGACTTTCACTATTTAATAGTTACGGTCCCATATACTATATAGAGTTTAAAGACTCTTTTAAGAATTATGCAGACTTTGTAATAGGTAGCATGTTGTTTATGTATTTATGTCACTTGTACATTTTCTTCTAATATTATTAAAAGGAGAAGTATTGTAACCTTCTTCTATATTTAATACAGTCAGATTTCATGGAAGCATATCTGTAATAGTAGATAATTATTTTATGTGTATTAGATATTCATATAGCATGGAAAATCCTTCTGGTAGCAACATATATACATTTATGTATTTCGATTCTGATATTTACTCAAAGTTTTTTTTAGTAAATGTACAATTTAAATATTCTTCAAGAGAATATCTAGACATGCATATATAATTACAGATATGGTATAGGTTCTATTTATAACGGTAATACTTCTCTTCAGAAATCTATAGACGCATACACCGGTATTTCCTACAGAATCTTTACTTAAGAATAGTCAACCTGTGGAAAATCTGAAATAATTTTATGCATGTTTATACTTAAATCTATATTCATACTCATGCCAAATCTTCCTACTATCAACAGTAAAATCGAACTGATATTTGTTCCCTATTATGGAGTTCATAGGATATGTCATTTGAATAGTAATTTCTATAGACTCACCAATAGCTATCACACACAGTAGTTTCCTATTTCAACTCACTGATAAATTCAAATTTTAATGAAACTTATTCCACAACTTGTTTCATTCTTCCAGCCATTAACTAATAAAACCAATTCAGCAAAAACAAAAGATAAGATTACATATCTGAACAAAGTGTTGGGACAACAAATGGAAGAACCAAGTTCCACCCAACCATAGAACAAAGCAACCAATATACTTGCTCTGTTCGCCCCCTATCCTGACCATGAATCCATTAGGGCGAACTCCAAACTCCTCCTTAGCTATCGATATCTTTCAGAATCAGAAAAAAATTCTCCTTGCGTCACACTTCAGAAACCAATGCTCATAACAACAAGTGATAATCCTTTTCTTAGCATCCTAGGAAACATCCCGCCTCCTCCCATATGCTATATATGAAAAAGGATCTTGTGCCTAGGTCTTTTCCCCTTTGAAAATTTCGCAACTTTACAAATCCACGATTTTCAAGGGCTGCCAATGGCCAAATTCCTGATTTGCCACTTGTACAATCTAGCCTTGAGGTAGTTCAAACATGTTCCCCACTCATGGAGTGATGGTTAGCGGATTTCAACCCAGTTGTTCCATTTGTCTCTCAGCAATAAATATAAAAAATATTTGTTTCTTACAAGTGTCATAGTCAAAGAGTTGGTTGGGAAAATCAAACATTTTCCCAAAAGTCATAATAATAAAGTACAATTAACTAAATTCCAAATTCAGAATTGCCATAAATGGCAATAATTTTCCAAATTCAAATTTACCAAAAACGGAAATAAATTCCTAAGCGTTAATCAGAGTTCAATAATAATTTATTTTTGGGGATATTACATCATTTCCCCCTTCAGTTCAACATTGTCCTCAATGCTCATTGCTTTCTCAGAACAGGGTTGGATAAGATTTATGCAAATCTTCCTCCAATTCCCAAGTGGCCTCCTCAGGACTAAAGTGCATCCATTGCACTTTTACCTAGGCGATGACGTTGTTCCATAGTTATATTTCTCTCCTGTCCAGAATGCTTAGAGGTTCTGCTTGGAACTTGCCTTCTGGTTTCACCCACACCATGTTACAATCGATCATATGAGTAGGATCATGAACATAATTTTTTAACAAAGAAATATGAAATATATTATGAATTTTCAGATTTGCGGGAAGTGCCAGTTGATACGCCACAGGTCCAATTCGAGCTAAGATCTTGAATCTACCACAAACCTAGGCACCAACTTGGAATAGTTCCCCATATTTAATGAACTTCTCTGCGCTTTGAATTTTAGAGAAACGTGATCTCCAATTTGAGATTCTTCGTGTCTCCTTTTTAGGTCCACGTAACTTTTATGTCTGTCCCGTGCCTCTTTTAAATTATGTTGTACTTTTCTTACCATATTCTCCATTTCCTGGAGCATTTCTGGTCCCACCATGAGTCTTTCAACTGGGTTATCCAAGCTAATCGGATTTGTACACTTTTTGTCATACAATGCTTTGAAGGGGCTCATCTTAACTAATGTCTAATAACCATTATTGTATGCAAATTCTACCAAGTGCACATAGTCTTCCCACTTACTTGGTTTCTTCCTTACGTACATTCGTAGAATATATTCCACAATTTGGTTCGCTCATTCAGTCTTCCCATTCGTTTGTGGATGTTATCTTGTGCATAAATTCAAGTTAGTATTTAACCCTGCAAACAATTCTTTCCAAAATGTAGATGTAAATTTTTTGTCTCTATCTGAAATCACCATTTTAGGAATACCATGTAGTCTAAAAATTTCCTCATGAATATTTCAACGATGTTAATATCTTTATAAGTAGATTTTACATGAATGAAATGTGCAAACTTGCTAAGCGTATCAGTTACTACTATAATTGAATCATTATGTTTTTGAGTTCTAGGAAAACCTATGATAAAATCCAGTGGTATAGTCTCCCATTTCCATTTTGGTACAGGTAGAGGTGTAACAACCCTCCTAGTTAAGGACAACTACTCTGACAACATGTGAATTTTTTTTTTTGTTGTTGTTTAAAGTGTGTGTGCGCGTGTAGAAGAAACAACACCCTTGACTCTACATCACCACTCGAACCAACAAGACGCAAGTAAGACGAACACAATCAAGACGACCCGACATGTCACAGTGACAACAAGAAATAACGCCCCTGGACATAAGGCGTGCAACTAGCAGTTGTAAGCAGGAACAGACACCGGGGGTTAGGTACAGTACCGTCACAGAATGAAAGAATCTCACAGTAGAGTCGCAGTAGTGGAAACTGTGCCTTTAAACAACCCGAGACTACTGATACGGCTCAAAGTGTGTCGCAAGAGTGGAACTGTGCCTTTAAACAACCCAGGACTCGTGATACGACACTGGATTCCTTCCACCGGATTTACACACAGACATAAATACTAAGCTACAAGAGGTGTCTAGATCCCGCTCGACACGAATAGGCTACACAATACAATACCACCAAGTACTACAAAATCAGGGACAATTATGACCTCTACGGGAGACGCAATTCAGGAGGACTCAATCGACACTGTGCTTAATTCAAGGCATTCCAACATGTAAGTTCCTCATTAATAATAAACATTACCATTTCCTAACCATTAACACAGAACAATAATAATGTCGGCATTCCTTACCCTACGCATACAATCAGCCTCCTTGCTTTGATTAGTACTCTAGCCAATAATTACATTTAACCTTAACAATTATTATTAACATTAACTTGACCATAAGCATTAACATTAGGCATTACAATCAATGGAAACTAAAAGAATCCAAACTTAACATTGACATGACAATAATCATTAATATTAAACATCAATAATGTTAGCATTACCTCGGTAATATAAGGACTTCGCAATTTCTAACCCAACTCGTGGTAAACTACAATGATTTCACCCTAGCGCTAGCATCATTACATTAAGATACAAGGACTTCGCAAGTAATCCATCATACATTATCTCTAATTCACCATGTAGTAATAATATAGCTCTACTCACTCCATCATCAACAAAATTGATTAGCGTGTTTAAATCAATCATTCTCTGTACCTGCTGCCGGGGTTGTTATTCCAATAATCAAGGATAAACCTATAAAGTAAGAAACATTGGGATCCATTCTTCATTATTACATAGATTCTTATTGTGCATAAGTCTAAATATAAAACTCAAATGGGAACCAATTATTGAAGCGTTACTCCACCATGATGACACAACCACTCTCTTTTTCTTATGGAATATCCTCTAAATTAATAAAATCTCTTGATAACAAATAAAAGGGGTAAGGGTAATAAACATCAAATTTAACATCCTAATGATATATAAAGATATTGATATACTTCCATAAGCATAACTTAAATCCAAAAATCATTGTGCCACAAACTCTCCTTTCTTATGGATACCCTCTAAGATAATTAAAATCTCTTGATAACATGACAAAGGATAAGGTTAATAAACCTCTGAATTAAGTAAACATCCTAGTGATATATCATAATGACATTGACACACTTCCATAAGCATAACCTGAATCTAAAAATAATTGAACTTGCAAAGTAAACAAACCTTATTATTGCAAATTAAACAAGTAATAACAAGGCAATTAAACAAATATTAATTTTTGCGAATCAACATCATCATTGCCCTAGCAAATTAAACAACCCTATTATTGCAAATTAAACGAGTATACCAAGGCAATAAAACAATTATTAGTTTTGTGAATCAACAACATCATTGCCCTGACAAATTAAACAATCCTACTATTGCAAATTAAACGAGAATACCAAGGCATAAAACAATTATTAATATTGCGAATCAGCATCAACATTGCCCTGGCAATTTAAACAACCCTATTATTGAAAATTAAACGAGAATACCAAGGCATAAAACAATTATTAGTTTTGCGAATCAACAACATCATTGCCCCGACAAAGTAAAAAATCCTACTATTGCAAATTAAACGAGTATACCAAGGCAATAAAACAATTATTAATATTGCAAATCAGCATCAACATTGCCCTGGCAAATTAAACCAATATTATTACTGCAAAATTATACGATAACAATTCCATATTAAAAAGAAGACAACATCACTAAACCGAGTTTAAGGCAGCGTAATTAAGCCATGACTAAAAATGAAACAAATCCATATNNNNGAAGCATATAACCACGAGTATAAAACGTTAAAAAATCCATACTTAAACTGGGACCACATTACTACACCGAGTTGTAAAGGCCACGTATTTAATCCATGAATAAAAATGAAACGAAACCATATTCAAGAAAGACATTACAAAATATTAACTACACTTAAATTGCCAATAATTAAAAACAATAACAGCGTTTAAAAAAAAAGGGAGAATATGTAGAATCACATCAGCTTTATGCATATCGGTGAAAACTAACATTAGCCTAATTGAGGAAGCCATAATATTATTCTAACTTTACATATAACTCATTTACCCAGGCGTAATGAAAGAATGCAACAAGAATGATCTCTGAATCTGGCAGTGTGTTTATTCGGCAGTAACCACAGGAGGGCAAGGAGATTTAAATATCAGCGACGGAATATAACACTACAATTTAACTGGACTAAGGAAAGGAATAATCTAATACCACAACCCCGTCCACGAATGGGGACGCCCAGCCATAGATTCGAACACGACCACTATGGGGACGCCCAACAATAAAAAGAATGCCCAATACAATTATAAAATGCCCAATACACCGTATACACGCCCATCAATAAAAAGAATAAACCCTATACAAATATAAAATGCCCAACACACTGTATACACGCCCAACAATAAAAAGAATGATCCCTATACAAATATAAAATGCCCAACACACTGTATACACGCCCAGGAATAAAAAGAATGCCCAATACAAATATAAAATGCCCAATACACCGTATACACGCCCAGCAATAAAAACAATAAACCCTACTGCCCCAAACGCCCATTACAAACAGGAACCAATAAAAATTTCATAAAAAGAAAACAACGGTAAATACTTTATTTACAAGGTGGGTAGCAGTCGTAAGGGTTTCATGGTCATGCCAATATCCATTAAGCTACAGTTCCCATACACGATTCACACTATATCCATTAAAAACTACAAGTTGCAAAAAGCCATTAACTACAGTTTATAAATATGCATAGCAAGATAGAAAACCCAGAAATTTACATACATGTGTCCTTAACGCTTGCAACAATGTTTCTTGTACTCTCGCCGCTCCAGCTCCTGCTTTCCGACCGCGAAGAACCCACCGGTACCTTCCAGCCAAACGCTAGGGGTATTCTTCTTCCCCCTCATCCCCCCCGAGCCGCAAAGGGGCCACACACAATCAGAGAGTAACTAGCTTCTCAGCTCGCCTCCAAGTCTGAGCTACCACTCAAGTCTGCTGAGAATCCCCAACTCCTACAAGAAATCAGTCCAGTCTCTACTTTGGCAGCATAACACTACCAATCTCAACAAAAGTCCTTTTCTTTCCCCCTCTCCCTTTCTTTTATCCAGTCTCAAACCCTAATTCTTCTTTTTCTTAGGTTTTCCCCCCTTTTCCCTTTTGATTTTCTTATTTTTCTTTTTAATTTATTTTGTTTATATTATTTCATTTTATTTTTCTTTTCAAAAACTCAAAGAGTATGTGCGATCATTATTAATTTCCTTTTAATTTCACATGCTTAACTTTATTTGTTTACAATTTGTTTATAATATAAATATACATAT
>SNQJ01S0006119.1:129868-152346 GCA_010110895.2 Picea sitchensis | reverse complement strand
TTTCAATCATGCCGTGTTTCCATCGGCGAATTATCTAAATTTATCATTAACCTGGGTCGGTAAGGTAAGGAAAGAGAGATCAGTCCCGTTTTTTTCTTTTCGATGACATCTATGGCTATGATATGGTTGACACCGCTGCCCTGTACTACAATATAGCTTTCTATAATATAATTAACTTTTTGACAAAATCTTCCCAGCCGTCCGAAACCCATTGTTCTGAACGAGGCTAGTCGTTGAATAGTTATTGCTTGAGGCAGAGTACACATTAATGGATTTAATTATCATTTTGACAAAACCTTCCATTAGGTCTTAAGTCCATCGTTTTGAACGAGTCTGCACGTTGAATAGACGGAGTCTTAAGTCCAGAGTTTACATTAAAGGATTTAATGGGGCACCAGGTGGGCTGCTTACTAAACCCACTCAGCTTCCGGGCATCAACGTGCTACTGGTGTAGACCGCCATGTTGATACTGCTAATGCTCGTCGTCCAATAATCCAGTTACACCCCGTCGATGCTCTTCCCCGCTCCCTGGACTCTGACTATAAATCCACATGATGAGCTAATTCTGTAATTCATGGTTTCCATGGTTTGAGGCGAGGACGAGGAACATCCATCCTAATTCCTCCAGATGCCGTAGTTTGGCACCACTCGATGTGTATACATACAGTTGCACCCTGACAAGCTGGGTGCACCTGTAAGTAATATGCAGTCTTACTGAATTTCATATTCTGTGAATAATGTGGAACTAGAATTGGGCGCACCTGTAAGTAGTATGCAGTTTTACTGAATTTCATATTCTATGAATGATGTCGAACTAGAATGGAAAAAAAATTGTTTGCGTTCACCGGAAATCTATGAATGAAATAGCACAAAACCTTCTCTTCTTTGTACTTAATTTATCTTCCTTGTACTTATAGTTATCTACGTTTGTATTTTCTTATTATAATTATTTTCAGTAATAGAAATTATTTTCTATTTTTTAAAATACGAAACAAGTTTGGACATTTTATTGTTCATTTTATTATTTGTTATAAATTTTTAATTAAAAATTAACATTAATTTTATTTTATTTCTTTCTTAATTTATTTTTTCATTTTTACTATTATTATTTGAAAATAAAATTTAATTTTGTTTTAAAATTTTGTATTTTTAATTTCATTATATTTTTGAAAATTAATTTTGATTTTTCTTTATCTTCTCCATTATCCATAATGAATTTATAAGTATTGTTATTTTTCTCTTATGGTTTATTTTTAATATATTGACATTTTACCTTTTCAACACTTTATTTTAAATTACAACAATTTTGAACCATAATAATTATTCAATATATTTTAAAAATGTAAGCCATATATGTTCAATTAACACACAATAATGATGAGCGTAATTACAATATTTTGAATGTTTGATTCGGGATTCATAACATATTAGATAATTAAGTTCATAAAATATTTATATACAATAAATTTGTATAAAATTAATATAAAGGTGGGGAGAGAAAATAAATTTGTATAAAATTAATATAAAGGTGGGGAGAGAAAATATTAGATAATTAAGTTCATAAAATATTTATATACAATAAATTTATATAAAGTTTTAGGTGAAGCGAAAGTTATTTCAATTTATTGTTAATTAATATAAAATTTAATTTTTTAAAATAAGTTAAAAGTATTTAAAGAATAAAATAAGTAAGTTTAATATAATAAACTAAAATAAAATTAGTATTTTTTAACAATTATTTGGAATAATTTAAATTAAAAGAAAATTTTCTATATGTATAATTTTAATAATTATAGGGAGCAATTTAGAATTATTTATTTATTTTAAGTAAACAACTATATTAATATGGACAGAAATTCCATGTAAATATACAAGAGTTTCACCCAAATAGAGACCATGAGACTCTCTTAAGCTTTATAGCTAAAAAAACAAAAAAAATGTTTTTCCTTGAGGGAAAATCAAGCCTTAACCAGTTTAAATTTAATATGTCTCATGAGGCTCTGATTGTCTATCATGATATCTAAATCTAAAAGTCTATGTAGCATAAAAACAAAACAAGCAGTAGAACAAGATGTCATTTTGCATGCAGAGGGATAGCAAGGTCCACAGTCTCCAGTCCAGCAACAGCCTTAAAGGCCTCGATCTTAGCATAATTTATGGTAGGACGGACGAAGTTTCTCATTGACGATTTCCAATCTAGGTGACTTCAGTTGGCAGAAGTCTTGCTCTTTGGGGGGCATTCTAATGGCTATGATTGTCTTGGTGTGCGAATACAACTAGAGATTTCTGAAAAATTTCAAATTTTGGATTTGGGTGCAACCGAAATATGGAATGAAGCTTCCAGCCTGAGCCTTAACCTCCTCATCATCATGGAATTCTCTAATTTGACAAAATTCCTCTTCAAGTTTAGTCACTTTAGTTTTATTTTCCTCTGGAACATAATATTAATAAAATTCATTTGCATCAATGGAAACCTTCGCTGAATGGGATGGTTGAGAACAATGAAGGTGGGAAGGCATTCTACCTCAGAGGAACATAGATAAGAAGACAAAAAGGGGAGATAGATTGACAAAAAAGATGATAGGAGGAAACTGGCAACTATGAGAAAAATCCATAAACCCAAGAAAGAACAGGTCAAAGACATCATCTTCCCTGAGCCAAGTCCCCATATTTATGACCAAAATAGATCCATGTTTAGCCTCCATTAACTGGGTATTGATTATCAATCATTGGAGCTCTTTCATCATAACATTGAAAGGGTCAACCCATGACAAAAGGACCAATGTTGTGATCATCCCTAAACTTGTAGACAAAAAAAAATTCATGACTTTCATGCGAGAGAAAGGAAGGAATGAGTTCGTCGTCGAACACAGTCTAGTCTTGATTACCCATCGAACCACTTGCATATGAAACTTCCTCGACATCGTCGAGGATTTTGTTATGTACATCATTAGGAGGGGTGAGTGTGTCACAAGGATAGTAATTCATATCCATTTGTCTCTAAGGATAGGGTACTTCCTTGATCATACCCCCCAGTCTGAAAAACACCCCATCCAAGAATTATTTATTTATCTATTAGCAAGATCTAAAATTTGGTTAAGTGTTTTTTCAAAATATTTTAATGTTATGAAAAATAATAAAATACATTCATTATTTTTATTTTTAAATATAAGCAAAAATGAAAAAAAAAATAACATTTACATTCTTAATGGGCAAGGGAAGTCATCATTACATTCCTAATATATGATACATTTACAATAATACAAGGCTTCTAAATGTGTGATTCTTTTGTTAAAAATCATTGCAATAGCTAAATTAAAATAATGTATATTTTATATAACTAGGTTTTAATATGCATAATTTTTTTGAGACAAACTATCTAACCAATCTTGTGACTTGGTGTCTCCATATTTCACAACCCTAATTTAATATGCCACGAAGTTAATAAAATATTAATATGAAGAAAAGAATGAGTTTAATGTATATTTTGTATTTACAAATCAATTTAAATATTTCAATAGTCATTACACCATAACTTATGCTAGAAACATTCCTTCTGTAGCACTATTTTTGTTATATTTAGTAATGAAACAAAAAATTAAAAACATTATACATGTTCTTCAAACCATGGTGGAATAATAACATAGTTATAGTGGAAAAGATAATCAAATATGAAGATTATACTAACCTTGAGAAGCTCACTCTTTGTAAAAGATCCAAAAGATAGAACAACGACTCTCATCTTTTTATAATTCATAAACTATAATATAAAGTTATTGAAACCCATAATGAAGTTATTAGATACTCTCTTACACCCCTATTCCTTATGGATTTCTCTTTCTCTCTTCATTTGTTTTTCTTCTATGAAATGTTAAATTAGTATAGGAGTAGAAGTCCTTTCCCCTTTCCACTAAGGCTTCAAAACTATTCCTTACTCATTAATGTTATGTGTTTTAAAATATGATGATACTTTTAAAGATATTTAACAAATTTTATTCATCAATAAATTCATATGTTTATCATAGTAAGATATCATAGTTTCTACATATATACCTAAGGACCAATGTTACCATACTAGAAGCATAGCATTATCATGCCAACAATGTTTGAGGCAAACAACTCACTATGGGAAATGTCTCAAACTAAAATCTCTCAACTTATCAAGAGCAAGAGCAAAGAGGAGCTACATTGATGTGATCCAACTTAAAGATTCTAAACTTTCACATTTAAGAATCTAGTTTTGATTTGTAAAATATAGTTTAAAGTTTTCCTTGAGATTCTTTATTAATCATTTTAGATCAATAAAAAAAAAAAAAAAATTATAAATCTAAGAATCTAGTTTTGATTTAGATTTATAAAATATAGTTTAAAGTTTTCTTTGTAATTTTGAGATTCTCCAGTATTAAACATTAATAATAAAAAAATAATATCTTTATAAATCTAATTTGGATCAAATGAAAGTTAACTCTAATCTAATATAATATAGTGGTACATTTCCAAAATAAAAATAAAAAACCTAAAATTCAAATAGAAATAATTTTCTTGAAATCTATAAAGAAAAATAGGAAAGGTTAACATGTTTCTACATTGGTTGTGTGCAATAGTTTTGTGATCCAACCCTTTTATAATGAGAAGTGAAAATACTGGAAATTTCAAATCATAAAAGCAAAGAATGTTCAAGGTCTACGAGTCCCATTCAATGAAAAATTAAAGCTAGGCAATCATGAAGCACGAGTGATGGTTCACTTCACTGTTCGTCATCGTGACCATCTTAGTCATGGACATTTTTGTGATAAAAAGTATGTGCATAACATATACATGCATCTCTTCTTATGTATGGGATGTAAGGCATCATCTACATGATATGTGGTGATCCCATAAAATAAGAGGAATTTAAAAAAAGAAAATGCATGCATAGCATCTCATGCCCATAAAAATTATGAGCCTATACCATTTGAATGTTCATCTAGGGCCATTAAAGTTGAATATCGATCGAGGTGTTGTTTTCCCATGTACAGAGATTTCACACAACCCATTAACACTTTCAAAAATTATTTATTTATCAAGAAGATGAGAGCGATTGAAATGGTTAAAAAGGTGCCTAAATAATTGATGTTTCTATGTGCCCACCTAAATGAGATGATTTCGCGTTGATTCAAACGTCATCATGTAAATTTGAATGCGCAACAAACAAATACTAATAAATTGTGGCTGACTCATTGAAACCATTATCATACTAATAAATTGTGGCTGACTCATTGAAACCATTATCATACTTATGAACATTCTAATAATGGAGGACAAAATCACTAGGATCTCATGAACATTTTATAATGGAGGACAAAGTCACTAAAGAGAATACATTTTCGCCATACCCCATGAACCAACCATCAACTCATGAATAAAATGATTTTATCTTCAAACCAAAACTATCAATATACATAGTTTAATTTATACTAAACGATCACTGACAACTTTAATCTATGTTAACTTATTTTTTTATTCAATTAAAATTTGAATCTCATAACCATGCTTACACCCAAAAAGGATAATCATTCGTTGAGGGGAAGATTGAAACCATAAATATTATGAGACGAAATGGTGTAAGTGAGAAGTAAGGGAATATTAGAAGCGAAATGGTGTAAGTGAGAAACGGTGTATGTGAGAAGTAGGGTAATATTAGAAAAATTCATCTTCTCCTCTAAAATTACTACCTACCTACATTAAGAAAGTTATTTTGAATATAGTTTACACATGAAATAATATTAAGCTTTTTAAATTTTCCTTGGGAGGATGATGTCGATCTTAGATGGATCATTCATGATTAGGGTGAGGTTGTCCATGTATCTTAGCCATAGGATTAACTTGATATGATGATTGATAACAATGTATATATTTTTCTTAAATACATTGAAAAAGTCTCAAGATGATGGGCTTAGTGGGAGGAATTTCCATGTTCATGGAGAGTGATAGCTTCATGAGCTTGATTGTAGGTATGGGAAGTGTACAATATAGTTTATAAGTTTTTTTGAAAACAAAGATGTGATATCTTCCAAAAACAATATTGAGAATATGTCCAATAATATAATGAGAATAGCTCGATGGGTTCGCTTGAGTGGATGAGTGATGTGGTTATAATGTAAGAGGTCCCAGTCCACGTCCTCGACCAACTATATTGTTCATATTTTTAGGTCTTACTCGATGTCCCCATCGGGTTAGTCCCCATAATCAGGGCCGATATTTTAGCTCGTTTACCATCCATGGATTATGGGGAACCACTTGGAGGGTTTTCTATGAGGGTTTCCTTGGAAAAAAAAATAATGACAATGAATACAAAACACACTACTTTTAACTCCTAGAACACAAAATCATTAAGTTGAAATGACTCATCCATAAGGTATGTTAGGATTATTTATAGATAATAGATATAATATAAAATAACTAGTGATTTAACATAATCAATCAAGATATGATAATAGAGAACATGCTTAAGGTGCGTAACAACATTAACTACTCTTATGGAAGGAATCACTACATAATCCATGCCATTCTTGTTAAAATAAAAATATAGCATACCCCATACGATGATATGCATACATGTATATATATTATTCGAAGAGTATCTGAAGGGGCCTATGCAACATACCCATTATTATTAAACTCCATGTGTATTCATTGAGCATGACAACATTACATTAATTATTCTCCATTGGTACCATAAATTGCATCTCCTTTCACAGATTCCATTCTAAAAACATGTATAAGTCCTATAGTATGATTGTAAAAATAACATAATCAACTAATACCAAGAACAAGCATCCATCAATCTTAACGAAATCAATCCATGCGGTCTTGTGCCAACCATGAAAAAACGATATTGACTATGTTTTCTTCATGGGTTCCCTAAATTTGTTTTTTATTTTAATATTAACACTCGTTCCTTTTATTCCGTCATTTTCTTCTCCATTGGGTAATTTTATGATGCATAAAATCATGAATCTGGGTGTCTATTTTCCTTGTTTTTTGAGAAAGTGAAATATATTTTTAGAAGTTTTTCAACTTTCGGTAAACAAAATTGTTTTTTTACTTAGAATTTCACTTTATAGTAAAAACAAAACTTTTTGTGAGATTTATATTGATTACATTTTGAAAATATTTTATTGACATTTGATATGTCATTTTAGTGATTGTTTGAAAGTATGTTCCTTGAAAATGAAGGAACTGATAATGAGTTATGTTTGTTGACACCAATTTACTCATTATTAAAATTTTGACTATGAAAAAAAAAATATGTTGCAAAAATATAAATCGACTCTATTAAAGTATGACTATAGTTTTGAAGACAATGGATGAATATTATTATTACTACAATTTTTTTGAATTTGACCAATCTAAGAAAGTTGCATATTTTAAACAGCTTTAGATTGACACCATTTATCTTCCTTAATTTTTATTTAAAGGTAAAATCTAAAAGTACTCTTTTGAAGAGAATGGTGAAAGGTTCAATAATATAAATTTTCCATAATTTTGAACTATGTGTTATTGCAAATATTGGTTTTTAATTTTATTGAATCATTATGTCATCTAAAAATAATATGTACACACTTTTTTATAAAATTAACTAAAATTACTAAAATACAATTAAATTGAATACAAATTTTATCAAAAGAAAGTTGATTCAATTCTCAAAACGGTGGTAGTAGTTTTGAAACCATACTCACAGTATTTTAAGGAGTCCCCTCCTCCCCAAGTTGGAGTAAGTTGAAGTGAACATATACTTTTCTGAAAAGTGTCATAGTTACAAGTTTATGGTCGAACTAATAGATTGGACGAAATTTAGTTTTAACGAAAATCGTTTGTAGATTTAAAATACGCATTACGTTTTTCAAAGGTCTAGTTAGATTTAGATTTTGACTAAAAAAACAATTTGGCCGAAAATGTGAAGAGTTCAGCCAAAACATGCCACTAGTAATTTTGGTGACATGACTCTCATGAAAGTGTTATCGAGCTTCATGATTGTACCCTTTCATACAATTCAATAGTAGGTATATTGATGCTTACACGTTTACTTTAATGAAGGTCATTTATCATCATCATGAAGGTTTCTTTCGTTAATTTTTTTTTCACTTTCATGCCCTTCTAGGCCTCTCCTTTGGGTTCTTCTATGTCTCCTCTTCTCATTTACCCTCAAATTATTCGTATGTTTTCTATATAGGTGCTCAAATATTTTTCCTACAATGAGTTATTCATTTCTGCCCTCATGGTCTTCATGTGTTGGTAAAATGAATATCCGATAATGTCATTTTATTTTTCTTGTACCAAAACATAAGAAATTTGTTTTGCAGATTAATATTTAACTTACCCAATAAGTCCTTCAAAGGATAACCAAGAACAATCTCTACATCATCCATATATATAACATGAAAATATGAATCCACAACATATTTATCCATATATATCTTCAATTATTAAAATTTTGAACATATGTATATCAATATTAATATTCAAATAATTAAAAAATTTAGCATTTTCTCCCTCAACCTTTGTACACTGTATATTATTGGCATGGACCTAGAATATTTTAACCAATTGAACATTGATGAAATTATACTTATGGTTAGGGTTTATAGAAAGCATGATCTCTCGTAAAAGTTAAGTCTGAATCCATAGTAGGAAATTTGGAAATAGAAGCAAATCATCATGACTCTTTTTATCCTTATTCATGGTATAAGAAAACATGTGTAAAAGAACTTCATGATATTCTTCCTATTGTGGTGTCTATATCTCCTTAATGTCAAGTGATTTCTGATTTCCATTGTATGTTGGCATCAAATCATATATTAAGGTATAAATTTCCAACTAAGTATAGATGGTATTAATCATTTTTGCGCCTTTTTGGAAAATATAGTTTTATTCATTTTAATAGATAACAATGATAACAAGTGGTATCATATCACTTTCCTAGGAAAGGGGAAATGTTTTTTTTTTTTTTTTTTTTATCAATATTTTTCATTTGGCAGGTTTTTATTTTCTCAATCTATTATCTAGAGCATATTTGAACTATTCCATTTGAAGTATAATGGTTGTGTCATTTCCAAATTGGGGTTGTAACACAAATTCTAAAAAATATTGTGGGAATTATAACTAATTTTAATTTCTACCTCACCTTTGTGATTTCTTTCTATCGACAAACTAGATTTTTTATTAATACCATAAAAAGTAGAGTAGCCATTGTATTTCCTAATTTGGATCATAATAGAGAGCCTTACTAAATGATTATGTCCACAATACACTAGTTATCCTCGCTAGTTGCATCCCTCGATATAGTACATAGTGAGATGGCATTGATGCCATATTTATCAATATATATTAAAATATGTTAGTACTATGATTGACATGACCTTGATACATGGATATTTCCTTTCATCCATGTATTCAACTGATGTATATTTTAATTTCAAAACCAAAGAAAACCTAGATAAGAAGTGAAGAAGAAATCCTAAGATAGTAATTTACCTAATAACAAGAGAAATACAAAGATAAACATAAATATATAAATAGTTTCAAGGAAACATTGATTAATTTATTATTCTATATAAATGGAGTTTATATAGAAAGACAATGAGTTCACTCAAAATGGACACAACCCAAGTGTTAAGATAGAAAAAATACTCTTACATGCATCCCAAAGGATTGAAAGATGCAACTATATGATACACATCAATAACTACTAACTAATATTGTTGGAAATGAGAAATAATGCCCTTAATGGTTGGGAACTATTGAATGGTTGTTGACTAGACCAACTCTTGTGGGATTGAGGGGTGTGTCATCCCTGTGGAATATTTTGTTGTAAAGCCCATACATTTTATTTAAACATCATTAAGTCTCATAAACATTTTATGAAATAAAATGTAACAATAACTTTCAAGCATAATATTGATTTTTATAACAGAACTTTAGTAGCTCAGATTTATCATTAAATACTGAATTCTATTGATTTTATAAATGTGAATCCTTTAGTAGCTCGATTTATCATTAAATAATCAATTCATGGCGTAAAGAAATAAATACATAACTTGACAAAGTAACTAGTTCTGATGCTAATTTATGATGCCTCTTTACCTTGTTGTTTCCTTTCTGCTCCCCGCTACACAAATCAACCCTGCCACAAAAAGGAAAATAACTGCCCAAAACTAATATCCACCCGCCAACTAGGGAAAACGTCCTAACTCGGGATATCCGTTGATATCCTGGCCCTCCGAGCCTAAAAACTCTAGCAACTCGGTGCCTCCTTGATCAGTATGTCACAACTAGTAATCTTGTGCCTCAATCTGAGCACAAAGGTCACAGCAAAGCTCTTCGCTTTCTGCAGATAGCCAAATAATGCCTCCTGAGATCCATTCCCCTCCTAATGGTGTGCAATATCCCTCTTTCCTCCTTTATTCTAACCCACTCATGCACTTACTCCACAACCACCCCCATCCTCCATCCTTCGTCATGAATTAATGTTTTATCTCCCCGGGATTCATGGCTATTTTTCTCTGCATACACCACCCTTTTATATCATTTTCAATGATCCTTTAAATTATAATTCTCAGGTCATTTAAATGTGGTATGTAGTTAGCATTACTTAGTTAATCACAACCATTTTCTCTATTCAATTTGCTTTTATAATCTTTAAGCATGTATTCAATTAGGTTCGTTACATACACCCAACCTTCAAAACTTCATTCCGGGTTAAGGTGTCCATGTTACAAAATGAAAGGCATGGTTCACATTCACAACAAATAACTCCATGTAATATCAGGAATTAAATCAAGAAGTCCATACATACTAATGTATATGTACGAGAAATGCATGTGTAGATAGAAGTACATACAAGTCCCCTGCATGTACTAATAATCAAACCTGGCTATTCTTTAATAATTTATGTATGCATTCAACTAAATAAAAACTAGTCTTTCATAAAGACAACCATCATCAATTGTTGAAGAATTCTTTAATCTCAACTATCCTAGTTCAATAATTTATTTTAAACAACTGCGGGTTTAGTTACATCATAATGAAATATTCATATACATATTTTCTTCTGCCAAATCCCACCACATGATGTATCCTCTACAAGTTCTTAAATCTTCATCTACTATCCTTCCTTCCTAATCCTACTTCCAACTCCATTCCTATCCGTCTCCTGCTAGATTGAGTCTTTGGAGCCAGCCGCCTATATTAATCTAACTCCAAATAGAACCCGTATGGAAGTAAGTGTCGTTATCTAGACCAAGTTTCCTCTAGTGTGCACCGACAGCCTCATCACACCTACTCCGGGAGCGTGAACTAGCGCAGTTCTCCCATGACTTCAGGTTTCGAGGATACACGGTGGGAAATGCCTCCACCCTCCTACTGTAACCAAATAACACTCCTACAATGGGAACACACAAGCAAATCGCGGTTGCTAGAGGTTTTGTCATCAAGCTATTTGGTTTTGAAGTGTTGTTAGTACCGAAATCATGTAATAGTCCATGTATCATAGCAATGCATTCAAATCAATATAATTTCCATAATAATATTCATACCATAATGCTTCCCGATCAGTGGTCCCATTATCCACTTTCATCATCAAGTATTTCACTTTATTATTTTATAGCCCATAACCCTCAGGATTAGTCCTGGAACACAAACTCACATTTATATGCATTGTCAATGTAATTGCATACTAGCATCATCATTTTTACTTTGGTATCTTTGTACCGATAAGTTAACATCAAGTTTTTCAATTAGAAATAGACCTCATAATATCCCATAATTCAATTTCTCGCACTCCATTCACAAGATTATCATTTACTCAACTAAATTGCATAATATCCATATCATCCAACAACATTTAAACATTCATTCAATTCACATTTTCACAATGTGTCATTGTGATACATCATCATCAATAACATTTTATACATTCGTAAAGTTTACATCCACATAATAGATCGTGTTACATACATCATCATCAATAACATTTAAATATTCATAAAATTTACATGTATAATGCATCATATACATCATCATCAAATAACATTTAAACATTCATAAAAGTTCATAAAATTTTGAAAGTTTAAGAGTATCACTTAATAGTTTCATTGTGACTAGAAAATAAAGCATATATAGTCCCTCGTGTAGTCCCTGGTCAGTTTCAAGTCAAAAGGTGGTGTTATTGTTCCCACCTTCTGGTGAAACATGTTCTCAAGTGGTCAAAATAGTGAGGGATAATCTCACTGTAGTGTCTCGGACATCTTCCCAAGTAGCAGATCCTCGACTATACTTGTCTCAATCGGACCTTAACTTGGTATACTAGGGGGTTCCTGAGCTGTCGGAATCTACTGGCCCAATATGCATCCGATCTCTACCGTGAGGGTTCCCACGTCCGACAACTGCACTTCCTTCCAATTTAGTCTATGTCATTCATCGGAATATAATGATCAGAAATGTATACATGAAATACATTATGAGTTTTATGCAAGTGGGGTGGCAAGATTTGACGATAGGCAACGGGTCCACTTTCTCTTGGACCATAAATGGTCCTATAAACCGAGGTGACAACTTTGTCCCTTCCTAACTCCAGATGGTACCTCTTATTAGGCCTGATATTAATGAAAACTTGGTCTCCCACTTCATAACTTCGTCGGTCCTGCACCGCATAGCTTTTCTGTCTATCCTGCGTTTCCTTTAATTTAACTGAATCACTTGTTCCTCCATTCTCGAATCAATTTCGCCTAACCGTTATTCGGTTCTAGTTTATCCTACTCAAAGGTGTGTTCTCAGATGTGGACTCCCATAAAAAGCTTCGTAGGGCGACATTCCAATGGAACTATATGATAACTCCTATTGTGGGTAAACTCTACCAAAGGTAGGTACTCTTCCCACTGGTCTCAATATCCATATCACATACATCCTAAGTATTACGTTCTATGACTTGATTTACCCTCTCACCGGCCCATCCGCTTCGTGATGATAAGTTGTGCTTAAGTTGAACTGGGTCCCTAACTGATCAGAACTTGTCCAAAATCTAGAATCAATCTCGAGTCCCCTGTCTCTAAATGATATTCTTAGGTGTCCTGTGCAAATGGATAACCTTGTTTATAAACACACGTGCCACATCATCGACATCGTAAGTGTCTCTAACCTAATAAAATGAGCACCTTGGTTAACTTATCCACTATCACAAGAATGGTATTGTGTCTATGGGATGTGGGAGCTGCAACCTACAACAAAATCCATAGAGATGACTTCCCACTTGGAGACATAGGAACATCATGTGGTTGTAGGAGGTCTCCCGGGTGATGGTGGTTGGTGCCACCACACACTCTAGGCATTTGCGACGAAATGACTACATCGCTTCATGCCTACCCAAAATAAAAACTTCCTCATGTCTGCGTACATCTTTTTCACACCAAGATGCACACAATAAAGTTCTCCATGGGCTTCTTCAAAGATGATGCTTCTAATATCCCCATTCTCGTGAATGTACATCCTTCCTCGATATCTTAACAATCCGCTGGTTTCCAAACTATACCCCTTCTCAGACTTTGGATCTAACTCCGCCTCCCACTTTGGGAGGTTTGAAGTAACCTTTGAATACCAACCGTCTCCTTTGAGCTAACTCCAACACATCGCCTCGATTGACCGTGAAGGGTACCAAGGAGAAGATTCCTGGTCTCCTACTCATGACCATGCATACACATTTTCCTTCTTCTCCCTTGATGTACCTATATACCAAAATCTTACTCACTCATAAACTCTCTCCATCGCTTTTGCCTGGCATTCCGATCTCTTCGAGTGAAGAGATGTTTTGAACTTTGATGATCCTGCTTTTGAGCTCAAAGTTTCGGGCCTAACAAGGTAGTGCCTCCAAAGTTCAGAGCTAGCATTACAACCGCCAACTCTAAATCATGAGTCGCATATGACTCTTCGTATTTCTTCAACTTTCTGGACGACAAGCTATCACCTCCATCCTGCATTAGCACGCCCCCAACCCTTTCTTCGAGGCATCTGCAGACTCCAGTCCTTTTTCCATCAGATCTCAGAGAATTCGTGCACCAGTTAGTAACCTCTTAAGCTCACTGAACGCACTATCACACTCTTCCGTCCATTCATACCCTGACTTCTATGCTGCAAAGCGGTGATGGGTTTCGCTATTTTGAGAATCCTTCCACAGCCTCCTGGTAATAACCTGCTAGCCCCACAAAGCTTCTTACCTCATGTGTTTTTCGCACCTGCCACTCCATACTTGCCTTTACTCTTTCTCGGGTCCACCCCAGATTCCTTCACTTGAAATGATATGACCTAAAGGGATCTCTTTTCCAGAAGGAATACTTCCGACAGCTTCCTCATACAATTTGTCGTCACCTTCTAAGGCAGACAACACTATCTGCAAGTGTTCCACATGTTCTCTTTCATTCTTGAATAGATGAGGATGTCAGTTTAAAAAGACTTGTACAAAACGGTCTATACTTCCGAATACTGCTCATGAGGCTCATGAATACTTCAAGCATTGGTCAATCCTAGAGGTACTACAACAAACTCGTGATGTCCAAACCGAGTTCGGAAGGCAGGCTTTGGGATATCACCTTCCTTAATCCAGAGTTGATGATACCCCATCGTAACGATCTTTGAGGATACTGTTGCTCCTTTCATCTGACCGAAGAGATCATCAATTCAAGGTATTGCACTGTCACACCAGAGTAATGGTTCAAGTCCCGCAGTCTATACATCAGAAGGATCCATCCTTCTTACAAAAATTACCGGTGCACCCCTGTAAGTGAGACACTGGGTCTTATTAGCCCTAAGTACAGTAACTCTTTTAACCGCATTTGCAATTCACAAAGTTCCAAAACCACATCCCGATACTGATGGAGGATGGAATGGATGGATGGATGGAGGAAGGACGGAGGGAAGGAAGGAGGAATGGATGAGGAAATGGAGGATGGAAAGGAGGATGGAGGATGGAATGGAAGGAAGGAATGGAGGGATGGAATGGAATGGATGGATGAAATGAAGGAGGAATGGAGCCGGAAGGATGGAGGAAGGATGAAAGGAATGGACGGAATGGATGCCGGATGGATGGAAATGGAAGGAAGGACGGAAGGATGGATGGAAAGGAATGGATGGTGGATGGAAGGACAGGATGGAATGGAGGATGGAAGGAGGAAGGATGGAGGAAGGAAATGGATGGAATGGAATGGATGGATGAAAGGAATGGATGGATGGATGGAATGGATGGAGGATGGATGGACGGAGGATGGATGGATGGACGGATGGAGGATGGAAAGGACAGGATGGATGGATGGATGGAAGGAAGGATGGAGGATGGACGGACAGGAGGAATGGAGGAATGGATGGATGGATGGATGGATGGATGGAGGAAGGAGGATGGAGGAAAGGATGGATGGAGGATGGATGGATGGATGAATGGAAATGGATGGAAATGGACCCCGAGGAATGGATGGATGGATCCTGTTGCCTAGATTAATGGACACCGCCCACCAAAATGAACGGCTTAGATTCGGCTGGAATCACGCTTTGTGATTCCGCGGTGACATGACTTTTGTGTGCCCTCAATACCCGGATTCCCTACCCAGTTCTACCTGGCACTCGACACGCGCCCAAATGATGGACGGTCCTTATCGCCAAAGCAGTTTCGGGTTTCGCATCAGCGGGGGTTTCAAAATGCAAAGTTTTCGTGTCCACGAAATCCCTATACGCCGATTCCCGATTTTCCCATGGGTTCTTGATGGTTGCCACCGGTCCCGCCATGGACGGTTTTGATTGTATCGAGATTTTCCTGCATGGATTTCCGAATTTTCCCCGGATGATGGACACCTGTCCTTTATTCTGACTCTAGGGGTCCCACCTTTCTTACATCACCTTCGAGATATCGCCAATCGCGATTCCCAACGACGCAGTTTCCCTATCTCCGAAAACCCCGACGATACCGACTTTACATGTGATTCCCGACACGCTGGGTCTCCGCATAAATGGATCAACGATAGGACGGAAATCACACATCGCGATTTCAACCTACATGTCTTACATCTCCGGAATCCCCGATTCTCCATGAACAAATCTCGGCCAAATACCTACCTTTTGCCAACGGTCTCGAAGATGGACGGGTCCTAATTGATTCTGGGCTTTTTGCACCTTCATAAGGTCCTACTATGACTCGAACTCTGATTTCCCTGATGGCTAATATCTCCACTCTCACGCTGACTTCCTCTGCCATGTGTCCTCCCAAATGGATGGTCCCGACGGCTCGGTTTCTGGATTTCGATACTAATGTGTCACGCCCACTGGATTCCCAATCCCCACTTCTCCATTCAGAACATCGGCCCTCAAATGGAACGGTTCGATCAGACAGGGAAATCGCGGATCGCGATTTCACCGCTAAGAGTTTCATGACTCCGGAACCCCCGATATGTCGATTCGACCAAGGAGATCTATCGACACTGCCTTTGCCAAATCAACGGTTAGGATCCGCTCTCGGGATTTCAGACTTAACAAAACTCCTATGACTCAGATTTCCGATGACTCCTCCTATGCATGCTAGGGCTTAACCTCGCGGTAACTTGTCTAAATCTAATGTATAACAAGATTTAGAGAGATAATAATGGCTCACATCCATTCTTCCGTGTAAAAGCCCGTTCCCAGGTGTTGCAATTATCTGCTTGCATTTTTTTTTTAGTGTAGTTCGTGTAGTTATTAAATTCTTCCACTCTTCAAGCCTTCAATAGAAGTTTTCCCCCTCGACATTTTCGTCGATTTAAGGTGTCTATTCTACTCTAAACTTCATTGACAAGTAATCCTCAAAATAAAACTAAGTTATCATCTCTGCTTCTCGTGCTAAATAGCTTTATTACTGTCGTTTTAAGGATAGTCATTTTGTGGAAGGTGATTCCTCCCATTATCCGGTTTGATGCCACTATTTTATGATTCCTTTGAATATTCAGATTAAAACTGTAGTAACCATACATGATCTAGTTAAAGGGTATTACCTAAAACCTGTTTTATATATGAGCTTATTTGCCTGGGTTTCACGTGGGAGTATTATCCTAAGTGCATTTTCGTTATTGTTTCAGTCCTAACAAATCAAAATGAACATGTTTTGCTTATAGTTCAAACGTGGCTGGAGTTAACACTCCGAAGCTCTACTCTTGTGGCTCCGTGATTTCAACTAAGACGCCTGGACAATTCATATTGTAAAGCCCATACATTTTATTTAAACATCATTGTTCATAAACATTTTATGAAATAAAATGTAACAATAACTTTCGCTATTGGACATTGATTTTTATAATGCATCCTTTAGTGGCTCGTATTTTTCATTAAATACTGAATTCATGGCGAAAGAAATAAATACATAAACTAAAAGTACCTCGGTTCTCGATGTTAATTTATGTTGTTCATTTTGTCAAGACAAATTTCTCCGCCACAGTAATGTAAAATAACTTCCCAAAACTATCCACCTCGCTAACTAGAAAATCCATCTAGCCTCCTGTGGATATTCACTTGATATCCCGCCCCCGTGTCTAAAACTCTAGCAACTTTGCCTCCCTCGACAAGATGTCAAATCCAAGCATCTTGCCTCAACTGGAGCATATATCATTGTGTCACAAGAAAGCTCTTCGCTTCCTCGGGCATTAAATAACAGCTTCCCAACATCCATTCCCCTCCCACGTAATGGTGTGCACATCCCCTCTTTCCCCTCTTTATTCCTCCCGACCGACTCACGCACTTACTCCACAACCACCCTCCGTCCCCGTCCTTCGTCATGAATTAATGTTTTATCTCCTCGGGATTCATGGCTTTTCCTCTCTGCATACGCCACCCTTTTATATCATTTTCATTGATCCTTTAAATTATAATTCTCAGGTCATTTAAATGTGGTCTGTAGTTAAAGTATTACTTAGTTAATCACAATCATTTTCTGTTAATTAATTTTGCTTTATAATCTTTAAGCATGTATTCAATTAGGGTCGTTACATTTGTGCCTATCTACATCAATTCTTCTCAGTTTTTTCCAAAAAAGTCTGTACTTTCTTCCTGGTTTAAGAATGAAACCACTAAATAAAATTATGATGTATGGAAATTTCCAAGATGACCATGTGTATAAAGAATTAATTCTACAAACCTTTGCAAATATGGAGGATTAGTGTGGATATGCTATGGTAGAGTTGAGAGGCAATTCACTAATGTTTCTCGAGAGAATATAACCAATAAAAGTTCCATAACTAGGAGTTGGAACTAGAACATAAAGGGTGTGTTATACTCAACCGTGGCCTTATGGTTTAATAATGATGACATGAAGGGGAAATAAGACTGTAATAATCTTCCACACTATGCATTGTATGTCTATTTCTATAGCGACAAATGCTTAAAGGAGTAAACTTATGTTGAAATATGGTGTGGAATTGTTACTACTACTTTGGTGGAGAATGAAAACCATGTGCACCTTGTGGATACTAATGTGAAATACTACTAGATAGGTGAATCACTAATGAGAACAATGAATACTATGAAATATTAGAGAAAAAAAAACTACTAATTGTAGGACGCACGAGAATACCATATAGATGGAAAATGAGAGTGAAAGTATGTTTCTATGCACCAAAACATAAATTACTAGGATACAAATGAATGGTATTATCGTGCATGACAGAATAAAGAATCATAATTGAAGTGAAAACAATTCTACTAAAGATATTTTATTGCAGGAGATGCAAGCAATCATGAACATAGTTGTGGGATTGTTGTAGAGAGACAATGGTGATTGGATATATCCAATGTTAAATAATATAAATGTAACACACCCGACCCCCTAAACACTACTTAGGCTGGTGGGATGTAAAATTATTCCTTCCACTATGAATCAGATCTCGGGTCTTAACATCACTGGTGGAATTATGCTTGCATCAAGTGTTCCTTTAGGTTTCAATGTAGACTAAATCATTATAAGGTATTATGGTGTTACCCTTCCACACTTCCTATATTTTATGTGGCTACCATATGGAATCCTCAATGTCATCTACACCGATGGACAGATTGGCATGTGTTATGTCATGGTTGTGACCTACCCTCAGACACATGAAACTTTCATAGAAATCATGTAATAAAAAGAGTATATAGAATATAGGAGATGAAATCACCAAGATTAATGACCCTAAATCTCTTGTCCAAGGTCAAATCAATGGCTGGTGATGAGTAATATTTTCTCTCATTGGAAAGACAAGTGGCATAACTACCAAAATTTTCTTCCAATCTATTTCTTCTGACAACCTCACTCATGACAAGTCATCTGGTTGGGAATTAAGGAAAAGGATAGTCCCAATTCCTTTGTAATGTATAATGCATGATGGTTAATGGTCATTCCCAATCCATTTCCATCACTCGATCGGTGGGATATATGGTTTTCATTTCCCCATTTTTTCATTCACCTATTCGGTAGTGGAAATAACTTGTGTGGCTTGTCAGTATAGAAAAAGAGAGTCAAAAGCGGTTATTTAATTTCACTTAGTTGGGAGATGTTATGTATTTAAAGTGACATTAAGGAAATAAATTAAATTTAGATTAATAAGTTACTTAACCATTATTAAAGTGTCTTTTAATATTAAAGTGAAAAGTCTAGGAACAATAAGGGTTATATTTGATTTAGTCAAAAAGGGAGAAAGTTCTAGAAGTTATATTTGATTCCATCAAAAAGGGGAAAGATACAGGAGGCCTGAAAACAAGGACAAAAGGAGGGGAAGAGCCTCACTTTGACACTATTATTTGATCTCTCCTTTTGGAAGTTATCTTGGATCCATTGTTTCCTTAGGGTTAAAAAAAAATTCCACTATTGGTTTGGTTTCAGTGGTGCAATATCCACCCTAGATAGACAAGAGGAGAATTCATCTAGGATTTCCATTGGAGCATGGAAAAGACGGTAATCCATCAAGGATTTCCATTGGATCCTAGTTAAGAGGGGAATCCATTGAGGATTTCCATTTGATATTCTATTTTCGGGTTGTGGTTTTCAGTTGGAGATATATCAAATTGCGCAAGAGATTGTTGAAGCTTTAGAGGGAGGACATACTCAGAATGTGTAGGTGAGAGGATGGTTTATGAGAAATCGAGATATAGGATGACCTCGCGGGTTTATTATAGGTTGTACCATGAGGCCCTTGCTAGTTTTCCATCCTTGTCATGCGAGGATCCTCTAGACATCCAACCATGTCCCACAAGGCCCTCTACAATTTAAGATTGCATACCTGAGTTAGATACGGGAGGTCGCATTCCTTCATTGAGTATTCAATATCAAATTGGGATAACATCAATGAGGCTTGAAATTCAAAGTATTATACAAGTGGAGGAAGCTTTGGCATCATCACCAAGTTTCTTGATTTGTTCTCTATTAGTAGATATTGTAGTTGATTGCAACCAGTAGATCGATTGTGTTCAGGAGGGTTTAACAATTGTTGTGACAATCATTTGTAATCTTTGTGTTGTTGTGATTTGGGTTCTCATACCATAATAAAGATTCCATGGTTATATTCTCAATTATCTATGTAATGGATGCATGTGATGTAATTAACAATATTCCTATTTATGATACATATGAAAATTGTTTGTAAGGAATTTCCAACAAAGTTTTTGATAAAATCACACAAAGAAAAATAAAATTTTGGGCAGCAAACATAATACTTCTTCCCATCCTAGTTGGGGACATTATAGTGGTATCATATATTGTGATCCTCCTAGCCTATAAGATAATACAAGCTTGAATATCAAAATAAGAAAAAGGTGTAAGAAAGTATGGGAGTAGGTTTTTCACTTAGGTGATTAACACAGATGGAGGAAGATCCATGACATTTGTTTGAAATCTCAAGGTCACTAGAAACAATTAAAAACATGCCTTACCACTACTAGAAGTATCTAACATTGGATGAGGAGATCCACACAATGTTTCCCTTTAAAATATATTTCACCCTCAATTACAAATGTTGGCCCAAGAATGTGGACAAGGATTCCTTTAAAGGAACATACCATAATTTAAAGAGAAATGAGAATGAAGAACAAGTGAACGAGCATGCATCTAGTCATGATGAGGATGTATTCATAGAATAGGACCAAACATAAGCCTATGATACAAAATCAAGTCTGACCGATGAGGCCAATGAAACTAGTGTTCTCAATGGAGAAGATGAGGATACAACATCTTGTCTTAGTTATAATGATAATGAGAAGATGTTGCAATCATCCAATGTTGAGAATCCAATATCTTACACTCTGTATGATGATTTGGATGAGGGTATTTCAAGCATGATAACACCTATGCATGATGAACATTCGATACCTTGTCCCATTTATGATATATATGATGATGCATGCATGATTGTTCCAGAGATATGTGTAGAGGATAACGAAGGGGATGATTTGGTGGACAGGGACATATCAGAAAACTTGTATGAGGAGGTTATCCCACATTACACATCATCATAGAGTGATACAATTGATACCTTGTGTGACATCCCATGACGTGTTGATTAGATAACATTGCGTGAATTGGAGGACTGATTATCAATCATAGAGGAGCAAGTCTTGTAGGTGTTGATGAGGATAGATGGTGGTCATAAATTCATTGAAGACCTTATGTGGAAAACCTAGATGGAGGAGATGCAAAATGGAATTGTAGATGGGGTTACTAGTAGCCAATTTCACATCATCAAAGAGGTTCTAGAGTAGATGAAGTTTGATTATTTGAAATTGTTCATGGATAGGGACCTTGCTCATAAGTTCATTGAAGATAAGGAAAGATAAATTGAGGAGCTTTTCCACCAACTTTGTTTGGCACACTCTTCATCGTTGAAAACAACAAATACTTCATTATATTTAGTAGTATTGATACATGAGGACGTGAGTGACACTCATGATCCAAGGGAGGATCTTCTTATAATGATTTCACACAAGAAGAATTCAGGGTTGCAGGTGTATGAGGATAGGTTTGACAGAGAGAGTTTTGACCATGTGCCTATTTTTCATTGCAAGGATCATGAGCCATTTTTTTTTCAAGGCTTATCTACACAAATAGTAGCTGAGAAGATTCCTTGTGGACCATCCTACAAGGAAGTATATGCACCATTTGATTGAGGGATTGAGTATAGTGCAAATGCGGATACATCACTATGAGATCCAGGTTCAATTGATATTAGTGGAGTGATTGATATAGTAGCACATCGTGATACAGTGGTGTGTAGTGGCATACAATAGTATATAGTGGTGTACGGTGGTGTGAAATATGTTTTTGGGATGTTTCCCCCGGGTAGACCTCTAGAAAAGGACTTAAAACATATCATTGAGTTTGGTTCACCAAGGATCAATGAGTGTATTGATGAGTTTCATGGAGAGGAATATTCCTTTGAGATTGATATTTGAATAGGGTATCACCAAAGTAG
>SNQJ01S0006119.1:101974-129818 GCA_010110895.2 Picea sitchensis | reverse complement strand
AGTGGAGTGATTGATATAGTAGCACATCGTGATACAGTGGTGTGTAGTGGCATACAATAGTATATAGTGGTGTACGGTGGTGTGAAATATGTTTTTGGGATTTTTCCCCCGGGTAGACCTCTAGAAAAGGACTTAAAACATATCATTGAGTTTGGTTCACCAAGGATCAATGAGTGTATTGATGAGTTTCATGGAGAGGAATATTCCTTTGAGATTGATATTTGAATAGGGTATCACCAAAGTAGGGATAGGGTACAAGATACCCACGGGATTTATCTAAGATGTTACCTTGAGTCCTTAGTCATACCACTGGGGTTGACCAAAGAATCTAACACTTTCCAGTATTGTAGGCAGTGATAGTGGAATCTAGTTCTATTTTCTGATGCCAACAATATATTCAATAGGACATGTAGGGTTTACATGAGTCAGTTGGGTATGACAGGTAGAATTATAGTCATGTCAGATTTATTTGATTTAGGCTATGTGGTTAGAGCACAAGACAAGATCTAGATGGTAGTGGATTAGTTCACAGATATTTTAGCTAACAAAGTGGTGGATGGCATTAGGAACTATGGGGTTCATACAAATCTAGTTTCTGATACCATGCTTAGGAAGAGGAGTTTGAGGAATATGTGTGATTCACCTTTGGTAGGAATTCTTGGTACTCGTATGAGTATGAGGCACCACAGGTTGCATGGATACTTTCCAAGGAGTTATTTAGAATCCATAGATTACTTGATTACATTGACAGTGATCAAGGTAGCATATTTTTTGGCACAATTTGGTAAGATCCAAACAAATTTATGGTTACAAAGATGATCCCTAGTACACGGTTCCCATCAAATGTTGGCATACCAGGGAATTGGCTCATTTTGACTCTAATGGTTACCAGTATGGAACAATAAAATATAGTAGGTATTGGGAGTATTGGAATTCCAATTTGGTGTTGGGATCCAAGAATTCATTTGAGTGATAGATTTATTCAGATGATGATAGACATAGCTATGACAATGAGTGGTCTACTTGATTTATAGGTTGTTAGTAGAGAGGAGGTCGATATTTACTCCATATGGAATGAAGGGATTAATGCCAACCATGTATTTTTAGACTTATACTTCATTGAGACACCTCTTCAAGGATTCATGATAGTGGTTTTAGTCCCTTCAGGGAGTTCAACTTGGGGTTCCACAAGAGGAGGATGTATACTCGACGCATTGGCCTAACAGTGATGGTAATATTAATGCAAAATCAACATGGTGGTACCTTCCCAGGATTATTTTGGGACCATGTGATTACATTGTTTGATAGTTAAGATACAATTATAAAGGAGAGCATGGATTTTTACCTTCCACAGTTTACTTTTGGGAGGCTTGGCAATGGTTTCTCAAAGGAGTGGTCTTCCAAGGATTTTTTTGAGTTTAAGCAGTTTATGATTTCCTAGCCTATCATGAGTATTTAGGTGGATCCTTGTAATATCACCTTACAAATATTTTCTATGAGTAGAGGGTGCTTCATGTCATACATGTTAGTTTGTAACCTTAGCGAATTTACCATCTATGGGTTTCGTGTTTTGCATGGAGGGACTTTGTAGAAAATATCTTGGGAGATTGTTCTGAGGATACTTGGATGATTCTAGTAGACAAGAGGTATTGGTGTATTAGGGATTTTCCTTTTGATACTTGGAGACTAGGTGTAGTGGATTCCCTATCCGTTGGTGACCATACAAACTTCTCTATGATGTTTGATATTATATTTGGGATACATTGGATGGGCATGATCCTTGATAGTGGATGTGATCCTTTGAGGAATTACATCTTGTGGATGTAGAGTGGGAATAATGGTCGAAGGACTATGATCAAATTGGTGCAACATCAGCATGGTGATTCCTGTTTCAGGATAGCTTGGGACCCGAGGATTTTAGTAAGGGACTGTAAGGCAGTTGACATGGAGGCGAGAGCCAATTTTTTCCTTCATGAAATTGGTTACCTAGTAGAGAAATTCCTTGATGGGTTGTGTTATAACTCTATAAATATGTTTGGTTGATAACCATATGACAAAGGTAACTATTTGAACCAACTTTGAGATCTGAAAATATCCTTTCGGACCTAGAGAGGGCTCTCTCGGTAGAATTTTTCTTGGTACATGATATGGCTCTAAGCTATCGGCTAGATTTAACACCTTTGAAATAGTAAGTTCTGGTTATATTTGCACAAAAGAGACCTTGGGCTATGGATTCAGTTCGAGAAAACGATAGAAACAAATGACTCAGTGACTAAACTTTAGAGAATAAAGGCTAAGCCAGTAACAGTCTTTAGTGAAAAATCATTGTATGTGGTGGGAGGAAAACATGAAGAAACTTGGAGCACCATTGAGGATGAATTCGAAGTTAACTTAGAGGAAAACAGTTTGTCTAAATGGCATGAATCCCAGGGAACTGCGCAGTGAATCCCACATTCGAAAATACATTCCTATTTAGACAACAATAGATATGAATAAAGAATACATGGAGTACGTACGCAAAGAAATCAAACAATACATCCAACTTCTACAATTAGAATATTTTCATCAAATATTCAGGAGTTTTTCATTAAATTTGGATCGATTTGAAACTGCATTCAATAGACATTGTCTAAACTAGTTTTCCAACCAACCTGGCTTACATTGAAAATATAAAATATATAGGCAAGGGCACTGCTTGGGCTGCCTTGCTCTCTAGCTAATGTCCCTAGAACTTAGGAAACTAATGTTTCTACGCTAAATGACTCTTTGCATGACGCCTTTCCAAAAATATAAAACAACTACATCTAGTCGCGTGATGACTACTTGTGTTCCGCCACGGGGATTCGGTTATCAGCAGGGTATCATCATGGGGAGAGTGATATGTCAAAGATTTCCTTTGATGAGGTATCTGAACGATCAAGTATTCTGACAGGATCCTACCATCTATTGTAACGACCTTGATTTATGTCGCACGCTACTTTGCTAGGGTGCATGCATGACAAGTGGTTGATGATTGTCATGACCGTTACCAAAACGACAAAACCATCTAAGGGTGATGCCTGCTTTAACAATGTCAATATTTCCACTCCATTCAATGATATGAGAATGAACCCAATTAATCATGTTTCTTTTGTGGCTGGAAAGAGCTGCACATTATTTCTCCTCAACCACTTCACCTTCTCTGAAAAGCTTCACATTCCTCTCTTCCGACATCCTCTGTGTTTCGTGCAACTGTACAATTGTATCCTGTGCCTCTCTGAGTTGTCCCTTAAGCCATGTCACATTTCCTTCGTGGCCTTGGGATTCTGACATTTCAAGGGTCTTTGCTACCAACTGTTGTCTTAGTTCCCTGTTTTCCTAATAATGTTCGGTGATAGTGAGTTTCACCTGTTTCAACTGTTGAGATGGATCTTGAACATTAGTGCCCATGGAATCTGTCCTCCTCATTCTACTCTGACTTCCTCGGCTTGTACCTTCAACAGTTTCTAGCCAAATGGCCTACATAAGTAATTCTTTGGCAACCAATCTTGCACGTGGCTTGTTTGGAACTTGGGTTTCCCCAACTTCCTTGTTCTTCCTTGGCCTACCCCTTCTCTAGGGTGTCTGTTGTTGGGGAAACAGGGCCTCTAACATTTTTCCTTCCTATGAAACTTATTCCACTCTAGGCTCCTAGCGACGTGATATCCTCTCTTTCGTGGGAAATGGTGAAACTCAGTTTCAATCATTGGGGGTGTCTGTTGTGAGTCAGAAAGAATCCCAGTTGATTTGGGAATTGGGCCTAGCTCTTCTGCTACTTTGTGCATGCTTTCTTACTTTTTGGGAGGTTTCCATGGTGAAACCCGTAGTTTTCTTGCATGCGGTGGATCTAGCAAAGGTCCAAGATGGAGAATTTGATCAACCTGGGCTTGCGATAAAATATTACAAACAATACATACACCCAATTTGCGAGCAGAATGCATGCAGAGCATCTGAAATTTATAACAGAGAAGATTGGAGGAGGAAACATGCCAAGGAAAACTGAATTCATGGTGAATGGATGTTTCGAAACATAATGCATATTTTCCATAACACATATGTGTGTGTAAAGTATAGTTAATAAGGGTTGCAGAGCATACATGATATGAACGTCGCAATTTTTCATTCTTCCAGCCTTCATAATGAGTAGATCATGGTTACTACACTTTGTCGATGTGACTTCTATTAACAACTTGCCTAGACCTTGGGCATGTAGAAACTCTCGTTTTGATAGGACCCGACTCTTTGGGAAGAGACTCGTACTTATTTATGCATGTTTGGACTCTAAAATTCCTTCCTCTCTCTAAGGGCCAATTGACCACCTGTTGACTTCGACCCCTTTGTCCTTATGTACCTAACCTCACATGCTTTGACACATGGGTCATAACTCAACTAAAATTGACTATAATTGAAGAGAAAAATGGTGACGCTAACAAGTGGCTCAAACACAGATTCTATCCTCCACATGAGGTAGAAAAGAACAGTAGACCAGGTGCCTGACCATTGGTCCTTGTTCAAATTTTACACATTGAAATATAAAAGACAAAACAAAAACTAAACCTATCAACGCAGTTTGTAAAAGATTCAGCATTAACTCAGGGCCTTCACTCTGGGCTTCAATTTTTTGTTGATATACTGACTCGACACAAAAAATAAAAATGACTATTTACAATGACATGTGACTTAAATGGTTCTTATTTCATTAGATAATGTTTGAGGAACTTATCGTTTACAGGCCCCCAATGAACACACTCTCTATTTATTTCTTCTAGAAAATAAGCATTATTTCCATGATGTGCACCGATTTTGAATGGACTCGTCTAGAGATTATCGAATTTTCCATGCTTTCTTTTATCCTCATTTCTCATGTCCCATTACAACACCATATCACCCAACCAAAACTCCTCTTTCTTAGAATGCTTATCAAAGGATTTCTTCATCCTCTCCTGGTGGAGTTGTGATCGATTGTACACCTGTTCCTTCATATGTTGTGTGTGAACCAATGTATTTATTCTCCTTTACGTGTCATTTGGCTCGGCCTCCTACTCTTGTAGCATATTTTGATGGGAAACCCTAGTGTGGTATGGAAACTTGCGTCTATTCCATACACAATATGAAAAGGAGACGTTGAGATGGACTTGTTGGAGGTAACCCAGTTTTCCCGCAACTCATAGATAAGATTTTTATGCCAAGGTTTCTTATTGTCTTGCAAGAGTCTTTTGATGATCCTGGTTAGGCTTATAGTTGATGGTTCTTCTAACCCGTTTCCTTGTGGGAAGTACATTGTAGAATTCCCCAAGATTATATTCTAATACTGCCAAAACATATCCATCTTCTTGGAATTGAATGCGGTTGCGTTGTCTGTTATGATCTTGATGGGGCATCTGAATCTTGACAAGATATTTGTCTCCAGAAATTGGATGATGACTCTATCAGTAGCTTGTTTCGTGGGAATCACTTCTATCCATTTTTTGAAGTAGTTTGTGGCTGTGAGTATCCATTTTTTTTGCGCTAAGGATGGCGGATTTATTTGCCCTATGAAAGCCAAACCCCGCTGCATTAAAGGTGCTTTGACTGAGATCGTATTTAGTGGAAAGGTTTGTAGCTTTCTTCTCCCATCAAAAATATGACACTCGTGGTAGTTGGACACTTATTTGTATACCTCTATGAAGATGGTAGGCCAATAGTAACCCGTTCTTAGAATTTTGTGCGTAGTGGTTTTCCCGTAATGGTGTCCTCTGCAGTCTCCTTTGGGAATTTCTTCGATAGCTCATTTTTCATTGTTTTCCAGCAAACAACTTTGCAATATCCCTCTGAGATATTTCCAGTAAAGTGAACTATCCAGGATGCAAAACCTAACCTCTTTGAGCTTTAGAAATCTAGCTTCATCTTACTTAAATATGGAGGGGCTTGTAGGTTCCTTAGCACATATATGATGTCTATATACCATGGTGAATCGATGAAATCATGAGATACCTATGCAGTTGTTTCTTCCTGAGGATTCTCTGACAGATGAACGATGAATTTTATCCACACAACGTCGCAGTTTGACTTCAACATCAAATTTGCAAGGCTGTTCCATTTAATCAACTTCGTGGGATTGATTTCAAGATCATATTCTAGCATGGACGTTGTCCATTTACCCCTCCTCCCCTCAGGGTCAGGTTGAGTTAGGATATCCTTGACTAAGTTGATAGGCACATAAGAAATAACATGGGAGTGTAATATGTACGTCCTGAACTCCTTTAGGGATTTTACTAAGGCGTATGCTTATTTCTCCATAATGTCATACCTTAGTGGATAATCCCTCGGTGTCCTACTAAAATAGGCTATGGGATTTTCAAAGTTCTGATCCTCTTTCTGTAACAACATGTTTGTAATTATATGCTCTGAGGTGAATGAAAACAAGATGAAGTCTTTCGTGAAGTCTATGCTAGCCAACACGGGAGCTTTATTCAGTGCCACCTTGATGTATTCAAATGATTTCCTAGATTTTGGGTTCCACTTGATATCGTTCCCCTTTCTGATCATGTAGGTGATATGTTTTATAATTTCTTCCAGGTTCGGGATAAATCTTCTCAAGAAGTTTACCTTTCCCAGGAAGGATTTCACTTCCTTCTTACTACACGGAGTGTCGATCTTTAGGATTCCTTCAAACCTGTTGGATCTATCTTAATTCCTTCTTTAGAGATAATGTGCCCCAACAACTTCCCTTCTTCCATCCTAAAATGTGACTTTTTCGGATTCAATGATATGCTGAATTTCCTGCACTTCTGGAAAATGTTCTTCAGATGCTCAAGGTGTTGTTCGGCAGAGTCAGAGTATATTGTAATGTCATCCAGATAGGTTATAATGAACTTGTCCTTTTCGTCAGCAAATTATATGTCCATTTCTCTCTGGAAGGTAGCTCTGGCGTTCATCAGGCTGAAAGGCATCTTGGCATACATGAACGTCCCCCATGGTGTCATAAAAGACATTGTTTCCCCGTCATTCAGGTGGACAATGATTTAATTATAACCCAAAAAACCGTCCAGCATGGACATCTTTTGGGACCCCACTACCTTTTGCAATATATAGTCCATTTTAGGGAGTGGGTAGTGGTCCTTGAGGGACACTTTGTTTAATTTACGAAAATCCACACACAGTCTTATTTTTCTGCTCTTTTTTCCAAAAGGTATAAGTTAGCCACCCCGTTATAAAACCTTAAAGAAACAATAATTTTAGCTTCAAAAATTTTCTTTACCTCCTTTTCAATTAGTGACAACAGTAGGGGATTTATCCGTCACATCTTTTGTTTGAACAACCTTTTGTATTCTTTGAGAGGAATGACGTACTGAATCACTTTAGTGTCATACACCTTCAAGATTTCATAACTCTAAGAGAAAATATCAAGGAAGTCCTATTAGAAAAATAGGATCGCAGAGCAATAAAATAAAACAAATGTGGAAATAAAATATAGAATATACACAATACAATAGAGACACATATATACGTGGTTTAGCCAGTGTGGGCTATGTCCACTAGAGAAATTGTTAGGTCCTTCCTTTATTATTATCTAGCAAATGAAGGGATATAACCTACAACAAACCCTCTGTAACTTCCTCTTTGTTCTCTCACAGTCTCCTATCTCAGAATACAATATTCACAAATGATACATAATCGCAATACATTTCCCTCATAAAAGAGGGTTTCCTTCTAGAGAAATAAATCCTAACATCACTTCTACCATTAGATCTATGACCTTATAATGAACGGTCCAAATTTACAATTAAATTACAATATACATTTACAAGGCAATTTTCCCTTCAGGGGCTTTCCCCCGAGCCCCCGCTAGGGGTCCGCTTTCCCCTACACTCCACAGAGGGGGTAAACCCCGTATTCACTCCCCCACGTGGAAGAGTGTACATTCTTCTAGGGTCTAAAGTCTTCATGGGGTATAAACATGGCTGAAAATAAAGACCTCTAAATCTGGAAGACAATCAGTATCCACAAACAACAATCTCCCACTTGGAGACTGATCTCAACAACTCCACCGCTATTGTATCTAATGGACTATGAACCTTCTTGGACCTACAAAATTTCTTATCTTCATCTTCATGCTTGAAGACTAATTGAAACTAAGCAAGAACTCAATTTCTCCTTGGTTACTACCTTCGTTAACATGTCTGCAGGATTCTGGCAAGTGTGTATCTTTTCCAACTTCAAATGTCCATCTTCCAAGATAGATCGTATGAAATGGTACCTCAACTGTATGTTCATAGTCTTCTAATGGAAGGCTGAGTTCTTTGCAAGATGAATGGAACTCTCACTCTCACAGTACAAACTATTATTCTCCTGCTTCTTTCCCAATTCCTCCATAAACCACTATAACCAAATCATTTCTTTACTAGCCTCTGTAGCAGCAACATACTCTTCTTTTGTTGTTGAAAGTGAAACAACCTTTTGTATTTTCAAAATCCAACTTACTACTATTCCACCTATAGTAAAAACATACCCTGTGGTGCTTCTCCTACTATCTTTATCACCTTCCATATCTAAATCAACATACCCTTGTAGAACAGTGTTTGAACCTTCAAAACATAATGCATGAGTAGCGGTACCTCTCAAATACCTGAGAATCCACTTTACTACCTCCCAATGTTATTTACCTGGATTGTTCATATACCTACTCACAACTCCCACATCATGTGCAATATCTGGTCTTGATGGATAAGGGACCCTGAAAATGTATTCTATATCCTCTTGTTTCTTGGGACACATTTACTTAGTTAATTTGAAATAGATGGACAAAGGTGTACTGATTGGTTTTGCATTCTACTTTTGAACCTTTACAACACCTTCTCCATGTAGTCACCCTGAGACAATGTCAATTTCGATTTTTCATGTCTCTTGTTATTCTCATACCAAGGATTTTCTTTGTAGCACCCAAATCCTTCATCGCAAATGAATTAGCTAATTTCTTGTTGAGCACATTTATATCCTGCATATTCGACCCTGCAACAAGAATTTCATCTACATATAATAGCAAGATAATATAGCTTCCATTTTCTATCTTTTTAAAATAAATACAGTGATCATAATGACATCTACTATAACCCTGTTCTATGATAAACATGTCAAACTTCAAATACCACTTCCTTGGATCTTGATTTATTCCATACAATATCTTCTTCAACCTTCATACGAAATTCTCCTTCCCTTTGACCTCATACCCCTGTGGTTGTTGCATATAAATCTCTTCCTCCAAATCCCCATGGAGAAAAGTTGTTTTTACATCTAACTGTTCAAGATGAAAATCTTCTATTGCCAAGAGACTCAAAATAGTCCTAACTGAAGTCATTTTAACAACAGGAGAAAATATTTCATCAAAATATATACTTTTCTTTTTTGCAAACCCCTTTACAATAAGTTTAGCCTTGTACCACTTTTCTCCTCCATCTTCTTCCTTCAACTTGTAAACCCATTTATTCTGCAATGCACTTTATCCCATAGGCAACTAAACCAAGTGCCAATTCTAGTTATTTGCCAAGGAATCCATTTCCTCCTTCATGCCTTTCTCCCACTTCTTTTTGGTGTCTACCTACATTGCCTCTTCATAACATTTTGGCTCACCAGAATCAGTCAACAATAAATAATACAATGAAGGAGAGTATAGTTCAAGGGGTAAACATAACCTAGTAGATCTTATAACTACACTTACAGGAGTTTCAGGTGATTTTTTCTCTTGTTGTTGTACATTTTGATTTTTTTGTTCCTTTGGAATTTCTTTTCTAGTGATCTCATCAAGAACTGTGTATTATGGTTTTTCTTTTTCCTGTTTCTTTCCCTACAACTGATCTTTGTACATGACCTTCTCGTTGAATATGATATATCTAATACTAATGATTTTTCTATTTTCATAATCCCATAAGAGATAACCAAAATTATTAACATTGTATCCAATAAAGGTACACTTCTTGTATTTTTACTCAAGATTTGTTCTATTTTATTTATCAATATGGACAAATGCTTCACAACCGAAAGTCTTCAAAACAGAATAGTTTACCTTTTTTTATGTCCATGCCTCCTCTGGAATTGTTCCATCCAAAGAGCTTGAAGGTCCTCTATTTATTAAGAAAAAAACAATATATACAACATTTGACAAGAAATGTAAGGTCAAACCAGCATGCAATCTCATACTCCTTGCATGCTCCATGATTGTCATGTTCATCCTTTATGACACACCATTTTCTTGTGGGGTTCTTGGAACTGTCTTCCCTCTATGAATCCCATGGTATGAACAATAATAATCAAACTCCTTGCTGCAATATTCACCTCCATTATATGATCTGAGACACTTCAATTTTTTTCCTGTCTCATTCTCAACCAAAGCTTATCAAAAACATCAGATTTTTGTCGAATGCAATAAACCCAAGTTTTTCTAGTTGCATCATCAATAAAAGTAACATAGTAACGAGAGACACCAAGATATGATACCTGATCTGGTCCCCATACATTTATATGCACAAGCACTAACCTTTCACTCTTCTTTTCTTTTCCGACTCTGATAAATCTTACTCTCTTTTGTTTTCCATAAACACAATGTTCACAAAAGTCCAAATCAATTTGTTTAAGATCTGGCAACAAATTTATTTTCTGAAGTATTTGCATCCCCTTCTCACTCATGTGTCCAAGCCTATGATTCCCAAGTGTTGTATCCACTCCTGTAGAAGCTAAAGAGATAGAAGAGTCAGTACTACCAGTACATAAATACAATGTACCTACCTTCTCTCCTTTTCCTATCACCAATGATCCTTTGATAACCTTCCATGTCTGATCTGTAAATATGGATATACAACCTTCACTTTCCAACTGTCATGTTGAAATGGATTTTTCCTTAGATCTGGAACATGTCTTACCTCTTTCAACAACCATTGGTTTCCATTGCTTTGCTTTATTTTTATCTTTCCAATTCCAACAATTTTGCATGGTGCATCATCACCCAAATGAACCTGTCCAAAATCACCTTGAACACAATCTAGAAAATGTTTTCTATGGAGTGTGGCATGAAATGAAACCCTAGAGTCTACCACCCAAGACTCAGAAATATTATCTATAGAAAGAATCAAAGCATCTTGTAACACATCACCTATTACATTTGCTTCCTGATTTCTCTCATGTTGTCCATCTCTTTGTTTCTTTGCATCTCTATAGTCTTTTTTCAGATGTCCTTTCTTCCCAAAATTCCAACACTCTATATTTCCAGGTCTGGGTTTGGATATGCCCTTCCTAGAATTCCTATCGTTCCCTGAGACCTTTCATCTATCCTTTTGTCTTCCCATGTTCTCCATGTTCAACGCATTACCTGATGTCTCACCTGTGCTTTTCTGTCACATTTCCTCACTAAGGATAACACCAACAACATCATCAAATTTTAAAGTATTTGAACCAGAGATAGAGTTACTTACATCCATGACCAAGCCATTCCATCTTTCGGGCAATGAGAACAAGATTAGAAGAGCCCTGACCTCATCATCAAAGTCCACTTTTACAGAACTTAATTGATTATTAATAGTATTAAATTCAATTAAATGATCTGCAATAGACCCACCTTCTAACATCTTCATATTAAATAATATTTTAATTATAAATACCTTATTGGACGTCGAGGGTTTTTCATACAATTTATCCAATGTGTCCATCAAACCCTTCGTTGTATTTTGTTTCGAAATATTGAAAGCCACCGACATTGCCAGGCTCAGTCATATCGTTCCTAGAGCCTTTCTGTCAAGAATCTCCCATTCTTCATCCTTCATAGCCATCCACTTCTTTTCTATTCCACCCAATGGTAGGAATAAATCCTTCTGATATAAATAATCTTCCATTTTCATCTTCCATAACTGGTAGTTTTGGCCATTAAATTTTTTGACCCTAAACTTTCTATCTTCCGACATTGCTCCCACTCAAACCAGGAACCCTCTTTTCCTGCAAGTTACCTTTCGCTCTGATACCAATTGTTAGAAAAATAGGATCGCGGAGCAATTAAATAAAAAAAATGTGGTAATAAAATACAGAAGATACAAAATATAGTAGAGACACAGATATATGTGGTTCACCCATTATGAGCTACATCCACTAGAGAAATGGCCAGGTCCTTCCTTTATTATTATCCAGCAAATGAAGGGATACAACCTACAACAATCCCACTGTAACTTCCTCTTCATTCTCTCACAGTCTCCTATCTCAAAATACAATATTCAAAAATGATACATAGCCACAATAGATTTCCCTCATAGAAGAGGGTTTCCTTCTAGGAAAATAAACCCTAAAATAACTTCTACCATTAGATCTACGACCTTATAATGAACGGTCAAGATTTACAATGAAATTACAATATACATTTACAAGGCAATTTTTCCTTCAGGGGACCGCTTTCCCCTAGACCCCACAGAGGGGGTAACCCCCTTCTACACTCCCTCGTGTGGAAGAGTGTACATTCTTCTAGGGTGTGAAGTCTTCATGGCGTATAAACACGTCTGAAAACAAAGACCTTTGAATCTGGAAGATAATCAGGCTCCACAACCAACAAGTCCTTCATGAGCTTGATGTAGTCTTGTTTGACCTCTAGACTGAGAATTTTAGACAATTTGATTATTTATGGGTTCTCCTTAGTCCTGATGTTGCAGTCTTCCACATCCTCATCATTTCCAGTGATCTTGGGATTTCTAGCCACGTCATTTTCCTCAAACAACTTTTCCAATGGAACTTGCCCCTCTGTAATGATGTTATTTTTCAGTTGTACTATGTCCCTTCCCACTATATGGTTCTGGAAAGGGTCGTCATCATTGTGCTCTTCTGCACTCACATCTTCTTTGCAGAAACACTCATCATCAAATCTTATATTAGCAAACTTGTTGCTCATTCGGAGAAATCTCTCCACCTGTTTTCCGTCCTCAAAGACCTACCAATATTTGATATTATTAGGCACTACGGGCTTGTGTTTGACTTCAATATCATATTTTCTATTTGGGAAGATGGGGATTTTAAAAAACAAGGCTAAGGTGGCCAACACATCGATGATCTGATTTTTCTCCCTTGGGAAAGAAGATAAATCATACTCTGAAAAGTCTTCGAGGAGATCCAACACCAAGTTTATGTATTCTCTCATCCTGGGGTGATTGGACTGATATTTGCCTTTCACCTGGTTTATAACCAACTTGGATTCTTTTCACACTTCTATCCTCTTTGCGCCTAGTTCTTTCAAAACATTCAAGCCTAAGATCAGTGCCTCATACTTGGCCATGTTGTTTGTACATTCGAACGTGAGTTTGTACGAGAATAGTTTTGTGCCCACATCGACGGGGATTATCCATACACTAGCCCCTTCTCCTTCCTTACTAACAACATCATCAAAACTCATGTTCCATATCTCATTTTCCACACAATTCTTTGGGTCAATGCACTTTGCTTCTTGTCGCGCGGTTTCCTCATCGACTGTCATGATCATTGTCACCTCTTCCTCTTCGATACTCAGGTCATTGTAGAATATGGAGGGACCGAACTCAGTGTCAACAAATTATATAGGATGGTTATTTGGTTGTGTCTTACTTCTTACCATGTATTTCAGCAGCACATCTCTATACAACCATCTATCCTGGCCAAAGATAGGAATGGTGACATATGACATGTCCATTTCCAAAGTCCCCTTTAACTTTGCAGCCCATGACCTGGACAAAAACATACCAAACTTAGGGGGTATGTATTCCATGACCACATCCATAACCATGTTTTTCAAAGGAATTTGGGCCAACGATACAACCAATTCCTTGATGAGACCCAAGCACTTGACTTTCCTTGAATCAAAATAAAAAAGGTCCTTATAGGCCCTAGTGATCTCCAAACCCAACTCGTCCATGATCACCTTTGGCATGAGGTTGTGCGACACTCCTAAATCCAGCATGGCATTATGCAGGGTCATGTCATGGATTTTTAGGCTGACATAGAATGGGGGAACATCCTTAGTATCACTTGTCTCCTCAACAGGCAGACCAAACAAAATAACATGGTGATCATATTGGATGTTCAAAGTATCGGGGGTCCCTCCCATTTTTATCATTTTAATAAATTTCTCCTAATACTCACCCTTTTTGATAAGTTTGTTGAATGGAACATAGATTTTGATTTTAGCCATTTCATGCTCAAATTTAAAAGGGGGACAAACTATCTCTACGCATTTTCCACATGCTTCGTGGATTTTTTCTGGCGCTTTCCTTCCGGATTACTCCTTTGACTTCACCTTTTCAGTTGAATCCTTGGTCAGGTTGTCCGGCTTCAGTCGGCCTATGGAAGGGGTGTCCACCGAAGGTTTCCTTATGGGATTTGTCTGTTGAGGCTCAGCATAGGCCTCCTTGTTTCTTAGGTTATATTTCTTCTGAAAGTACATGATGGCGTTATGCTAACCTTTTCTATGAACTCTTTTGTCTCCTTGGGAAGCATGTCATGTGTCTCAAGTATCATATCATCAATTTCGCTAATGTATTGATCATGCTCTCCCTTTCTCAAAAACACGTGTGGGTTCTTGTCATCGGAACAATGCATTTGGTCTTCAAACATCTGATTGAAGTCTTCGTCCATGTAGTTGTTTTGGAACAAAGGCCTTGTTTGTTAGTCACCATACTCTCTTTTCTCCCTTTGTTCCCTCTGTCTGATCTGAGCAACTTGACCCCTTCTAAGGTTCTAATTTCTAGGTTTGGGGTCATGTTGTTCTCGGGTGGTAGGTTTGTATCGCATGGAAATTTTCTCCATCATATTCATCATCAAGTCAAACTTATCATTCTAGGACCGAGGTGTTGATGGATGTGTGTCTCCTTGGGGTTTCTTATCGCCTCTGTTCAATATCTATTTTATCTTCCCTGACGCCATCATATTTACCTCAACTTCGATCGTGTTGCTCATTATTGCGTCTAGATTTGTTGATCTTCTTTCTCTCAACAACAAGGAAAAATTAGTGTTGAAGAACTCAGCGTATCACAACTACGAAACCTCATGGGGTGGATGGAATTCTATAGGAATTGAGTTATAAACCTTCATGAAACAGGGTAAGAATTCTTTCACCATCTCCTCCAGTTCCCTCTTCATATTATTCTACTACGTTAATAGCTGCAAGGGGTTCTTCTTGTCTCCCCATCTAGTAATGAAGTACGTTTTGAATGGGATGAAGTCTTGAATGCTTACAGCCAGGAAGGATTTGAACCATTTCCTCACCTCCCCCAAAAGGCTCTAAACGAACAACCTCATTTTCACATCTACATAGTCCACCTCTTCTAGGTCAACGAAATCGTTGAACCAATCCAGATGCCTCTAGGATGAAACGTTCCCTTCAACATCATAGAGCTTAATCCTATGGCTGTAATGTTGGGTTAAATCATGCAGTTGGGATGGCAGGAAGAGGGGGAAAATATAGTGTCCATGGCTCTTGGATGGTTGGGGATTTGAGGGATATTATTAGATATCAGAGATTGGAGTCTCTTATGGTAAAAAACTATCTCATCCAAGCTAGTTTCTGAATTAGACTTGAACAGGGTTTGCTCAAATAATACGTCAAACTCAAGATCCTCAGTGTGTCCTCTTTGGGTAAGGACAAGCTTCTATCCAGGTAATATAATATGTCCAATGCTTGGTCTCTAGTCCTGCACATAATTTTCTCTAGGTCATACATGGGATCAACAGGGTTTGGGTCAGGCTTTTCTCTCGTATAGATCATCCTTGGAGACAGGGTTCCTGAACTTTGTTACTTGGTGCTATTGATATTTTTGGCTAGAGTCACCAGGGTAAGGGTTTCAACCAATATATATGTTTGTCACTATGTTACCCTCAGGGTCCAAAACTATAACTTTAGTCATTCTCCCAGGGAAAATTTATTCAATTTTGTCCCCGAAAATGGCGCCAGAATGTTAGCACTCTGTAAATATGATCGGTTGATAAACATATGACAGAGGTAACTATTTCAATCAACTTTGAGATCTTAAACTAGCCTTTTAGACTTGGAGAGGGCTCTCTTGAGAAACTTTTTCTCAGTACAGGATATGGCTCTAAGCTATCATCTAGACTTAACACCTTTCAAATAGTAAGTTTCGGATATATTGGTGCAAGAGAGTAAGACCTTAGGCTATGGAGTCGGTTCAAGAAAATGATAGAAACAAATGACTCGGTGACTGAACTTGAGAGGATAAAGGCTAAGAGAGTAACTCCTTCAGTGAAAAATCATTGTATGTGGTGGGAGAAAAACATGAAGCAACTTGCAGAACTGTTGAGGATGAATTCAGAGTTAACTTAGAGGAAAAGGGTTTGTCTAAATGGCGTGAATCCCAGGGCACTACGTAATGAATCTCAGGTTTGAAAATATGTTCCTATTTAGACAACAATAGATATGAATAAAGAATATAGGAAGTACATATGAAAATAAAGGAAACAATACATCCAACTACTACAATTAGAATATTTTCATCATAGATTTAGGACTTTTGCATTAAATTTTGATTGAGTTCAAACTACATTCAATAGACATTGTCTACACTAGTTTTCCAACCAACCTAGATTACATTGAAAAGATAAAATATATAGGAAAGGGAGCCTCTTGGGCTGCCCTTCTCTCTAGCTAGTGTCCCTAGAACTTAGGGAGCTGATTGTTCTATGCTAAATGACTCTTCGCATGATGTCTTTCCAAAAATAGAAAACAACTGCATCTTGTCGCATCATGACTACTTGTGTTCCACCATGGGGATTTAGTTATCATCAAGGTATTTTCATGGGGAGAGTGATGTGTCAAATCCTTCCTTTGACGAGGTATTTGAATGATCAAGTATTCTAATAGGCTCCTACCATCTACTATAACGACCTTGATTTATGCCACGCGCTGCTTTGCTGGGGTGCTTGCGCAACAAGTGGCTGTTGACTATCACGACCATTACCAAAATGAAAAAACTATCTAAGGGAAATGACTCCTTCAAAACTATCAAGATCCATGCTCCATTCGATGATACGAGAATGAACCCATTTAATCATGTTTCTTCTGCATGTCGGCAAGAGCTACACAAACTTTCTCCTCGGCCACTTCACCTTCTCTGAAAAGCTTCACATTCCTCTCTTATGACAACCTCTATGTTTTACGCAGTTGTACGATTGTATCATGTGACTCTCTGAGTTTTATCTTAATCCACACCATGTTTCCTTCATGGCCTTGTGATGCTGACATTTCAAGGGTCTTTGCTTCCAACTGCTGTCTTAGTTCCCTATTTTCCTGGTAAAGTTCGACGACAACGAGTTTTTCCTATTTCATTTGTTGAGATGGCTCTTGAACATTAGTGCCTGCAGCATACATGCTCCTTGTTCTTCTCCTTCTTCCTTGGCTTGTACCTTTGATAGGTTCCATCTAAATAGCGCACATAAGTAATTCTTCACCAACCGATATTGCATGTGGCTTGTTTGGAACTTGGGTTTCCCCAACTTCCTCGTTCTTCCTTGGCCTGCCCCTTCTTTGGGGTATATGATGTTGGGGAGACATGGATTCTAAAGTATTTCCTTCCGGTGCATATTCTTCCACTGGAGGCTCTGAGCGATCTGATATCCTCGCTTCCGAGGGAAAAGGTGAAACTCCCTTTGGATCCTTGGGGGTGGATGTTGTGAGTGAGAAAGAATCCCAGTCGCTTTGGGGCTTGGGCTTGTTGTTTCTTCCACTTTGCACACCCTTTCTTAAGTTTTCAGAGGTTTCCATGGTGCAACTCAAATTTTTTTTGCACGCGGTGGATCTGGAAAATGCCCAAGATGGATAATTTGATCAACCTGGGCTTGTAAGAAAAGATTACAAACAATACATAACCCTAATTTGTGAATAGAATGCATGCAAAGCATCTGAAATTTATAACAGAGTAGGTTGTAGGAGGAAACGTGCCAAGGAACATGGAATTCATGGTGACTGGATGTTTTGAAACAAACTACATATTTTCCATAGCACATCTGCATGTGTAAAGTACAACTGATAAGGGATGCAGGGCATACACAATACGAATGCCACGATTTTTCATTCTTCCATCCTTCATAATTATCCGATCATGGTTACTGCACTTTGTCGATGCGAATTCTATTAACAACTTGCCTTTTTTACAGGACTTGACTCTTTGGGAACAAACTCATATGTATTTATGCATGTTTGGACTTTGAAATCCCTTCTCGACTCCAAGGGCCAACCGACCACCTACTGACTTTGACCCCTTTTTTGTTTCATACCTGACCTCACATGCTTTGACACATGGATCATAACTCGACTAAAACCAACTCTAATTGAAGAGAAAAATGGTGGTGCTAACAGTTTGATCGAGAGGTTGCAACACCAAGTGACATTACTTGTTGGTGGTGTTTAGGAGACCTCTAATGTTAGTACATTATTGAACCACGTCTTGAGCGTAGGATGCTTCACATCTTACAGGGTGGTTTGCGATCTTGGTATCATTTTCAATTTCATTTTGGATCATTTGATGGAATTTCTTGAGGAAAAAAAATATTTTGGAATGAAGGATTTGTCATCTCCCCATTTTTGTATTCCCCTGTTCGATAGTGGAAATTAATTTTGCAGCTTTCTAGTAAACAAAAAGGGAGCCAAAAGGGGTTATTTAATGTCACTTAATTAGGAGATGTTATGTATTTAAAGTGACATTAAGGAAATAAGGTAACTTAATATTAATAAGTTATGTAACCATTATTAAAGTGACTTTTAATATTAAAGTGAAAAGTTGAGGGGAAAAAAGGGTTATATTTGACTTAGTCCAAAATGGGGAAAGTTCTAGAAGTTGTATTTGATTCGGTCAAGAAGGGGAAAGATCTAGAAGTTATTAGAGAAAGGATAAAAGGAAGGGTAGATCCTCACTTTGACATTATGAATTCATCTTCCATTTTGGAAGTTTCTATAGCAGAAAAACCCCCCTATGGACTACACTAGGGTTCAACATGTAGGAAGATCTAATCATCTAAAATTCTCCTACTCTTTATAAATTCCTCGAATATACCCCACATCCATGCATGAAATACAAAGTGAAAAGATCCGATAACTCTACCTTTTATTCCATGTCTGTTGTCAATCATTTCACATTCAATTACTCCACTGACTACAAGCCTCCTCCCAAGGCTGGCCTGCATTCACAAACAGATAAACAGAGAGCTAAAAACATGCATCTCATATATAAATCATGGGTTATATGTTAGAATAAAGAATAGATCAAATGAAAAGATTAATCACATCATATTTCGGGACAAAAAAATTATTCCTTTTATTGATATCACAATGTTTACTTACAATGAGATCAACGATTGCTCCTCAAACCTGGTCCGAGTTCCTCTTCACCAATCTCCAACTACACTTCCACATATATTTCTTCTCTCAATCCTTTCTCTAGGGAATGGAATAGGCTTATAATGAAGGGAAAATGCAACAATGGGAAATTCTTATGTAAATCTCACAAGGTGGCTGCAAATTCTTGGGGCAAGGAGGGGATGTGAAACGAGCAGAGTTTCATTGTTCTTATTATTAGATTTGGAATGAGACCCCAAAACCTCCTTTTATATGACAAAAGGATGGTTATTTGGTTTGGTGACGAGCTATAGGAGGTGGGACAGTTGGGAAACTACCCAATACCCCGTAATCTCAACAAATTCCTTGCAACTTTATAAGTTTTTCAACTTTTGCGAGTATGTGTGGGATGTAGTGGTGCAGATAGAATACATACATGGGTTGTAGTGGTATAGTTAGCGTACATATGTGGGAAATAATGGTGCAGAGCAAGTACATATTTAAAAATAGTGTTTTTAAGAAGAGTTTCTCAGTGATGTCTTGGCAAAAAAAGCTAAGTAAGAGGGCCTGATGCTAGGAATGCATGTATGGATAAATTTAGGGTTATAATAGATTGCCCCTAATGTGTGAGGTCATAAGAGAATATGATGGCTAAAATACATTACAACTATTCACCAATGTACTAAGAGAGTGAGCTCGAGACGAGAGTTCGGTAGGTGCCATCTGAAAAAACAATAATTGTCTCTCCAAGGCGGGCATACCCATGCTCGCGATGAAATAAATCATGGATGCCAATCAAATACACTACAGATCCATGTCATTTAACTATGCAAAGTGTAGCCATGATAAATATACAATAGATATGCATCTCAAAATCAAAGATATACATGTATAGTAGTCATCTTCAAGAATCAAATGACGCCTTATGGATGGATATGAGGCTTTCATAACTTGAGCAACAACTTCAAGATCTTTAAAAAATGGGTAGGAGTGTAATGTGAGTGTATGAATTCACTACCTAGAGGTCTTCAATGGCTCGTTGGGAACAGACAAGAGGATATTGGTGATCAGGTAGAGAAATTCATTGATTTTGAAAAAGGATTTAATTGAACTTTCAGGATGGCCGGGCATGAGGGAAAGAGACAAACTACAAAAAAATTGACTCAGGTTGGGTAAAACTTCCTTTGGTAAACAACATGATAGATGATCAAATTCAGGCACCACGACATTGACATAAGTCTATGATGCAGGAGGCAACGCAAACTCTCCACATGTTTAGAAGAATAACCAAACGGAGGAGGACACAATGCTATGTAGTGAGAACAAATTCCGAAGGTCATATAAAATCCCAAAGATTGACAAAAAAAAAGAAGGATGTGCTTTGTCCAAGGGAGACTCATTGTGTTTCCATAAAACGAAAATATTTTTCCCGTCCTCTTTTTGAGGTATATTTTATTTTTTTTGGTCTTTTTCAATATTTTTGAAGATCTTGAAAAATAATAAAATAATGCTACGTTACAAAGGAGGAATGAGTGTCGCAAGCATACTAGTTCCAAGCGCAAGGAACACATTGATGCTCAGAGCAAGGAGACATGTGCAAGAAAAGGACACTTGGGAAAATTCCTCCATGGGTCAAGGAGTGAAGAGGCAGAGGCAAAGTGCTACAAGGCCTGCATATAAGGCATGCTTCAAAGGTTCAATTGAGAGCAACATGGAGCCGACATTAGGACAAAAACGCAGAGATGTGAATGAAATTAATAAGAAACGATGAAAACCCCCTTCAATGTAATTTTAACGAGTCCAGAGAAGGTATGCTCAGTGGTTTTTCATTTTTAGAGAGTCTGAAAAATCATAAAAGAGGACTCCGCTGAGGTACCTTTTTCGAAGGTAGTCTAGTCGGTTCAAAAAAAGGGGTAAACTAGCACCAAAAATACATCTATTCAAAACCATTTTAACGAGTTTGACAAAGACAAGACCATTCAAAAATCTTTTCAATTTTAAGGAGTCTGAAAAGAGCTTAACTATGGACTCACAACTTTTTCTAAATTTAGTCACCTTAACCTGAAAATGTATAAAATCTACTTAGAACAACTCTCCCATCGAGACAACTCTCCCGAGGTGTACCTTTTCCCTCCTTAATCTATAGGATGGAAAAGGGGTAAACTCTTGTGAGTAGATTTTTTTTGAACCAATTAACGAGTGTGAAAGAACAAGGTCACTCGAAAATATTTTCAATTTTAAGGAGTCTGAAAAGAGCTTAACTATGGACTCCATAAGGGATGTTCTTTTGAACTGTTTTAACGAGTGTGAAGGAACAAGGAGATCATTCGACAATATTTTCATGTTTAGAGAGTTTAAAAATGGATTAAAGAGGACTCATTTTTGGTAGTCCCAAGAGTGAGGCCAAGAGTGATGAGACATCAGATGTATGGTCGCCATTTCTGCTATAGTGAGAAAACCCCCCTATGGAGTACACTAGGGTTCAACATGTAGGCATATCTAACCGTCTAAAATTCTCCTACTTTTTATAACAACCCCGAATATACCCCACATTCATGCATGAAATACAAAGTGAAAAGATTCGATATCTCTACCTTTTACTCCACGTCCAGTGTCGATCCTTTCACGTTTGATTACTCCATTGACTACAAGTCTCCTCCTAAGGTTGGCCTGCATTTACAAACAGATAAACAAGGAACTACAAAAATGTATCTCATATATAAATCATGGGTTAGATGTTAGGATAAAGCATAAATCAAATGCAAAGATTAAGCACATCATATTTCGGGACAAAAAAAATATTTCTTTTATTGATATCACAATGTTTACTTACAATGAGATCGACGACTACTCCTCGAATCTGGTCTGGGATCCTCTTAACCAATATCCAAATGTGCTTCCATGTATATTTCTCCTCTCAGTCCTATTTCTAGGGAATGAAATAGGCTTATGATGGAGGAAAAAGGAAAGAATGGTCAATTCTGATGTAAATCTCACAAGGTGGCTGCAAATTCTTGGGGAAATGAGGGGATGTGAAATGGGCAGAGTTTCATTTTTTTTATGCTTAGCTTTGGAATGAGACCCCAACACCTCCTTTTATATGGAAAAAGGATGGTTATTCGGTTGGGTGATGGGCTACAGGCAGTGGGACAGTTGGGAAACTATCCAATAGCCCATAGTCTCAATGAACTCCTTGCATTTTTTTATTTTTTGCAACTTTCGTGAGTATAAGCGGGTTGTAGTGGTACAGATAGTGTACATACGCGGGTTGTAGTGGTGCAGATAGCATACATATGGGGTAAATAATGGTGCAGGGCACGTACATCATCAAAAATAATGTTTTTAAGAAGATTTTTTCAGTGATGGCCTGGCAAAAAAAAGCAAGTAAGAGGGCCTAATGCCAGGTATCCTTGTATGGAAAAATTTAGGGTTATAATAGAAGTTCTCTTGGAACCATTGTTTCGTTGTGGTTTATAAAAACCATTCCACTATTGGTTTGGTCTCGGTGGTGCAATATCCACCTTAGATAGATAAGAGGGGAATCCATCCAGGATTTCCATTAGAGCCTAAAAAAGAGGGGAATCTATCAAGGATTACCATTGGAGCCTATAAAAGAGGGGAATCCATCCAACATTTCCATTTAAGCTTCTATTTTTGGGGTTTGGTTTTCATTTGGAGATATACATGCTTGCACAGGAAATGGTTGAATCTTTTAGATGAGGGCGTATTGGTGCAGGAGCATTGCTCCACCTCAGCAATGTACTAGCATCCCAACACATCAAAGAACATTCAAGGAGGGGAGAGGCACCAACCCTCTCATTTCCCCCTCATTTGCAAATTTTAAATTGTAATTAAAAGCAATTAAATGTTGTAAGGCTAGAAGATCCAAATCAATGCCTTTGTGCAGGTAAGAGATGATGTCCCCTTTAATGTTCGACAGGTTGATGAGATCTATATTTGATTCATACTAGATGGCCATTGAATCCAATCCAATGTGATTAGTGAGAGTAGGTAGATGGAGGGAGAGCTCAAGAAGCTCCTCTTTTGTAAAATATATTTGTATCTGATTTCATTAGGACAATAGTATAGAACATATAGAAGTAGAGGAGAAGGAGGAGAGAGTTGAGACTTTGTTGTAGTCTAAGCTCACACACATCGTAAACTAACATTCAGATTAATAAAAAGAGAATTTTTTCTTGCCTACGAGTTTTCTGAGTGTTCATGCATTTTACAAATGTTCTTTGTGTTCTTATATGAATTTATATTGTAGATGTATGTGATAGGGTTCCATCTGTAGGGATATATAGAATTCTCTATCTGTGCATTTCTTAATTTTTTTCCAGGTTCTTTAGGCTGTGCAAGGAGTGCACAACAGAGTATTGGAAACTCTGTAGCTAGAACAAGGAGTGCACATCTGAACTCTTTCGAGTCATAGAAGAATGTGCAATGACGAGAGACTAGAAGAATTCACAGACTCAAGGAGACTCAAAGTTACTGAATACTGTAGAGAACATATTATGTAGAGGAGGCACAGAGGGAGACAAAATTGTTGAAGATTTTGTAGAGCTATGCTCGCTTAGGAGGGGAAGCACAAGTCAAGACCCAAAGTCATTGGGCTCGTATAAGGGTCAAATGTAGAAGCCTTTGAGCACTTAGGAATTTTCCCCATTTCGGGAGAAAGTGAAATCTCAGGAGGAGGAGGGCAACAACCATTAGACCATCTGCAAGGAGGAGATATGGATTATTGGAATTCACATCCATACACACAGAAGAACACGCGAAGGAGATGAACATATCCTAGCCATTGGATCTAAGTATGAAAGACCAACATTCATTAGATCCAGGTAAGGTGCATGCACCTTAATCTTTTCAAAGTGTAGAAGAGAGTGGAATTTCGAAGTCTCGAAGTCCTGAAGGAAGGGGGAGCATCCATCATAGAGGGGGGTAGGTGGAAGAAAATCCAAGAGTTCGAGGATTCAGAATTCAGAATATTTGCAAGAAGAAGAAAGTGAAACTCACGAACTGCAAAGAGCGGAGTTGATCCTAGCTGTTGGCACTGGGAAGGATACGTGGTGGAGATACACATACTTCGAAGGAAGAACCCTTCGAAGAAAAGGTAGGAGGATAATATTCGAAGAGCCGGAAGTCGAAGAAATACTAGTCGTCTATTGAGACAAGACATGTGGCAAGAGATCAACATTTCACTGATTCACAATTTGGGAAAATGAGAGGTAAGAGAAGTGAAAACTCACAAATTCTGAAGTTACCAGGTCATCAGGACCATCCATAAAGAGAGGAAACTTGGCATAATATCTACTAGTACAGAGATTCAGTGCTCCAGAGGTTCTGTGGAGAAGTGTTTCAGATATTCCTGAAGCACTAGAACTGAAACCGTTGATGCAACAACCCTAGCTAAATGATTGCTTAAGATTTACCAAGTATAATTAATTAAATAATTAACTTTCCTAATGTGTATTAGTTAAATAATGATTATTTATTAATAATATTAATTAATTAATTAATTATTGTTTAATATATGTTGAATAATTAGTTAATTGATTGATTAACACATTTAATGTTTAGGGTAAAGAATTAAATACATAATAACTTTTAATTCATTATTATAAAACTTTACGTATGCATGGGGATGAAGCAATGAATGGAAGGATAAGGTATTAAATGGAGGGATAAGGTGGGTGGAATTAAAGGAGGATAGGATGAGGTGAATGGAGGAGGATATGACTGGGCAGAGGCCTTCAAGAGATTATTATGAAATTTTGGGGAGAGGAATCATTATTCAGAGGGAAGGAATGTATTTTCTGTTGGGTATTTTCTAGTTTGGTCTGGAGAGTCTGGGTGGACTGTTACATGGGTGCATTAGGTTGCTAGGAGTTTTGGGCATGGGGGGCAGGAATCCTCACGGAGTCCTGGAGCTAGGGAGCCAGACAGGCTCTGTCCCTAGCTGGCAGGGAGGAAAGATTCAGTTTTGGGCAGAGTTCGGGCAGAGCAGCAGAGAGGACAACCAAAGATTGGGGAATTAGCATTAGACAGAGGTATGTTATTTCATGAATTTGTTGTGTTATGTGGTTGTTAATTAAATCTACTTTCATGATTTTGATAAATTTAATTTATGATTTAGTGATGAAATTGTACAACGTATAATTTTCTTTATTCTTTATTTTAGCATGTGTTTTATAAGGCCCTATGGGGACAGAGGATTTACACATGGTATTAGAGCCCGGTTTCAAAACTGAAACCGGGGCTTCACCACCTACAATAGGATTTTGTCTTTGTGCGATATATGTGTTGTAAATACCCACCACATGCATGATTTCTGATCACTTGTGCTATATTTTGCAGAGAATAGTTTACCAGACCTGTCTTGATATTTCATAATATGATCATGGAGTTGAATTTATCTATTTATCTCTGAAATTATATTGTATGACTTCACTCATAGATTTGACATTGAAATTTTATTATTGAAGATGAATGCCCCTGTTTAAGTTTCGCTAAATAATTTAGTTTGGATCTGGAGAAGAAATTTATGGATATGAGGATTGTTAAAGTCAGAAGTTCCACTTTTGGATTCCTGCCAAAGGCTTAGGTAAATACTGATTACAAATATCAGACAACTAATTTCATCTCACAGGCGACAAAACCCACTGATCACAAATTCAAACTCTAAACAACAATACACTTGCACACAAAACACGGGTAGGGACACGAGATCTAGAAGAAGCTGATGAGGATTGGAATTTATGGTCAAGTTTTCCTTTAGTATGACAAACTTCAAAAGATGTGGGCTCTATTTTCTAGTTGTTGGCAAGAAGACAAAACGTCCAGCAACCTCAAAGGCTTAACCAAATAGCCTATAAACAACATCAGCACAGAACAAAATAGTGCATGCACCTCTGTTACGTTTTGGAGATGGAGACCATTACGAACCGTGACTCCTAGTAACCATAGGCCTCGTACAATGGCGAGAAGGAGCTTGGTTTCTACTAGCCTCCAAATAATACCAAAAACAAACTGTAGACTTTACAATCGGACAGGGAAAATATCCCTTGGTAACTTACCCATGACTTTGAAGTTAGAATTAATGAAGTGTTCACTATGCTTTGTAGGTTTCTGAAAATTATAGCTACAAATTGGGGGTTGCCGAAATTCATTATTGTAATTTGTGGCTTTCTTAATTTATATCCATACAGGCTTTGAATTGTGATAAAATATGACTACAAACCATCTGAAATCGTATCACCAAATATTGTGGGTTGCTCAAATTCCTGCAAAAGATCAAGATTTTGAAATAGGTGAATGTAAATGACAACCTCCTGAACGGCCTCCGACATGAGGGGGCAGGGATTCAAGCCTGCAAAACTCCACGGGGGCTGGCAATTCCTTTTTCATGGCACCTGCAGCCTTGGCATCTACCCCAATAAAAAACATAAAGCCGTGCAACATAAACAAAAATATTATACGGTGATGATGGACTAGACCAATAATAGTGAATTATAGTAGGCAATTGGAGAAAATTCCATGATTCAGAGCTAAGATAAAAACGAATTAACATCAGGACAACCAAAATAAGAATAAGACACAAAATTACCCTCGTCCCCTACAGTCTCCCTGTCCTCATGTAGAAAACCGCAACACATCAGAAATCTATACACAAACATCCCCAGGGGGTCTTGAACCTAGGCCCTTTAAAACTCCCACGCCTAGCCAATAACAACGAATCATGTAGGAAGGCTCCCTCTCTACTATATGGGGGAGCAGGGCTAAGTAGGGGGTGGAAAGAGCCACCAAAATAAAATACAAGTGATCATACAATGGTTATGCATAACAAAACTAAAACATGAAACCATGGCATAAACATCTCAGACCTCTTTAAATCAGCCAGATTTCACCAAAGCAATATCTATAGAAATCTATGCTACCTTATTCTATATATTAAATAGTAATCACCTTTAGGGCCATCGATTCCTCTTTATTTCAAATTAGAGTTGAATATTCGCATGGAGTAGTTGGTGCCATTAACTCGAGGCATAACAAAAATGACTTTGTCGACCCCAACTCCAAAATTTCGATCACACAATTTAAGACTGCTCAAGAGATATTTTAGTCTCTGTGGAACCTAGATTGTCAACCTGCATAATAATACATGTCATGAGCCAGAGCCATTATCTGAAAGAGGCCATTATTAGGGCACATTAATCTGCCATTTTCATCCCAGCCTGTGGTATGTGCACAATGCACATGATATTCTGAAAGAGGGCATTGTGGGTGAAAAGGCAACCTGTTAACTACCATACCAAACTTATGCAACCCAAATTATTGGCCAAGGGCCAATATCCAAGCATTATAGCACCTGACATCAAACAAAACAGGCGTTAGAAACTTTATATAAAACACACAAAACCAGCACCAGCGCACAAGGCATTTACCAAAACCATATACAAGCCAGTGCTCAGAGTCGAGCATCGAGCCACCGAGGGAGGAGCTTGC
>SNQJ01S0006119.1:69534-87381 GCA_010110895.2 Picea sitchensis | reverse complement strand
ATACAAAAGTTTAGTAGGCAGTTTGTTGTATCTTACAGCAACTAGGCCTGATATTATGTATGCAGCTAGCCTTGTTTCCAGATTCATGGAATCTCCCAAAGATTCTCACTGGAAAATGGCGAAACGGATTCTGAGATATGTTGCAGGAACTCTCAATTTTGGCTTATGGTACACTAAATATGATAGTAATCAACTATCTGGTTACACAGACAGTGATTTTGCAGGCAGCATAGATGACAGGAAAAGCACCTCAGGACATGTTTTTCACCTAGGCTCGAACCTGATTTCATGGGCATCAAAGAAGTAACCGATTGTATCAATATATTCTGCAGAGGCAGAGTATGTTGTTGCTACCTCGGCTTCCTGTCAAGCTGTGTGGCTAAGAAGAATATTGAAAGATATGTCACATTAAGAAAAGGATCCAACTCCTATCTTCTGTGACAATACCTCAGCAACTTCTCTATCCAAAAATCATATGTTTCACAAGAAAAGCAAACACATTGACACTCACTTTCACTTCATCCGCGAGCTCGTCAATAATGGTGACATTGCACTCCAATTCTGTGGTTCTCGAGATCAACTCACAGATATCTTCACAAATCCACTGGGAAGATATGTTTTTGATTTTCAGAGACAACACTTGGCCATAATCAATGCTGATGTTTGTAACTGTTGGGTTTAAGAGGGAGTGTTAAATATAATGTAACCTCAATAGGCTAACTGTACACTGCCAACTGTCCTAGCCAGCTATACCTTATTTTCTTGATTTGCTTGAGCCTATTTAGCTCAGCTATTTCACTTTGCACATTGCTTCTTCGTTAACTCTTCTCATTGTACTTTCTCCTTACATTCTCAATATACTGAATACTATTTCTGCTCTATTCTTTTTCTCTTTGCATTTCTTGCTTCACAATTTATCAGGCTTGTGATGTAGTCGCAGAATCGGAAAAAATGGGCACGTTAGAATGTTCATGGCCATTTAATTTCGTGGATAACCGACGACCATGGGATCATTAAACCTCTCCTTCTCCATCCCAAGGTATTTCTTCTTCTGTTTTGTGGGCATTCCATTAGATTTCATGACCATTTTTTAAGATTTGGTGGGCATTCTTTCCGCAATTTAGTGGGACCTCACTCCAAATTCGTCGGCGCCTACCAAATTCTATGGGCATTCTCCTCAAAATCCGTGGATGTTTGGAATATTTCATCGGTTCTTATCTGTAAATTTCATGGTTTCTCTCTTCACGCATACCAAAAACAAAACTTTATCAGAGAGAATACCTCAAACCTCTCCGAGCGTAATCGAGGGTTTCTCTTCAAACGATCTATTCGGCAATGTTTCCTCTAAGTCCTCTGAAGATGTTCGGGGCACTTTGCACTAACTTCACCGATGGCTTCCAGAGAAGTTCCTCCCAAGTCCTCCGATGGGTTCAACAAATTTCTCCTCAAACGTTCTAATCGGAATGTTTCCTCTTAGTCCTATGCAAATGCTTGGGGCACTTCATCCTATCTTTGCATATAAGTGCAAAGTACATGTTATCAAATTCACCGATAAGCTTGGACGACGCCAAAAAATTGCACCCAAAGGCTTTTTTTAATGAAAGTTCGAGTCCCACATTTGTTGTTCTTTCACTCAAAATTTATTATGCGAGTTTGTGTGTCATCTATGATGAACATGCTCTTATCTTATCCATTAAAATTGCAATGATGTATTGTTCACATGAAATTATACATCAAAAAATACCACCAATTGACACTTGGAGCACTTAGTACTGCCTAGGAGCTGAAAGGACCAAATTTCTCCCAAAGTGCATTTCAGAACCAATGCAAGACCTATAGGTGTTGTGATTAACCAATATGATGCTAGGAGAGGCTTTCACAATGAATATTTATTCATAATGTCAGGAAACGCAAAGAAATCAAGATAGTAACATGTGCACAAAGAAAACCACTAGGAACAATAAAACTCGATTATGACTGTGATTTGAAGCGAATCATGGGAGATAGGAAATTATTGACGAATTGTCTAGATAGGTGTGGAGATTTTGTTTATTGTAAATGTAAGGAGATTGACTCATGAGCGCAACAATAAGTGATTCAAGTTGAGAGGGAAATGACATGAGCCTCAAGGTGAAAGTGGGCCACCCTGAGCTAGTCATTGTTGGCGAGAAGGAGAAGATCATCTTTGATGCGCTTGGTGATGATGAGGTGTCAACATCCTTCAACTAACATATCGAGGATAGGAGAGGGAAACTTATGAATAGGAAGTGCATTGAGGACGATGAGGTGAACCTTGTTGGTAAGCAATGTAATGAAGCAAAAGGTAGGGATGCTGCCAAAATGCGATGCAATAGTGTGACTGGAAGAAACTCAGTTGTTGAAAGGAATGTGCACGAAAAAAATAATCATGTGACCAATATCAATGAGACATCATTGATGATGTGAAATTCACTAACGATGAAGGTGTATGTTAGTGAGGTTTGGAGGAAGCGTGACAATGCATTAGCCAAGTTCAAAGTGAGGTGCATGATGAATTGATGAAAAAATCGATGGCATGTTGATGCAAAGGTGGAAGAAGGATACGTGCGTTGGTATGCTGTGTGTCATCATAGGAAGAGGGGGCTCACCAAAGTGTGGATCATCGGACAGAAGTGATATGAGGAGTAACTAAATTGGTAAAGCGAGGTAGGGTGAGGAGAACTTAGGCATAGTTTTTTGTACAAGGGAAGGAGTGAGAGGGTTTCAGTTGGAAGAATTGAAGGGGGGACAATTTATTGTCTTGGAAAGAGGCTAAGACAAGAAAATGTCCCTGGTTGTTATGAGGGCATACCAAAAATCATAATCAATTTTACATGGAGGTGTAGAATGTGCATTTGGTTTAGCATCATGGTGTTCTTTATTGATAGTAGATGTTTCCTTAGTGGCTTAAGAGGTTGAAGAATAATCCGAGGGTGATTTCTTACTTCCACTCCTAGTGTTCATAAAATTTTGGGACATGTGGATTTATTCAACGTATTCCTATTCTCCTTCTTCTAAACAACCATATGAGATATCCCAAAAAGAATTCATTTCTTGTTCTTCCTTTCCATCAATGTCTTGGCACTGGTCTTGTTGTTCTAATTCTCATTTTTCTTCTTCCTCTTAATTCGAGTCATTCTCACAAGATTTAAATTCTTTTATGAAGTATTCAATATTGATGCCTTTGGTAGGAGTTGTCTTAGTTGTCGTGGAAGTGATATTCTTTGGTAGAAACTTCAAGAACTTTTTGTTATTTGAGGTACACCTTCTCCAATATTATGTTTCATATTGATGATGTCATCATAAATCTTCTTGACAATTCTATGTAGTGCTTCCATGTGCATGTACTCTTGGTCTTTCTTGTCTTCGATAAGTTTATTCAATGTATCCTTCGTTTTGTTACTATATTTTTATTTTGATGCCTCCACTCCAGGGTTACCTTTTAGGCTTAGAATATATTTATCAACCTTAATAGTTTCCTTGAAAGTATCTTCCAGAGTATCTTTTTCATCCCTTGTTACAAACATTTCCATTGTAACTAGGAGATATGAGGTATAAAATTAGATTGGAGGCAAGGGGAATTTTATTTATTAATGTGAGACATATCTCATTAAAATATTTGACCTTTTACTTTGCTTCCATTATTGTCCTTGAAATATATAAAACCAATATTGTTTGGGTATTATCCTTGCCAAATTTTTCAATAAAGGAAGATTCAAAAGTGTTCCAACTAGTGACTAAAGCTTGATATAAATAAAAGTACTAGGTTGAATCTTTGTCTTCAAATGTGTATGGGAAGATCCTGCATACGACATCCTCATGCTCTACATTAATTAACTGGACAATAAGAATAAATTTAGTAATATGATCCTCCCCTGAGTCTTTTCTATGAGGGTCAAACTTTGGAAGGAATTTCCAAGGATGCTTAAGTAGTGGGTGGACTACCCCATGTTTGAAAAAAAATCTAGGACCAAATAGGGTTGGTTATTTGGTTTATTTGTGTTGGATCCAACCATACATTGAGGATTCCTAGGATTTCCACTTCTAGTTCTCCTTTGAGATCACCTGTAGGTTCACTTTTGGTTCGTCTAGTTGGAGAATTAGGAAAGCTAGGAGGTTGACCACCAGTAGCTAATATATAGTTTTTTAAATCAAATTTTGAGCTCTTCGTAACTCCTCGTAAGATGTGTGAAATATGGTAGTTATGTTTTTTTATGTTTAAGTTTCCTTCTTGGGTTGAATGAATTCTGAGAGTTTTTTCTTATGAATTTCATATTATATGTCCACTCGATATCAACAAATCAAGAGGATGTTGTTCATTTTGTCTACTTTACAACCAACTCAACACACGATCACAAGTATTGTTAAGTTATCGCTCAAGTTTTGTTTCCTGAAACACCCAAGAGTTTGGTGAAAAGGGTTCAGGTAGAGAAAAACCTCATTGAGTAGAGATTTGTGTGGGTGTAGTTACAAAGTGTGACTAGGGATTGAAAATTTTCTTAGGTTAGGTTACTTGGGAATCACATTATAGAGACTGTATTATTAGAGAATTTGAATAAGTGGCATATTGCAATTTTTTATTAGCCATTCAATTTGATGGTGCTCCTTCTAGTTCCATTTTTGTTAAAGGTTCTTACTGGAATATTAAGGAGGTAAGGGTGAGTACTTAATGCCAATCCCCAATTCAAACTACTCTCATTTGGAATATCACTTTTGACCAAACTGTGGGTCTGGTTTCCACTCTAAAATATTTTCAATTATGAATCTGAGAACATAGTGTTCTCATATAAGTTTAAATATGAACTAAACAATTAAATACAACTACCTAGAGATACCCTAATTTAATACTATAATAATGTATCCTATCATGATTAGGAGAAAACTATAGATATGAGTATAGTGATAAATGGCATCATTAGAAGAAAAAATAGGCCATGTCTACCAATGATAACTTAAAACAATGATGTTATAAATGCATTACAAATAGTTGAAGATTACAGATTTAACATTATTTATGTACTCATATGAAAATCAATGATAGCATAAGCATAAAGAACACAATCAAGAAGTAGTTCATACAACAAACTTTGATAATACTTCAACAAGAGACCAATATATAAAGAATAATCTCAAACACATTTTCGAAAATCAGAAATTCCCAAAATTGGTTCTTTCTCTTTATTCGTTAGGAAGTAATAGTACCATTTCCAAACTACAATGGAAAAAACTCCCCTCTTCATGCTTTGAGATCTCTTTTATAGAAGTAAGAGAGTGTATTCAGTTACAATTGACTCTTATACTTCTATCCTAGGTGATTCATATTACATTAAAAAATTAACAAAAACTTGGGAGACTCGAAATGGAAATGACACATCATATTAAGTGGATGATTGTTTGGATGCTTTCTTTTCCATGTATCCAGTCCATTGTGTAAAGTTTTTATGGATATTCTTTAATATTTCCAACTTCATTTTATCCAACTAGAGTAAACAACTTGGTTATTACATATTTCTTGATTTCTTGTATGATTCTTTTGACATAATAATTGGAAGATGTATTTACTTTCATATGATTCATCAAATATTTTTGTAGGCTACCATGATCTAACTGTTCAAGAACTTGTATTTATTCTCTGTTGGGTTCTTTGAGTTTCATTACATCACTCAAATTTAATTCACTCGGGCCTGCTTTTGACGGGTCCAAATTGGTCTATCGAACAGTTAAGGGAGAACACTTTATGGCAAGTCCCAATTAAACCTACTCTTGCTTTAAATGGAATTTTTGACCATTATGTGGGCCCAGTTTCCACTCAAGTTGATCCTTTTGGTAAATTTCCTTTATGATTTCCATGTGCATAGCTAGCTTAAGTTGGTCTCCCATGTTCCTTTCAAGAACCTTTTCTGTACACATGTAAGTTCTTCATTGGCAATATTGACTTCTTTTGTTACTGTCTCAAGGATAAAAATCCTCATTTTTCAATTTTCTATAATATTTTCCGAAATTTTATTATCACACTGTAACTTTAAGAAATAATAAAAAAAGCTCTATAAATATTCTTGAAAATTTATGTCCCACAATTATGAGCAATATATATGAATCAAAGGTTGAAATGGGTTCCAAATCCATTCAAATGCACATAAATGATGAGTAGAGAATATAACATCAATAATATATGTTTTCGTAAAAAAAACAACGTGTTTCATTCCTTTTTCTTCCCTAGATCAATTGATAATGTTTAAGGCCATGATGTTTTCCCAGTCGAAAGCATGTATAGTCTTGACCATTTTGTACACCATAAAGAACAACACCATTCTAAAGTGCATGTTGGTTTACTTGTCGTATAGTCTACAAATCATTCTGTTCAAGAAAATGTATGTCCTTTTTAGATACAATGTTGGGATATACCTTTCTCCCTACTTAACGTGTCTCTCTTCTCCAACATACCAACTTTCTATTAGGTCCTAGAAATATTCGTTTTCAACCTCGACTTTCTAAAGAAAACATGCATTTAGTGATATTGTTGGTTCATGGGTTTTATATATTATCTGGATGTATTCATCCTTCAAGGAATACATAATAAATTTGGACTCATTTATTATAGTGGTTTTTGTCTTTTGTAAGCGATTAAAACACCACAGTGCAACATTGTTGTAAGGGAAGAGCATGGGGTGAGTTTCCACTAAGTGAATGTTGCTTCCTCTAATGTTATCAAAATCATAAATTTCTTCGTGGTCGAATGGGTACTCCTCATTTTATAAAATATAATATATTTCATTGTATCTTGATCACTTCTTCCTTCTATCAAATAAATTGGTATTTTCAATCATAAGAGAGTCCTTACTAGAAATAGGCACAGGTTTGGAAGCTACTAGATTCTTCACTTTCTTGGTATGCATATGCGACATCTCACCTAGGTATACTATTACACAAAAGAACAAAAAATAGTCTCCTTGTAATGAGTTACATAAAGTGTCAAACTCAAAATGAGAAACATACATACATGTTTTCTTGACTCTTTGGGGAAAATTTTAACTTATTTGGATCTCCATGGTCCAAGCACTTACACTTTCATAGGTTTCACAAGGATAAACAAAAAATTGTTTATGGATTAACAAAAGTGTTATATTTTAGAAAACAAATTCAAAGCCTATGTAATAAATGTTAAGCAAATTACAAGATTGGCTTTGTCAGACATGTATGAACTCCACTAATTATTCGATGAAAGATTTTTATTTTTTATAGTTGGTGTTTCATTTGAGTTATAGGGTTGGGGATATCATGGACATACTTTTTTATCAAGATATTGTCGAGAGTTTTGATAGAGATAGTTGTTTTCAAAATGATTAAAGGCATCAAACTCTTCCGACCATGATTACATTTATAACATGTGTTTATCCTCGAGAAATGTGTTAAGGGTGTAGGTCACCAATTAATTAGAAATTTGTTTTATATTAATTCATTCATATAGCCAATATAAACTACAACTTTATTTATTAATTTAATTTTCCATTTTTCTCAAGTTTGTAACATCCACTCTGGTGCACTAAGAGAACTTATTCTTTGAGGATACTTGCTAGCAAGTGATCAGTTATTATGCTAATAAAACTTTTGATTTTGATTATGAGGCGTTATGGGATGATGACATGTTTTTTACTGCTTTGACATATCTGAGGTGCTATTGACTCAGTTTACTGGGTGTGCAGGATTTTGGACCTAAGTCGAGGCATTGATGAGCCTTGGACTCGATAGAGAGTTAGGGAGGTGTGCCATTGGGGTTTTGATTTCTTCTTTGTGATTTTAGTGCACTGACTAGATATGATATGGATATATTCTGACATGATTTGTTGTTGATGATGGCTAATGATAGCTTGCTGACTATACTCACATATGGAGTAAAAGGGGTCACACACGACTACAGAGAGGTTGATTTTAGTGCACCTGACTAGATGATATGATATGGATATATTCTGACATGATTTGTTGATGATGAAGGCTGACGATAGCTTGCTGACTATACTCACATATGGAGTAAAGGGGTCACACACGACTACCAGAGAGGTTGAGGGAGAGCTGTGGACAACATCCCTGCCATAGCCTACTAGCACTCCCACCATGGCTCGAACTATATGTTAATGACTACCTAGTTCAAGAGGACCCACGATGCCATGAGGGCAGACTGCAACAGTCGCTCACGATGATTCTGAGGGGCGCGCAATAAGGAGGGGGCCTTATTTCTTAGAATCCCTTAGTCTCACACAAGTTCACCTGGCGGAGTGTTGAATCCAGGGGTTATTGATGTCTACCAAGTCAGTCAAGAGGCGAGTGGCACCCTTGGAGCATGTAGTGCATTTTGAAGGGCACGTTGCACAAAGGAACAGATGAGGCGAGTGGCACCCTTGAAGCACCTAGTGCGTCCTGAAGGACACGTCGCGTTGTTGATGATATAGGGATGAACCTAGATGGCCCTAAGACAAATAACATGTTAAGTAAATTTAAAACACTTCCCTAATTAAATGTCACCCAGTACGAAAATTAAGGCCTAAGTCTAAATTATGCTAGTGGTTGAACCTTGTCTTCTCTAAAATAATAATAATAATATTAATAAAAATAAAAATGACTTAAATAATAATTTTGACCTTCGTTAAAGCTTGTAACATGAAAGGAGTAAGAAATTAAGTTATTCATAAAAATAAAATTTGTGGTAATAAATGTAAAAAGGGGAATTAATTATTTTATCTTTTTGATAAATATAAAAAATAAAAAATAAAAAAATAATACTAATTAATGATAAAAGGGAAAAGGGGTTAAATTCAACACCTGCCTTTTTGAGTTCTAATTAAAAGGGGAAAGAAGGAAAATCTTAAAATTCAAGAAACTAGGAAAATAGGTAACATAAAAAGGGAAAAAGGGGGACTTAAGGAAAAAGCGAAAGTCAACTTAGTAAAGAATCTACCATTTAAGAGCTTTCTAATTTTAAACAGAATTATCAACTTCATGACAGGGAAAGCCTTTAAAACATGTAAGGGAATTTGGGGACACCTAGGAGTGATTCTAGGAGTAACTCTAGGTGGGTGAGGGAAATGAGATAATTAAATAAATAAAGAAATTAAATAATGGAGGAATGTAGGGGATGGGGGACACTTTTACGAAGAAGATTTTTTAGGATTTTATTTTTAAAAACTTCAATTAAATGAGATTTTAGGAAAGAAAGGAAGTTTGAAACTCTATAAAATGAAGGAAGGGGAAGGATGAAAGGGGATATTTTGTTGGCATAACATTACGCTGCATGAATATCGACTTGACTGATTTACATGTGGGAGTTGCGATACCCATCTCGGAGAGGAGTGGTAGCTCGGACTTACGAGGCGAACTGGGAGCTAGCCGAAATCTTTAGATAGTGTGTGTGGCCACTTTGCGGCTTAGGGGGCTAAGGGGGAAGAAGATTACCCCTAGCATTGGCTGGGAGGTACTGGTGAAGTCTCGACGGTTGGCGAGCGGGAGTTGCACGGAGCGTGCAGACGCCACTCGGAGCGGGCAAAAAGGCAGCGATATGCTTTCTTTGCTTGAATGGTAGAATGTTGTAGGTTTTATGATTGGATCTGTATGTTGGTTATGTAAGTAGATTGGATGTCTAGATTGATAGTTGGAATTTTCTTAGCCTATCTCGTTGGTTGTCGTCTCCCATGGCCTTGTTTTCCCGCTTGTTGTGACCACCCTGTGGTGTTGATTGTGACCTTGAGGTTGTTAGCCTTCATCCCTAGCTCATCAATCCTCACCTGAGCAGTCGGCTAGGAGTCTGATCTACGGTCATCGCCTTAGCGTTAAAGACCTATGGATCTCAACGCCCTACTTTTCTGTGCGAGGATGGTGAGTGAAGGAAGTTCCCGTAGTCGTCGACCCTCGCTTTTGCTTGATTGATGGTCAATGCGCTTTCCTGTTTGAGTACTTTTGTCGTTGTTATAACCCCTATCCCGAAATTTTTAACTCTGCAAATCACATTCGTGTTTCCGTTGAAGATACTTCTGCAAATGCTTTTTATGTGAAGGCTATATTGATAAATAACTATGAAAAATTCTTTTATGCAAAGGCTGAACTAAATAACTCTATGATTATTTTATATAATGGTCGTATGTGCATTTCCTCTGCAAATCGTATTTGTTCTTCCATTAAAGATACTTCTGCAAATGGTTTTTATGTGAAGGCTGTATTGATCAATAACTCTGCAAAATTGTTTTATGCAAAGGCTAAAATAAATAACTCTGCGATTAATTTATATAATGGTCATATGGCCATTTCCTCTGCAAATCGTATTTGTGTTTCCATTGAAGCTACTTATGCAAATGGTTTTTTTTTATGTGAAGGTTCTATTGATAAATAACTCGGCAAAATTGTTTTATGCAAGGGATGAATTAAATAACTTTGTGTTTGTTGTATGACATGGTTGTATGGACAGATTTGTTTAGCCGATCTTCAGTCAGCGATCCAATTAATTGCATTATGTGAATAGTGTTAAACAAAGGCACACGACTGAATGACTCATGATGAAACACAATGAAGTTTGGTTGATTTTTCTTTCATTTATCTAGATGCTCTCCATGATTTGAGGGCTACTCCCTTAAGGAAAAGTGTGCTAGTATAACCCTTGCTTCTTAGGACCTTGTTGTGTAATGCGTGGCCCCTGAACGATGGTTATGTATCGCCTTAGCGACTCACTGTTAGCCTTGTTCCTTAACGAGTACAATGTAGATTTTTCCCTATCACAAGCTACGTTTTATTTGAATTTACCTTTACCCGGACCATACACATAGATTCTACTTCCCTGGAGTTCGGTTACTGCCTTATAGATTTTTAATTTCCTTGGATTAATTATTACTTCACCAGAAAATGACTGTGTGTTTCTCCATTCTACCACGATTTGTCCATTAAAGCGTAGCTAGGTTTTCTGATTAAAAGACCCCCATTGACCCTTAGCGTAGCCTGTGTAGGAGGATGTGTGGCATTGCAAGTTGCCCCTTGATGTCTTATTTTTTCTCTCCCTTACTTGACGACGAGTTCATTTGGCTCCAAAGTTCTAACAGCCCTTGCGTAATGCTGGTGGGTTTGGTACAACATTCATCACTAGGAAAAACATTACCATTTATAAAATAAAACATAAGTTCCAAATTAAGTTTAGGTTAAAATTCATGTTGAGAAAGTACACTTTCCCATTGCAGCTAATTGGATAAAAAAAAAAGTGATTTTCCAATAGAAAAAAAAAACCTATCAATCAGTTTGACAACTCAGTTGATAATTCGCAGATTCCATTTTTAGCAGTTGGATCGAAAGGTTGTTATGCCCCAATTAAATTGCAAGCTTTTAATCATATTTATTATTATCATTTGACATGGCTCTACAATTCCTTTTCATTGTTAATAGTAATGGATGTTTTTATTTTAATAATATTATAATTATTAATGGCATGGACTTTTCTCTAAAGATTTCTGTTCTAGAAAAAAAACAACTCCAGTGGCTTTACATTTACATTAGAATTTTACATTTGCATCGAAGTTTTACATTTACATTACGATTTTACATTTACAGATCCACTTACAGCCATTTGCATCGAAGTTTTACATTTACATTAAGATTTTACATTTACAGCCACCTCATGCTTTATGAATGGCATTATTTGACCAACGCACTATTCAATTTTACCTAGACACCAACCATCACTCGTGTATTAAAGTAGCGATTGTTAATTCTTACAGCCTTCTCCTTAAATGCATTATCATTGCTTTATTATTATTTTAACGTCTTGTTACTTGCTACATGCTAATGCCAGGTTGATTGATATTAAAAGTCGTGTTGTTAAATGTCTTGATATCGCCTTTACGTTAAAAGTCTTGTTATTGACTTATTGGTTATTTAGTAGTAGCCTTCTACTTTAAGATTTTTACTAATGTATTAGATTAGTGTCTAGTTGGATGAAATTAGAATTAGATGACAGATTGAGAATTATTTAATGATATCAATAAAAGTAATAGCAATCTACTTATTTTAGTTAGTGTTTAATCATAGCAAGCTACTTTGCTTTGGTAATGTTTCAATTAATGTTAATGGCTAGTAGATTGAGATTGGATAGAATTTGAATTGCCTAACTGGAATATGTAATGAGTAAAGTTTGAATGGAGGATTGTTGGAGTCATGGTTATGTAGCTCTTAATTCATTTGCGCCTATAATTAATTTGATAGTTGTATTGCATCATGAATAAATGAGAAGGATGGTTGATTATGTAATTGATTACCATGCTCCATAAATTAATTGATATTTTCTTTGCACCATGATATGTATGGACGGTCTTGGGCATAGTTACTTCATCTGCCACTAAAAGGTTAATTATAGTTAAATTTAATGATGGACTAATCCCGCACTTGGACGTAAAGTAGATTACTATGTGCACCTTAAAATAAATAAAGTTGATTACATTGTGCACAAACTTATGTAATTTTATGATGGATTTAGTAATAAAATTCTCTTGCACCTTGGAATTTATGTGATGTGTGATTGATTCATAGAACACTATCATGCATTGATCATCATTGATGTGGTTGACTTAGCATATTTAGTTTGATCTGCTTGTGTCGGGTGGGATGTAGACACCTCCTTGTTCCTCAGAACAGTCACCAGCCCTGAGACCTTAAATGGTCAAGATCGATGGGAACCTGGGCTTGAGTGTTGCTTATGTGTCCTAGAGGTCCTAACCATTGCAGGGTAGGACGAGCGGGTAGTCATTCTTATTTTCATCGGTTGAATGTCGTATATTGCTTCCAGGTGATTGATGTGCTTCTATGTTTGGTCATCATGTTGTTGTTACGTGACTTGCTTGCGCCTTGTTCGTCGTCATGTTACAACGTAGAGTATAATGTATTTTTTTACCCTTGTACACCTGCACACACACAAAAAAAAAATTGCACTTGTTATGTGAGGCTCGTTGTCGTAACAATGGGAGGGATGTTACATATGTTATCAGAGCAGGGTTAAACCCATGACTTGGGATCGCTACTGCTTTCGTTAACATGATTTGATTATAAGGTCGCTAATTGAGTTGACTTGTGTGCATGTAGTTAATCATGGTTAGAGGATGCTGCAGAGGCAGACGACGGGGTGCTAGGGGAAGAGGCGTGACACCTCCAGTAGCATCCATGCCTGAGGGGTCTAACCCCCAGGGAGACGAGAAGGTTCTCGGACAGGAGAAGATAGCAGTTGATGATGTGTTTGGAATGATGATATCTTTTCAGTGCATGTCTAAGGAACTGATCATCCGTTTGGACTCAGATGAGGCCAGGGCACCGACACCCACTGAGTTTCTGTTGTGAGCTCCAGTCAGTACTGGTAGCATTCACCATGAACTCGAGAAGGTCTAATTTCTCGAGTTCTTTGGTGTCCCGGATGGCACAACCATTGAGGCATTGTTGGAGAACATGGTGATGTGCTTCGCCCTTCACAATTATACCTTCGACATGAAGTTCCGCATGGCGGTCTTTCAACTGAAAGGGAGCACTCTTCTATGGTGGAAGACGCTCCTACCGCAGCTGAACATGGTCATCGAAGATGTGTCATGGGAAATGTTCAAGGAATAGTTTCGAGAGAGGTATCTTTCAGAGGAATTCATTGAACGTTAGCTTAATGAGTTCAACGCCTTACGACAGGGAGGTCATACAGTGCCCGAATACGAGGTTCGTTTTATGGAGCTTCTTCGGTATGCTTCGCACCTTAACACTGAGAAACTTAAGGTCAACAGGTTTGTGTTCGGTCTTAACGACAAACTACGTGAAAAGGTTAGGATTTTGATGCCTCAAACCTTGCATGATACCATCCAAAAGGCCCTCATAGTGGAGAAGGATCTTATCAGTGGGGGTCAGACTAGGAATCCAGCGAGACCAGCATGGAAGGTTTCATCTGGAGCATAGCAACATCAGACACCAGCCAGACATACGTCGGGATATCGTGTCTTCTAGATGGGATCCACTTTCACTACACCCTAGCGACTGACACCTCAACAGAGGACACCTTATCGAGTACCACAACATCGATAACAACATCACCCGCAGCTACAATAGTTTAGGCATGTTCAGTAGAACAGACCAGGGTTCCAGGCCAGTGTTCCAGGCCAGTGGGTCATCATCTTCTACTTCGGGTACTAGGATTATTGGGCTGAGAAAGGGATGTTGGACGTGTGGGGAGCCACACTACCAGTGCGACTACCCTATGGAGAGGACCAGAGTGTCCAAATCAGTCGGACCCAATACCGTGGGAGATATGGGCAAGGCCCATCAGATTCATGCAGCGGTGAATAACCGTCAGACAGAGAACCAGTCGACTGTGCTTGAGATGACAGGTACCGTCTTTGACCAGACTCTTAGTATTTTGATAGATCCTGGTGCTACCAAGAGTTTCATTTCTGGTGAAGCGCTAAAAAGGATTAAGTTAAAGGCAGTCGAATAGGATGAGTTTAGATTTGTGGAGTTGGCTTCGGGATCCAAACAAAAGATTGGAGGAAATATTACAGGATGTATCCTTAACCTGATATATTTTGTCACAAGGGCCAACCTATACGTCACAATCCTAGGATCATATGATGTCATGATTGGTATGGACTGGTTGGAATCGCATGAGGCGATACTCAACTATAAGACAAAATGTTTGAGCTTGGCCGATGATGAGGGACAAAGATGGGTGATTGTAGGACATAACCAGGGAGTTTCTCTAAGGTTCATCTCTTCCTTATATCTATGGAAGAGTATGTGCAAGGGGTGAAATATTTTATGTGATCCTTGCATTAAACGATAAGGGAGTAGCGGAAGGTCTAGAACACCTTCCAATGGTGAGAGAGTTTGCGGACGTGTTTCCGGAGGAGTTACCTGGGATGCCACTGGAGAGGGAATTGAAGTTTACCATAGACCTAAAACTGGGGACTGAACCGATAGCAAGAAAACCTTATCTGATGTCGACCCCATAGTTAGAAGAGTTGAAAATGAAACTCAAGGAGTTGTTGGACCTGGGACTGATACGTCCTAATGTGTCACCATGGGGTGCACCTGTTATTTTCATACGAAAGAAGGATGGATCATGGAGGCTCTGCATTGACTACCGTCAACTGAACAAGGCCACGATCAAGAATCAATATCACTTGCCGAGAATTGATGATCTGTTCGATGAAATGAAGGGAGTGACGATGTTCTCCAAGATCAATTTGTGATCAAGGTATCACTGGTTACAAATCAAGGAGGATGACGTACCTAAGACCGCCTTTAAAACAAGGTTTGGGAATTATGAGTTTACTGTGTTATCGTTTGGACTGACAAACGCTCCAGGGGTAGTTATGAGTTTGATGAACAGGGTGTTCCTCTAGTACTTGGACAAGTTCGTCCAAGTATTCATTGATGATATTTTGATCTACTCTCAGACTACGGAGGAGCATGACGGGAACTTGCACTTGGTACTACAGTGTTTGTGAGAGCACAAATTGTATGGCAAGTTGTCCAAATGCTCTTTTTATCAATCGAAGATTCACTACTTAAGTCATGTCATCTTCGAGGAAGGCATTGCCGTAGATCCATCCAAGGTCGAGGCTATTATGGAATGGCCTGCATCGATGGATGTCCCGTAAGTGCGTAGCTTCATGGGTTTATCAAGATACTATCGATGGTTTTTCGAGGGGTTTTTGAAGATAGCAAATCCGATCACGGAATTACAGAAGAAAAACAAGAAATTTGTTTGGACCAAGAAATGCACAGAATCATTTCGGAGGCTCAAGGAATTGTTGACAACAACATCAATACTAAAGGTCCCTGACATGGATGTGAACTTCTTGGTATGCACTGACACATCCAAGGAAATCTTAGGCAGAGTCTTGATGTAAGATGGACGAGGAAATCTTAGGCAGAGTCTTGGTATGCATGAAGAGAACTATGCGACGAACGATTTGGAGTTGTTAGCCATCGTATATGCCTTGAATTTTTGGAGACACTTCCTTGTTGGATGAAAATTTGAACTGAAAACTAACCATTGTGGACTACAACACATCTTTACGCAAAGTGACCTGAACGTGGGACAATGACGTTGGTCATAATTTCTTAGCGAGTACGACTTCGAGATTACTTACATAAAAGGAGCAGTGAACCGAGTGGCGGATGCATTGAGTTGGAGATCATGCATATTTTCATTACTGCCCCTTTAGAAAAATCTACGTGAAATTATTCTAACTTTACAGCGTGATGATGACTCGTACAAAGAGGTCGAGGGTTTTATCGGACAAAACACAATGATGGTACCATGATTTGAGGGATTTTCATTTGATAGCGATGATTTATTGAGTCTTAAAAGTTGGATTTACGTACCTCCAAATGACGAATTGAGGATGTTGATCCTAAGCGAGGCTCATAGAGCAGTATACATGGCTCACCCGGGAGTCACGAAGATGAGGTCCGACCTTAAACCCTTATTCTTCTGGAAGGGAATGAAGGCAGACATAGTCAACTATGTGGCCAGATGTCTAGAATCTCAGCAGGTAAAGGCTGAACATAGACACCCACCAAGATTGCTACAACCACATGCTATTCTGGAATCGAAATGGGAAGTTATTTCGACGGATTTTATTGTTGGATTGACAGTAACGACAAGGAGACATGAATCTATTTTCGTAGTAGTAGACACTCTGATGAAGAGTGCTCACTTTATTACTGCGTGTACGATGTATCAGGAACCTGACATAGCTAAAGTTTTCATCAATGAGATTGTGAGGCTGCATGGCATGCCTAAGAGGATTATATATGATCGAGGATCGATGTTTACTGGACAATTTTGGATGAGTTTCCAAGAGGCCTTGGGAACCCAACTTAACTTTAGTACCGCATATCACCCAGAGACTGACGAGAAGAATGAACGAATGAACCAAACCTTGGAGGACATGTTGTGCATGTACGTGATGTACCAACAAAAGTGTTGGGAGGAATTCTTGCCACTGGTAGAATTTTCTTACAACAATAGTTACCAGAGAACCATTAAGATGGCACCTTTCAAGTTTCTTAATAGGCGACCATGTCAGATATCTTTGAGTTGGGATCGGCTTGAGGATAGGGTCCTAGTGGGACCAGAAGCGATCGAAGTAATGGAAGAGAAAATGAAAACAATAATACAAAGGCTAAAAGAAATGCAGGATCGACAGAAGATTTATGCCGATGCAAACCGTGTCGACCGTAGTGACGAGGTCGGCGATCGAGTCTTCTTGCGGGTTAAATCACATAAGAGTTCGATCAAGTTTGGAAAGGGAGCTATACTCTCTCCTAGGTTCATGGGACCTTTCGAGATTGTGGAGAGAAAGGGGTCCGTGGCCTATCAACTAGCCTTGCCTGATTCTTTGAGGTGTATGCAGGATGTTTTTCATGTATCTGTTTTGAGACATTATATTAGTGATCCTACACATGTTATTGACATGAGTTCCTTGCAGGTATCGGATGAGGGAGTGCTCAAGGATGAGTCGGTCTACATCTTAGATCATCACGTTCGACAGTTATGATGTCGAACAATAGATAAAGTCAAGGTCCAGTGGGACAATTATAGTCCGCACTCGACAACCTGGGAGGACGCATATGATATGCGCCAACAATTTCCATTTTTGTTTTATAGATAGACATATGGTACTATGATACACTTTATTTTGGCATATATACTGTGAAACTTCAGGACGAAGTTTAAACCAAGAGGGGGTGTATGTAACATCCCGCTCTGACACACTGAGTGAACTTATTCTTTGAGGACACTTGCTCGCAAGTGATCCAGATTATTAT
>SNQJ01S0006119.1:36533-59253 GCA_010110895.2 Picea sitchensis | reverse complement strand
AACCTTGTCTTCTCTAAAATAATAATAATAATAATAATAATAATAATAAATGACTTAAATAATAGTTTTGACATTCGTTAAATCTTGTAACATGAAAGGAGTAAGAAATTAAGTTATTCATAAAAACAAAATATGTGGTAATAAATGTAAAAAGGGTAATTAATTATTTTATCTTTTTGATAAATAAAAAAAGAAAGAAAAAAAAAAAGATATTGATTAAATGATAAAAGGGAAAAGGGGTTAAATTCCACACCTGCCTTTTTGAGTTCTAATTAAAAGGGGAAAGAAGGAAAATCTTAAAATTCAGGAAACTAGGAAAAGAGGTAACATAAAAAGGGAAAAAGGGGGACTTAAGGGAAAAAGCGAAAGTCAACTTAGTAAAGAATCTACCATTTAAGAGCTTTCTAATTTTAAACAGAATTAGCAACTTCATAATAGGGAAAGCCTTTAAAACATTTAAGGGAATTTGGGGACACCTAGGAGTGATTCTAGGAGTAACTGTAGGTGGGTGAGAGAAATGAGATAATTAAATAAATTAATTAATTAAATAATGGAGGAATGTAGGGGATGGGGAACACTTGTATGGAGAAGAATTTTTAGGATTTTATTTTTAAAAACTTTAATTAAATGAGATTTTAGGAAAGAAAGGAAGTTCAAAGTTCTATAAAATGAAGGAAGGGGAAGGATGAAGGGGGATCTTCTGTTGGCGTAACATTACACTGCAGAAATATCGATTTGACTGATTTACTTGTGGGAGTTGGGATACCCAGCTCAGAGAGGATTGGTAGCTCGGCCTTACAAGGCGAGCTGGGAGCTAGCCGAAATCTTTGGATAGTGTGTGTGGCCCTTTTGCGGCTCGGGGTGCTAAGGGGGAAGAAGAGTACCCCTAGCATTGGCTGGGAGGTACCAGTGAAGTCTCAACGGTTGGCGAGAGGGAGTTGCACGGAGCACGTGGACGTCACTCGGAGCGGGAAAATAGGCAATTGTACATTTTCTTCGTTTGAATGGTAGAATGTTGTAGGTTTTATGATTGGATCTTCATGTTGGTTATGTAAGTAGATTGGATGTTTAGTTGATAGATGGAATTTTCTTAGCCTAGCTCGTTGGTTTTTGTCTCCCATGGCCTTGGTTTCCCACTTGGCGTGACTGCCCTGTGGTGTTTATTGTGACCTTGAGGTTGTTATACTCCATCCCTAGCTCGTCAGTCCTTGCCTGAGTAGTCGTCGATGAGCCTGAAATATAGTTTTCGCCTTAGCGTTAAAAGACCAATGGATCTCAATGCCCTTCTTTTCTATGCAAGGATGGTGAGCGAAGGAAGTTCCCATAGTCGTCTACCCTCACTCTTGCTTTATTGATGGTCAGTGCGCTTTCCTATTTGATTACTTCTATCGCTTTTCTAACCCCTATCCCCAAATTTTTAACTCTGTAAATTGCATTCATGTTTTCGTTGAAGATACTTCTGCAAATGGTTTTTATGTGAAGGTTGTATTAATAAATAACTCTGCAAAATTGTTTTATGCAAAGGTTGAATTAAATAACTCTACGATTATTTTATATAATGGTCATATGGGCATTTCCTTTGTAAATCGTATTTGTGCTTCCGTTAAAGATACTTCTGCAGATGGTTTTTATGTGAAGGAAATATTGATCAGTAACTCTGCAAAATTGTTTTATGCAAAGGATGAAATAAATAACCCCGCAATTAATTTATATAATGGTTGTATGGGCATTTCCTCTACAAATCGTATTTTTGATTCCGTTGAAGCTACTTCTACAAATGGTTTTTTTTTATGTGAAGGTTGTATTGATAAATAACTCTACAAAATTGTTTCATGCAAGGGCTGAATTAAATAACTCTGCGATTGTTGTATGACATGGCTATATGGACAGATTAGTTTAGCCAATATTTAGTCAACAATCCAATCAATTTTATTCTGTGAATAGTGTTAAACACAGGCGCATCAGACTGAATGACTCGTGGTGAAACACAGTGAAGTTTGGTTGATTTTTATTTCATTTATCTGGATTCTCTCCATGATTTGAGGGCTACTCCCTTAAGGAAAAGCATGGTGGTATAACCCTTTCCACTTAGCACCTTTCTCTGCAACCCGTGGCCCCTGAATGGTGGTTGTGTATCGCCTTAGAGACTCGATGTTACACTTGTTCCTTAACGAGTACAATGTAGATTTTTCCCTGTCACCAGCTGCGTTTTATTTGAATTTACCTTTACCCAGACCATACACACAGATTCTACTTACCTAGAATTCGGTTACTTCCTTATAGATTTTTAACTGCCTTGGATTAATTATTACTTCACCAGAAAATGAATGTGTGTTGCTCCATTCTACCACGATTTGTCCATTAAAGCGTAGCTGGGGTTGCTGATTAAAAGACCCCCATTGGCCCTTAGCATAGCCTGTGTAGGTGGATGTGTGAAACTACAAGTTTCCCCTTGATGTCCGTGTTTTTATTTCCCTTACCTGACGGCGAGTTCATTTGCCTCCACAGTTCTGACAGCCCTTGCGTAACGCTGGTGGTTTTGGTACAACATTCATCACTAGGAAAAACATTACCATTTCTACAATAAAACATAAGTTCCAAATTAAGTTCAGGTTAAAATTCCTGTTGAGAAAGTACACTTTCCCATTGCAAGGAATTGGATAAAAAAAAAGTGATTTTCCAATGGAAAAACAAAACCTATCAATCAGTTTGACAGCTCAGTTGATAATTTGCAGATTCCATTTTTAGCAGTTGGATAGAAAGGTAGTTATGCCCCAATTCAATTGCAAGATTTTAATCATATTTATTATTATCATTTGACATGGCTCTACAATTCCTTTTCATTGTTAATAGTAATGGATGTTTTTCTTTTAATAATATTATAATTATTAATGGCATGGACTTTTGTCCAAAATTTTCTGTTTAAAAAAAAAACAACTACAGTGGCTTTACATTTACATTAGAATTTTACATTTGCATCGAACTTTTACATTTACATTAAGATTTTACATTTATGCATCCACTTCTTACCTTGACAACCACCTCATGCTTTATGAATGGCATTATTTGACCAACGCACTATTCAATTTTACCTGGACACCAACTGTCACTCGTGTATTAAAGTAGTGATTGTTAATTCTTACAGCCTTCTCCTTAAATGCTTTATCATTGCTTTATTATTATTTTAATGTCGTGTTACTTGCTTCATGCTAATGCCAGGTTGATTGATATTAAAATCTGTGTTGTTAAATGTCTTGATACCGGATTTACATTAAAAGTCTTGTTATTGACTTATTGGTTATTTAGTAGTAGCCTTCTACTTTAAGAGTTTTAGTAATGTATCTGATTAGTGGCTAGTTGGATGAAATTAGAATTAGATGACAGATTGAGAATTACTTAATGATAGAAATAAAAGTAATAGAAATATACTTATTTTAGTTAGTGTTTAATCATAGCAAGCTACTTTGCTTTTGTAATGTTTCAATTAACGTTAATGGCTAGTAGATTGAGATTGGATAGAATTTGAATTGCCTAACGGGAATATGTAATGATTAAAGTTTGAATGGAGGATTGTTGGAGTCATGGTTATGTAGATCTTAATTCATTTGCACCTATAATTAATTTGATAGTTGTATTGCATCATGAATAAATGAGAAGCATGGTTGATTATGTAATTGATTACCTTGCTCCATAAATTAATTGATATTTGCTTTGCACCATGATATGTATGGACGGTCTTGGGCATAGTTACTTCATCCACCACTAAAAGGTTAATTATAGTTAAATTTAATGATGGACTAATCCCGCACCTGGACGTAAAGTAGATGTCTGCCAGTGCACCTTGAAAATAAATAAAGTTGATTACATTGTGCATGAACTTATGTCGTTTTATGATGGATTTAGTAATCAAATTCTCTTGCACCTTGGAATTTATGTGATGTGTGATTGATTCATAGAACACTATCACACATTGATCATCATTGATGTGGTTGACTTATCATATTTAGTTTGGTCTGCTTGTGTCGGGCGGGATGTAGACACCCCTTTGTTCCTAAGAACAGTCGCCAACATTGAGACCTTAAATGGTCAAGATCGATGGGAACCTGGGCTTGAGAATTGCTTATGTGGCCTGGAGGTCCTAACCATTGCAGGGTAGGACGGGTGAGTAGTCATTATTATTTTCGTCAGTTGAATGTCGTATATTGCTTCCAAGTGATTGATGTGCTTCTATGTTTGGTCGTCATTTTTTTTTTTTCATGAGTTTCTTGCGCCTTGTTCGTCATCGTGTTGCGATGTAGAGTATAATGTCTTTTTTTACCCTTGTACACCCGCACACACACACAAAAAAAAATTCACTTGTAATGTTAGGCTCGTTGTCGTAACAACAGGAGGGATGTTACAAAGTTGTTGTATGTAAGAGGGAAAGGTGTAAGATTAAATTTACAGAGTCATGATATCATCAGAGGAGGAATCAAAAGATATAATTACCGAGTATTTCTGAGTCGATGTTGTGATCATAAATATTCGGTAGTGTCATCATCAGGACAGTCTAATTGATTATGTAGAGGGTAACGTTTTTTTCATTCTTTGACGATGAAACGACAATCTTTGAAAATATGTTCTAGCGAAATGATGCCATGTACAATGTAATATTGTGATAAATAATTGGTTCAATTAGATTAGAGTTTAGGGTTGCAWTAGGGACCCACTTTAGATATGGTACAATGATTGATTCTTGAGAGGCTTATGGACCGATTTCCTTCTTACATTTACACACCAAAATAGATTCCTTTACTTGTGCACTTTTTCTTCATCCAAGGATTTCTCAAAAGGGGATGTAGGCATATACAAGAAAGTGTATACTATCTTCCTCGATGAGGAAAGGAAGGTTTGTCTTAGTAAGAATGTGATAACTAAAATCATATATATGTTAGATGAGATAAAAGGGAGAGGGTTCCACCTTTTCATGCTTATAGTCTGAATGGTAATCTCTTCTTGGAACATGTGCATGTAAAAGAGATGATTGAAAATAACACATATAGTTCTTACACTGATTGGGCCATCATCGTCGGAATATTTATCGATGAAGGCATGTTTAACTGCTAAGGTGCTACAATAATATTGATTCCTGAGGATATTGTTCAAATGGTGTTGTCATTGGAAGAAGGGATCGAGGAATACGAAAAATGTATCTTTCAAAAGGAAGGCCCGATGACATTCAAAGAAGGGTCATACAAGTGAGGCATTTTAACATTCTTTTCGAGGAGGATTCCAAGAAGATTCAAGACTTGAGTGGAGATGAAAAGGGGGTTGTAAATACACAAATATTTAATGGTTTAGTATTGGTCATTATTTCCTTATATCAACTTCAAATATTATGTAGAAAAGGTAGTCTTATAAATGAATAACTAGTCTGGTTAATAGTGATTGGTACCTTGTTAACATTTCAGTGGGTGGATACTCACTAAAATCATCTAATATCAAGGATTTCATTGGGTTGTTGTGGGGTGATGCAAGATTTAACTCAGTATTATACAATCATATCCATGCTACCAACAAGCATCCATATCTCTGACATGTTTACTTTTACTTCCCACACAATCATTCGATATTTCAACTTCCCAGTTGTTTAATCTTTAAGTTTCACCCTTTAGATTTGTAATATATGTAGCATTTTTTCATTATGAGTGTCTAATAAGTGGGCTGATAAAAGAGATACTTTGATATGTTGTTCTCAGACAATATTTCATCCTCATGGGTTCTTTCCAAGAATATTCTCAATAATATTTTATGTTCATGTAAAAAGTGGGGAGGTTTCACAAGTATTATCCAAAAGACACCTACAGTTGTTACTCGTTCTCTATATTATAGGATCATGCACTGAGTGTGAGCGTGATCACACATATAACAAACAATATATAAATTTAAAGTACCTATAGTCACTTCATATATAGTCTGGGGTTTTCTCACAAACAGAGCATCATGAATCCTTCCCATTTAGTGAAACAACCTGTTATGTTTTGATGTTTTCAATCAAAATAAAAGGAATCTTTCTCACTTCTTGAACACTCGAATAGTTATTCATACATAATATGGCCATTTTTCTACAAAAAAATCTATAACCAGTTAAATTTTGTGCATGATTGAAATGACAAATCAATAGAGGAAATATTGCAAAAGTGATGGAATAAACAAAATTGAAAACAAAAATATATTTGGGAAAATTTATTCTAAAAATATTTACAAAGATCAAGAGAAACCCTGCCAAGTACAATACTATATCACTTGAGGTGATTAGGAGAAGTATCCTTTGATGATTTTCCCATTTACAAGGACTCGCTCCTCAACATGTCCCTCCAATGTTATAAGTTTAAAGGTTCCTGACCCAAATTTTTGCTCAATTTGGTATGGGCCTAACCAAAGATTTTGGAACTTTGTATGTTTTCCTTTCCTTTATTTGGATTTATCCCACTTAAGGATAATATCACCTTCTTGGAATTCCTTATTTCCTACATATGACTTATCAAAAAATGTTTTGATTATATCCTATTATTGCATTAGGTTTCTTTTATGTTTTTCCCTTTCTTCTTCGAGTTAAAGGAGCATGCTCAACCTTTGTTGCATTACTGGGAATTCCTTATATTGGACATATTGAGCAAGTTGCAATGAAGGTAGAAAAGTAGGGGTAGGTAGTATGGCTTCTTTCCCATTGAAAATAAAGAAAGGAGAATTTCCCACAAAATATTTGGGTGTTACTCTATCATCCGATAGGGCATTCTGAAGGGCTATATTTCAATTTCATTGATGTTATGTTACAATACCATTTAGGATACTAATTAGATTCGTATTAGTTGATTCATATAGCCCATTCCCTTGAGGGTAATCATTAGATAAATATTTTATTTTAATATTCTTATCTAGAGAATATTTGGTTAATCTTGAAGAAGAACAATACTTGGAATTATAAAAAACCAATGGTTTAGGGAAACCAAATCTAGTTATAATAAAATATTCCAGCAATGATATCACCTATTTTTCATTGAAAATATTCATAGGTATTGCTTCAATCCATCTAGTGAAATATTATGTTGTGGTAATGATGTATTTATGAAATTGAGAAGAGTTATGATTGATCTCCCTAATCACATCTAAGCCCCATTCCTGAAATGGGTGCTCAATTGTAACCGGTTGAAGGGGAAAAGTAGGATTTTTTTTCCAGCCGACCTTTGCCACTCCCAACACTTTATTTCATAAGCATGAGAGCCTTTAAAAAAATTAGGCCAGTAGTATCTCTGTCTCAAAATTGTATGTGTTTTATTGTTTCCCCTAAACTGTGCTCTAGTTGGTTCATCATAAATTTCAATAAGGACTTTATCAACATCCTCCTTATCAAGACATCCTAAGAAAACACCATCATAATTGATATTGAATAGTATTCCTTTAGTAATATGATATTGATGTAATTTGAGTATCAAGGACCTCTTCTTCTTTGGCTCCATGTAATGTCGAGCTCACCCATGGGTTAAAAAATACTTCATTTCATAATACCATTCAATGTTGATAATAGAGATATAGCATATGTCGTTCTCAAATAATATTTGATATTGGTAAAGTCTTTATTCACTTTATTTGTCAATTGTTGAGTCAATTGATAATTTCCATAATCCTTGTCCCTTGACAATTTTAGCAAGATTAATTTCTATGTCATATTTTTGTAATTTTGTTATCCAGTTGGCTCTTTTTTCCCTAAAGTCTTTTTGTGCCAAGAGGTTTCTTATATAAGGGAAACAAAATATAACCTTATTTTTGGATTTGATCAAGTAAGGTATGAAATGTTTAACATACTTAAAGACTACATAGGCCTACTTATCCACTTCTATATAGTAAATTTATGCTCCTTGCAATCCTGAACTCATGAAGGAAATTGGGTATTCACTTCCTTCATTGTACTTATGTGTTAGGACAACTGAAAATGCAATATTAGAAGTGAATTCATAGAGTATGAAATATTTTTTGAAGTCTTTCTTTATCAATGCAGGAGATTGTGATATCGTGATTTGATTTTTTTTCAAAGGTTTTTTTTTCTTTGGAACCCCATTTCAACTCCACATCCTTTTTTATCATGTCCTCAAGGGGATTGACATTTTCAAAAATATTAGGAAAAATCTTCTTTAAAAATTAATCTTTCCAAGGAATGACTACATACATTTATTGTTATGGGGAGGGGGTATTTTTTTATATGGCTTCAATTCCCTCAAGATCAATAATCATGCCTTCTTTAGATACAATGAACCCTAAGAGTTTTCCTTCATCAACTATAAAACCACATTTCTTTCGGTTTAGTGAGATGTCCTACCTTTTGCACTTGTTAAATATCCTTATTAAGTGAGTTATATAAGATTTCATATATTTGGAGAAGACTGTAGTGTCAGCATGGTACACCACTAAAAAATCACCAATCATTCCTCTGAAAGCTATATCCATAGTTGTTTGGAAAATTTCCCCAACATTTATTAATCCGAATGGCATTTTTCTGTAAGCATAAGTTCCCCATTTAGTTAGGAAAGAATTCTTGAGATAATCATCATGGATAACTAAGACTTGATTCTAAACTGAAAATCCATATAGTAATGAGAGCATTTCAGAACTTGAGACACATTAAAAGATATATTCAATGGTTGGTACATGATAAATGTCTTTTTTAGAGGCCTTATTGATATTTCTAAAGTCGATAAAAAGTCTATTGTATCCATTTTTATTTCTCARAGGTACTAGATTGGTAATCCATTGAGTGTGTCTAATTGGGAATTTATTATCCTTACTTCCAATAATTTTTTTAATTTAGCTTTAACTTGAGGCTCCAAACTTGAATGCATTTTCCTAAACTTTTGCCGAAAAGGATTTGTTTGATGCTTCATTGGGATGATTTGTTGAATAATATTTGTATCATAGGTTTTGAGGTTTTCATAGATCTAAGAAGAGATGTATTTGTATTCTTTGAAACGATTTATGAATGCTTACCTTTTAGCAAGGAAACACTTTTTTCCAAGATTTATGTTTTAAGGTACATTATTTGTTCTCAGATTAATGACTTCAAACTACATTGTTGAACTGTTAGTCTTGTAGTTTGTTACCTTTTTGAATTTATCTTCGAGGTCATACAATTTATTCATCGTTAAAACATTCTTTGGGATACTATTAATTGGGTTGGCCTTATCTTTATTTTTTGTTTGATCTACTGAGTAAGGAACATCTATTTTATATTTTGATCATGTCGGACTTTATTGATTATAGAATCTTTGAAGTTACCTTCATGGTGTAGGAAGCCTATAACCTACATGTAATCATCAAATACTCTCTAGCTGGTCAGATTATCAGGAATTGAAGGAATGTACAATAATTCCACAAAGAAAGTATCAAGAAATATCCCTTCTGATGGAATTATTCTAGATTCTACATTTTCTAACAAATAAGCATCATAGTTCAAAGAACAAGGAACAAGAGTGATATTAAAAACATCAAACAATTTAATAAATTCCCATACCTCTTCCTGGTAATTATTAAGATGAATTTAAAGACAATGTATTTTGTTTCTCTCCTATCTTATTACAATATTAGGGTCGCCAAATACCTTGATTTTATTTTCTCCCAAGTCTACTGCTTTTGTTAGTCCCTAGAGAATGGCTTCACATTCAATAATTTTGTTCATACATTGGAACTCAAGTGTCCATGCTATTAATATTTACTTTATAGTAGGGTATTTTAGTATGCATCAAACACCTGCAGATTCAAGAGAATTGGATCCCTCAAAAAATAAATTCCACATCTTAAGATCTCTTTTAAGTTTGTGTATTGACACATAATGTTTCTCGTTTTTTGTAGTGGGATTAGTGATATTAGAAAACACTTATAATCTGTCTCTAGATATAATGTTAGATTGCAAAACATAATCATTTTTATTTCTATATACTATGACACAGTAGGTATCAACAATATATCTGTAATGAAGGATTTCATTTTGTGTGTTTAATTGCACATAGGAAGAAATCCCATTTGCGTGATTCCCAAAGAATGAATCATAAGACTTGCTTCCCAAAATTGAATGATTGAATATAATGGGTTCATTGGGATCATTTAAATATGTTATCATATGCTTCATGTATCATTCTCTGTCAAATATGATTTGATTAGGCTTCCCATTGTAATGGATCCATAAGTGCGACCAATTAGTGGAAAAATATCCATTACCTTTAGGGTTGGATGAAAATATTATGAAAATGTTATTTAATTCCCCTATAAATTTGAATCTTGATATATCCAGTTGTATAATTTGGATATCAGACTCTTAAGGTTCGAAATTGAGTTTATCACATACCTTGAATGGAATTACATTGGAAGAGGCCCCTGAATCAACCATTGAGTTGTGCACATTTCTGTTCAAAATCGCAAAATTCAATAAGAAAGGAGGGGTGGTAGAACTTGATCTTTGTCCAGTTAGTGATACATTTTTAGTTGATTTTCATTTTGGTGAATTATTTTTCAGTGCTCTGGATAACTTTACCTTTCCCCTTTATTACCCCATCATTATCTTCTTGAGTATTTTTGGAAGTATCACCCTTCAAAGTTTTGATGAAGCTTTCTTGTATCTACAGGATATTCATTAGTTCAAACAAGGAAATATTTTCTTTAGTTCTTTTCAAATATTATACGAAATCAAAATCTAATTTGGTTGGAGGAGAAAACATAGTACTATGTTTGCTAGAAGCATGACTCTTTTTTGTATTGGATGTTGTTTTAGCAAAATCAGAAGATTCATGAGCATTTGAATATGTGGCTTTACCTACACTTCTTATAGTAAATGAATTTTGGGATATGTGTATTTCCTCTACATCCTCTCCTTCTCCTCATCCAAAATAAATATCCCAAAAGGAATGGAATTGTTGTTCTTATGTTTCATCATCCTCTTCAGATTGATCTTCGTGCTTCGTTTCTAGTCCTTTTTCTTTACATTCCATTTTATTTATATTTTCCCAAGCCTGAAGGGCTTGGAAAATATCTTCCATATTGATACCATATAAAGTAGGTGGGTTAGTTTTGTTGGCAAGGGGAGTGATTTTTTATTTCTTGATTTGGAACTTGAAAAATTTCTTGGGGCTAGAAAAGCCTTCCCCAGGGTTCTTCTTTAAAACAATTATTTCGTTAGATAGTTTATTGAAAATTCTCTAGAGGGATTCCATGTACATGGAATCAATATCGTTCTTATCCTATGACGTTTTTGTTACAATATATTTGGTTTTGAGATTAGATTTATCCTTAGAAGACTCATCCCCAGGGTTACCTTTCAAACTCAACAATTTTTTTTCAACTTTAATTGTTTCCTTAAAAGTTGCTTCAAGGGTAGTTTGCTCAGCATTCTTAATAAACATTTCCATTGACATGGGAAGCATTGAAGTATATAATTCAATGGAGACATCTTCAAATTGTTTATAGTATTGTGGAGCCATCTTCATGAAAGTAAGGAACCATTGATTAAGATCGCTAATTTTTCTTTAGGTTCCATTTTAATTCTTGAAAGGTATAAGGCTAAAGTCGTTAGGGTTTTTTCTTCCCGAAACTTTTCAATAATAGTAGTCTCAAATATTCTCCAACTAGTGATGGAAGCTTCTTCTAGGAAGAAGAACTAGGTTGAAACCTTGTTCTCAAACATATAAGGAAACAATATGTATATGATATCCATTGATGATTTTAATGGCTAGATTTCGCTCATGGGCTAATTTTCCATGGTTTTTCCAAAAATTAGATTCGCTATTTTAAAAATGATTTGCCCAAATTCTATAGGATAAAGTTATTTTACCTTAAAAATCACGAATAATTTATAAAAACTATATAAAATCTTGAAAATTTTGAATATTTTTACAAAAATATCACCAAACTTTTATAGTTGGAGTATGTAGGATTAGTAAGATTCGCAAAGGTTTCTATATTTAAAAAAATAAATCCATCCTTAAAATCATCCCTAACGACATCCTCATGACAAGCATTCATAATTCTAGTAGCTAGCTGTAACAAACCTCCCGTTCGACACGACAACAACTTCTCATAACAAGTGCAAATTTTTTTATTTTTTTGTGTGTGCGTGGTTACCAGGGTAATAAAGACATTATACTCTGCATCAAAACAAGGCGACGACACAACGCATGCAACTCATGCAACAACACATAACAGCCTATCAAGCACAACAAGCATCAGGACGCAAGGACCAACAATCAACAGACAAAAATAAGACTGACTACTTGCCCGTCCTACCCTACAATGGTTAGGACCTCGAGGACACATAAGCAACACTCAAGCCCAAGTTCCCATTGATTTTGACCATTTAAGGTCTCAGGGCTGGCGAATGTTCTGAGAAACATGGAGGTGTCTACATCCCACCCCAAAAGTACAATTCCAAGACGACAAGCTAAAAGACAACATCAAGATCATCTAGGACACTTCACTCCACAATAATCAATTCTATAAATCTTTCAGGAATATTTAAAGTCAGCCCTTAAAGTATTTTTCCTAAGGTAGACACTGAAACACTCTATTTACACTCAAAATGAAACTATTATATAAATATAAGGTCGCACATTAAACACTCTTACACCTGGAATTGTTACAATAAATTTGATGACGCAAGAAGTAAATAACCGTCTACCATACATTACATTGACATTTCCTTGCGCGCAAGAAGTAAAATCTAACGTTATGAAATACGTCATGCAAAACCTTCATTTTTAGGTGCGCAAGAAATAAATAAGTTTAAGGCCATCAACCAAAAATAAACTAGATGAACAAAACTAACTTTGTAGAGCCACCATTTACTACATAAATCCCGATGCGTAAGAAACCCAACATCTATGATTATAATTCACAACATACAATTCATTACGCAAGAAGCGAGAAACTAAGACCATCAAATATTGGATCCACATTGTCTTAAGGCACCATCTAAATCAACATTAAATAGAATCCAATAAACCAGTCTGAACTTCGACATGGTTAAAAATATAAGTAACATCAATTGTAGGCTAACTAGCTTGACTAAAATTATAATTGAGCCAATAAGCAAATGAACATTAAATGCAACCAGTCTAGCAAGGTGAAATAAGCAACCCATATTTAATCCAACACTCCTTCTAACTAGCCATTAATCTTGATGACATTAGCATCCATTCAAGCTAGAAGGCTACCATTTAAAGTAAACAATGAAGCAATAATAAAAACGCTTATCACAAGCAATTTACCAAGGCATTTAATAACATGGCATTAAATAATAAATGACCTATCAATTAAAACACCGCTAACAATACTAACTACGTCATGGAAGGAACATCATGGGGACAATATTAACTGAATACATTCCAGCATTAGTCTGACTACATTAACACATACCAATTCCATTGACGCATTTACCAACATTAACAAAGCGTTGAAACATATATCGCGACAAGTGCAAGTAGGGAGAGAAATTGGACTCGGAGTGAGTATAGCTGCAAAGAAAATTAAAGTTTTATACTTATTTTATATTATCCCCTTTTTTTTTCTTTTTTTTTAATCAAGGGCACGGGCTCCACTTGTTTACATTACCTCGGAGTGTTTCAGCTCATTAACAAAAATGAGTAAAGATACTAGATTATGTAATTAAGGAACAAAATTCTTTAAATTAGAAAGTTGCTCCTAAGTTTGAATTGAAGGATTAGATTGTTTTTTGTTTCTTATCTAAATTGCTAAAACATTGCTAGATATAACTTGCAACTAATATTCCAGAAATCAACTACATTCCGAAGAGGAAGAACGTCGTTTGCCAGGGACGGAATTCGAACAGCGTTGCCAGAACAAATTTTACAGAACCAATTTCACAAAACGAATTTGCTAGAGCAAATTTTACAGAACAATTTCACAAACGAATTTGCCATTAACGAAATTGCCAGAACGAATTTTACAGGAACAATTTTGCAAAACGAAATTGTCAGAACGAATTGCGAGAACAAATTTTATAGGAACAATTTTGCAAAACGAAATTGCCAGAACGAATTGCTAGAACAAATTTTACAGGAACAATTTTGCAAAACCAAATTGCCAGAACAAATTTTACAGAAACAATTTTGCAAAACGAAATTGCCAGAATTGAATTTGCTAGAACAAATTTTACAGGAACAATTCTACAAACGAATTTGCCATTAACAAATTTTCCAGAACAAATTTTACAGGAACAATTTTGCAAAACGAAATTGCCAAAACGAATTGCCAGAACAAATTTTACAGGAACAATTTTGCAAAACGAAATTGCAAGAAACGAATTTGCCATTATGCAATATCCATAAAATCGTTGTATGAGTTCTCTATAAGAAATGCAATTGCTATCATGGATTCACTATATAAATTGTTTTCATAAAAGGAAAATCACCGCTATTGCACATTAACACTTTTCACAGGATATCTACACATTAACACATAGTAATAAATTAACTAAGATTATACCTCTTCCATGTATATACAACAATGAATTATAACTATACCAGGGATTTTCAACGGATTATAAAACTACACAACAATAAATTAAATACGAATATACAACATCCTTGTATATACAACCATGAAGAGTCAACGCAGAAGGCATAAGGATCCAAACCAAGGAACAGTAAAACCCAACCAGAACGCTGTGTGAAAACCGGTGGGAGACGGTGTAAGACGCCAAGAAATACATGGGGAGAATGTTGTCTAAAAAGGAGAATGGCAGAGTAAAATTTATCCATGCATGTATAAAAATGCAGTCAATAATGTGAAAACGCATAAATGTCCAGCGAGATAAAAAGGCGAACTAAAACAAGATAACCATAGATATAAACATGCCAAGTTCATGGAAAAACCTTGCTGACAATCAAATTTTGCAGGGCTAATGAACGCATCAGGGCATAAGACAACAATCATTGCCGACAATCAAATTCTGTAGGGTTAATGAACGCATCAGGGCATAAGACAACAATCAGCCAAGGATAAACAACGCATGTAGGTTGATGGCAGATAGGGTCATCCTTCGTTCACCATCCTCACACAAAAAAACAGGGCATTAAGATCCATAGGTATATTAACGCTTAAGTATACATCGAGATCGTAAAGCCTCGGGCCGATCGCTTCAGCGCAGGACCTGGGTGTGCTAGGGACAAAAGCAACAATCACATGGATCACAATAAACTAATGTGGTCAAGCCGAAGTCAAGCTTAGGACAAGGCTAGTGAGAAATAATCAAACTTAATAATCCAACTACGCTTAAGAAAAAGGGTCCTGATATCAATCTAAAACATCCACCCATTTACAATCAATATGTAGATCCAAGCATAAGTCCTAATGCATTCTACTCTACACAATAAAGAGTATATTGTAGTCACACCACCCGCTCAATGATCTCATGTCTGCGGGAATGGCCACCGACCGGCCGAGACCTCATCTAGCATTCTCTCACCAATGCTAGTACTCTTTCTTCCAATCTTAGCCCCCGAGCCACAAGGCCACAATAACACTATCCATATGTTTCATCTAGCTCCTCTCCTGAGTCGGTATCCCAACTCCCCACAAGTAAATCAACCAAGTAGATATCAAGAACATAACGTTACACAAAAAGAATATGATCCTTAATCCTTCTCCTTCCTTTATTTATAGAGTTTCAACTTCCTTTCTTCCTAAAATCTCAATTAATTAAAGTTTTAAGAATAAATTTTTAAATCTCCTGCATAAAAGGTCCCCATCCCCTGCTAACCTCCATGAATTAATTTCTTTAATTAAGTAATTATCTTTATTTCCCTCACCCACCTAGAGTTACCCTAGAATCACCCTAGGTGTCCCTAGATTCCCCATGTGTTTTAAAGGTTTTTCCATTATGAAATTACTAATTTAGTTTAAAATTAGAAACTTTTAAATGTGGATTCCTTACTAAATTGACTTCCCTCCTTTAAGTTTTTTCCTTTTTATTTTACCTCATTTCCCTAGTTTCCTATTTTTATTTTCCCTCTTTCGCTTCTTTACTTAGAACTCAAAAGGCGTGTGGAATTTAACCCCTTTCCTTTATCATTAATTTAGTATCTTTTAAATTATCAAAAGATAAAATAATTAATTCTCTCTTTACATTTTATATCCACAGATTTTATTTCTATGAATAATTTAATTTCTCACTCTTCATGTTATAAAATTTTATGAAGATCATAATTATTATTTAACTGGTTTTTATTTTAAATTTTATTATTTTATTTTATTTTATTTTATTCATTTATTTATTCATTTATTATTATTATTATTATTTTTTTTTTTTTTGGTAGAAATGTTTTTTACCCCTAACAAAATTTTAAACTTAGAACTTAGATTTTGTACTAGCTTACATTTAACTAGGGGAAATTGTTTTAAAATCTCTTAACCTGTTATTTGTCTTAGGGCGATCTAGGTTCATCCATCTATCATCCTCAATGTGACGTGTTCTTTAGGACGCATTTGGTGCCTCCAAGGTGCTCACTGGCCCCATCCTGCTCCTTTACGCCGACGCGTTCTTCGGGGACGCACTACGGCTCCAAGGTTGCCACTCACATCTCGAATCGGGATTGGTGTATTATCAATAACCCCTAGAGTCACTGACCGGCCGTGTGAACTTTTCTTGTGGGACTAAAGGATTCTAAGGAAAGGAAGGCCCCACCTTATTATGCCGCTCTTTAGAATCATCGTGGAGTGACTTCTCGCAGCCTTCCTCCCTCATGGGATCGTGGGTCCCTCTCAATTAGGTAATCAAGTAATCTACAATTCGGTGCCACAACGGGAGTGTTAGTAGGTTGTATGTGGTTGTTGTCCACACCTCTCCCTCAACATCTCTCACTATTGTATGTGACCCCTCTACTCCAAATCTATTGAGTCTAGCCTAGTTATCACAAATTTATATCATCAATGAATCATGTCCGAATATATCCATATCATGTCATCTAGTGAGATGTAAATTAATATCACAGTAAAACAATCAAACCCCAATGGCGCACTCCCTGACTTGATCTAGATTCCAAGGGGCTCCATCGATGCCTCTGCATCCTCAAGGTCCAAAACCCTGCACACTCAATAAAATTGAGTCAATCGCACCTGTCTACGTCAATGTAGTAAAACAACATGTCATTTACCCATAACGCATCATAATCAAAGTCAAATGTTTTAATAGCATAATAATCCGGATCACTTGTGAGCAAGTGTCCTCAAAGAATAAGTTCTCTCAGTGCGCCAGAGTGGGATGTTACACTAGCATGAACTTCTAAATATGTTATTTGACATAATCCTTCCCATCTAGATCACATTTTCACTGAAATGTATCAATATGTTTGGGAATGTCATTAAGTGCTCCAACCACTGCAATAACATCGAAAACCAACCAGGGTTGGTAGTTATGCTAGTTTTCATTATCTCTATCCATGGGTTTTAAATTCTTTGTATTTTCATCTTCTCCTTTCGGTTCATCTTCAGAGTCACTCTTAGCAGTTTGAGGTGGATATTCAAGAGGTAATAGGGGTCCTCCAACACCAACTTCAAGTAGGAATAATTCTAATTCGAAGTCATAATATTTCAAAATGACTTGGAGGACTTGGGATAAGTGATATTCGAGAGTCTTGGTGGTTGGGTTCTCCATGCAGGTAGAAGGGTTTTCAAAAAATGGGTATTCCTCCAGGGCACTCTCTTGACCTTGGAGTATTGAATAATTAATAGAGGGTTGGTCAGTCAGCCTGCTCTAATGGCATGTCAACACACATTCACGAGATTATTTTATTAACATATTATGTTGTCTTATCATATATATATGAGGGATAGGAGAAGAAAATATAGGATCAGAGAGAGTGGGAACTCGATGAATAAAAAACAAAGTAGGTGCATTCACTGAGTTTATGATAAAGGATATAAATCTTACTTGGGGTTTAGATTGGAAAATTCACCTTGTTGAGTAGGATTTGTAAGTGGAATAGAAAAAGTAGTGTCTTACAATTTATTAGCATCCATTCAGTTCTATGGCCCCCCTTCTAGTGCCATTTTTATTGATGGGTCCAAATTCTCCTATCAAGCAGGTAAGCCAAAACACCCAATGGAAGGTACCAATTACACCTACTCTCTTTTGGGATGGTGTTTCTGACCAGTATGTGGGTCTAGTTTCCACTCTAAATTATTATCTAAATATGAATCTAAGAATTAAAGGTTCTTAGATGAATTCAAATCTAAGACTAAATTAACAAATGTTGTCTACTTGATAATATAAATGCAATTCTAAGTTATTCTAATCCTATCTTGATCGAGAGAAAACTAACTAAAATTGAATACAATGAAAGATGATATCATTAAGATCAGAGAAACTTCATAGATACTAGTGATAAATCATAACAAAAATATTACAAATTCATCCACAATTAATTGCACTATGCATCTATAAAATTGCAGTTGTATTGAAAGGGAAGTATGTGACAACGTGAACATTAAGGAGAAATTGCAGAAGCAATTCACACAATGGATTTCAATAACACTCAAATAGAAGACAAATGCATTAAGAAGAGTCTCAAATACATTCACCATAACCAAATATTTCCTAAATGCCTCTTGCTCTTGATTAATTCTAAAGTAAAAGTATTATTTGTCATTTACAGAGGGCATAAGTCCCCCTTTCTTTGCAACCATATCTTTTATAAAACAAGAGGATGTTGTTTACATTATGTAAATATCATCATGCCAGGTCATACTTAGGACACTTCATTTCACATTACAAATTAGCGATTTAGAAAATCACAAAGGATCAAAATGGAGAAAATTCATTACAAAATAGATTAATTAATCGGTCTTTGATTATTTCACTTTTTATCTATTTCACTTCTAAAGCTTGAAGTCCTTAAAGATAACATCTATTCTTCCTAGCTGCATTTTTTCGAGGTTTATCTCACTATCACAAATTGGGGTTTTCACTTATATCTTCAGGTTATACTCGGTTTGTTGCATGAAGTCTTTGGCCAATGAGATCGGTTTGATTGAAATTATAAGCTTTGTTTCTAAAACTTCTTTAAAAACCTCCTCCATTTATTCAATATCTTGGATGTTGAGATTCCTTCTGGTTTCCACATATTCTATCATCAACTCAATTGGTATTTCTTCTTCTAAATATTCCATGGTTTCTATTTTAAGGTGTTCACGTAGGTTGTATGATGTCGTCCATAGTATTTTACACGATCTATTGGCTTCTTGCTGAGAACTTTTAATATCGCTCATTATAGGCATCTATGTGTTAAAGATTACTTCAGATTTGATATTATGTCTAGCTATGTAGACTGGTAGGTTGCTAGGTGGGCTATTATACACCACTTTCCAATCTATGACATTTTCATAGGCACTCTGATCATTTTGGTACTTTTCCGTTATGATTTCCATATACACACCTATATTAATATGGTCTCCCTTGTTCCTTTGGATTTCATTCAATAAATGGAAGAACCTTTTATGTACATCTCTAATTTATTCATTGGATTTATTGGCTTCTTCTCTAAATGTCTCCAAGAGAACACTTCTCCTTTTTATTTATTCTATATTATTTTTGTTAAGACCTAAATAGTGGCACATTACCCCTTAATTGGGGCATATTTCATTAGTAATGTTGTTTTATTTATGTCGTATTGGGTCCATTAGTTGTAGATGTACCTCCTAGTCTCCTCTATAAACCAAGAGACCTTTTCATTTGGAATCATCTTGTATTTGAAAACTTATGTGGTGTATAAGGAGGTTTCCCCCTTGAAGAGGCTTATTATCTTAAATTCTCTCTTTTTCAAGGATTTCAATACTTATTCTGATTTTTTTCTATGCTATATTGATATTTGGTTCTTATCATTTTGTATCATAGCTTAAGGTATAGGGGTTTCACTGGTACATCTGACACACCTTGGAATTTTTTCTATAACTTTTTTTCTACGATGTTTCAGAAGGAAGCCATTGGAGGATATTAATCATATAGATCAAGTTATGTTTTGTTAAAATTTTATCTCCTGAGGCCTTATAATGTTGGAGATATAGTCTATGTAAGATAGGGTTCAAGAATCATCTTGAATTTAGTCATCACATAATTTTCGCTATGAAATTTTTTCTGTATCGTTTCATACAATGAAATCTAGTGGATACTCATATAACCTATCAAGGTAGTTGTGATAAACATTTCATCTTCTGGGTCATCCTATTTTTATAGATACACCCTGTGAAAGATAGGGTATATAACTAATCATATTAACTAGTCTCAAACAGGTCTTCCAGGTAAACCAATGATATCTTCTTCAGTGAATATCCTATTTAAGTGAGACTAGTTGCATTGGAAATTGGATAGTCTATATTATTTTCTGTACAATTTTCAGAATCAAATATCATATATTGTGATCTTGGCACGCTTTACATGTACACTCTCCTCAAAGGGAAAAACATCAACAAGTTGTGGGGAAGTTACCATAACTTCCACTTAGAACATCCAATTTTGATCAGACTAGTGGAATTACAGAGAAGAAATATCAGAGAACTACAAAAAATAAATTTCCATACCCAAAATGGTCGAAGTTGTGGAGATAAAGCAGAAGAAAGATCATCTAGGAGAACCACCTCGAAATCAAGGTTTAAAAGTGATACTTGGCCAACATTCCACCAAAAAAGGGAACTTCTACACCAAATAATCCTCCATACAATACTACTTGGAGTCTTGATGAAGGTGAAGAAATGTGTAGGGACATAAATTATTTACAAACGAAGACAATAACAAAAGATGAACTACAAGGGATTATGGATGGTTTAAAAAGGGAAAACATGGAAGGATTGAAAAAATTCCTAATAGAGAGCACACTTCAAAGTGAAAATGTATCCCATGAAATTCATGACGAGGACACAAGGAAGATGAATCAAGAATACATAAAATCCAAATTTGGGTTTAAGACCAACCACTTTCCTAAGATCGATATGAGGAAGTTTGATGGCAAGGACCCAATCACATGGATACTTCAGATGGAGCAATTCTTTGATCTACATGTTGTGCCACATACACAAAAGGTACGAATTGCTTCTTTATATTAAGAACCCAAACAATTTATGTTTTATCGATGGATATTTTCTCGTAAATCACTTGTCACTTGGAAAATTTTCACGAAAGAAATGATAATACACTATGAGGATACAAGGCACGATACCTTCTTTATCCAATTGATAAATCTCAAGAAAAATGGTTCAAATGCAGAGAACATTGAGAACTTCCAAATATTGAATATAAAGGTAACAAGTATTTGATATGAGCACTTGATTGATGTATTCATAGGAACTTTAAAGGATAACATTCAACATGAGGTTCTCCTTTGGCAACCCAAATCATTGGAGAATGGATTGAGGATGGAAATAAATGTTGAAAGTAAAAATAGGGCTATGGATACTATAAGGACCACTCCAAACATATATCGAGAGAACAATTTTCCTTCTTCTAAAAAACCTCCACCTACAAGGTTGACACCTCAACAATTGGAGAAAATAAATTCAAAAGGTTTATGCTCTAATTGTGACAACAAGTACAGTNACCCAAATCATTGGAGAATGGATTGAGGATGGAAATAAATGTTGAAAGTAAAAATAGGGCTATGTATACTATAAGGACCACTCCAAACATATATCGAGAGAACAATTTTCCTTCTTCTAAAAAACCTCCACCTACAAGGTTGACACCTCAACAATTGGAGAAAATAAATTCAAAAGGTTTATGCTCTAATTGTGACAACAAGTACAGTAAGGGACATAAGTGTGGTGGGAAGAAATTATTCTACATATATTGTGAAGACGAAGAAGAACAAGAACAAGAACCATCTCAAGATGAAAATGTAGAAGCGATTTCTTATGAAGATTTGACTCCCATGATGTCATGTAATGCATTAGCTGGAATTAGAACTCCTCAAACCCTCAAGATAGAAGGATATATCAAAAACAAAAAGGTAATAGTCCTAATTAATTCTAGAAGTACTCATAATTTCATTCACTATAAATTAGCCGAAGATCTCAATTTCTTTGAATATCCAGTGCCAGAGTTTCAATTAATGATTGTTGATGGAGGAACTATCAATTGCCTAGGAAAATGAAATAAGATAAATATTACAATTGGGGAATATGTAATGAATATTACACTGATTTATATACCCATGGATGGTGTTGATGCCATACTAGGAATCCAATGGTTACAATCATTAGGAACAATGTCTTTTAATTTTCAAGAACTTTTCATGAAATTTTCATTAGAAGGAAAATAAATTGAGTTAAGGGGTATCACAGGGAAACCCAGTACGATGATAAGATCTAATGGCATGAAAAAATTATTGAAAAATGGGTATTAGGGTGTAATTACACAACTATGCTCACTAGATGTTCAAACATCTAAGCCATCTATTCCTTTAGATCTCCAAGGGATCATTGATCAGAATTCCAAAGTATTTGAAGATATTCCCAAAGGTCTTCCAACCAATCGAAATCATGAGCATGCCATTCACCTAATTCCTAGGAGTGTTCCTCCTAAAGTTCACGCTTTACAGATACCCTTATGCCCAGAAGAGTGAAATTGATCTTATGTTTGAAGAAATCTTAGAGGATGGAATTATTATACCTAGCCAAAGTTCTTACTCTGCAC
>SNQJ01S0006119.1:15395-28943 GCA_010110895.2 Picea sitchensis | reverse complement strand
CCTCACAAAAATTTGTCTCCACTGCCAACGGTTCTTCATCCCCTGTTATTGGATAAAAAACCTTGCCTCTCACTGATACTTTGAATCTAGATTATGTTTTAATTGTTCCATCTTTGGATTATAACCTTTTGTCAGTTTCCCAAATAACCACTGCCTTACTTTGTGTTGTAATTTTTTGGCCTGATTTTTTATGTGTTTAAGGACATTCGAATGAGGCAAACGATTGGTTGTGGTGTTAGGCGAGGGATGTTGCATTACTTGGACCTGGTGTCAAAAAGTTCAGACAAATTGCGCCAAGCTTTCACAGTGGATAGCTCTGAGGGGGAGAAGAGGAAATATGAAATTTGGTTATGGTATCGACGTCTAGGGAATGTTTCCTTTGGTTACTTCAAGAAATTGTTTCCTAGTTTATTTGAAAAATTTGATGTTTCTAGTTTCCAATGTGATGTTTGTGAACTTGCAAAAATCCATCGTGCTTCCTTTCCATTAAATTTGAATAAAATCCGGTTCCTTTTATGGTCATAGATTCTGATGTTTGGGGTCCATCCAGAGTTACTACCTTGGGTGGATCACGTTGTTTTGTTACTTTTATTGACGACTATACTAGGATGGCTTGGGTGTGCTTGATGAAATCTAAAGGGGAAGTGAACTTGTTATTTCAAAATTTTCATAAAATAGTTCATACTCAGTACAATGCACAGCTTCAGGTTCTTCAAAGTGACAATGGAGGCAAATATTTAAGTTTTGAACTTCAGCAGTATTTGGAAGTATACAAAACTATTAATCAAACTACTTGTTCCAATACACCTCAGCAGAACTGGGTGGCCAAGCGAAAAAATCATCACTTGTTGGAGGTTGTCCATGCTTCATTGATAGAAGCCCATATGTCATTATCTTATTGGGGAGAAGCACTTACCTCTGCAACATATTTGATCAACCAGGTACCCTCCAGCACTATTGATTTCTAGACACCATCCCAGGCTCTCATCAAAGAAATTATTTCCCCAGCCATCCCAAATTTACCTCCTCACGTCTTTGGTTGCGTAGAATTTGTACACCTCCATAAGCATCAATGCAACAAGTTGACTCCTCGGGCATTGCGATGTGTCTTTCTAGGATATGCTGATTATCAAAAGGTGTATTGATGCTATCATCGTCCAACACGACGAATATTTATTTCCTTGGATGTAGTTTTTCATGAAGATTCGATGTATTTTTCCTCTGAGCCTGAAATTCAGGGGGAGTATCAGAAGGAAATACAGACTCTAGACTATGATGTTGAAATCCCTAAAGATGTGGATGTTCACATCTTTGAATATGGGGGTAAGTTGGACATACCTGAAGGAGGGGAACTCTCTAAACTTGTTGATCAAGAAGTGGATTCAGAATTGGGTGTAGGTAACTTAGACATCTCTGAAGATGGGGAACTCTCAAAAAATGTCATTCAAGAAGTTGATCAACACCCAGAAACTGAAGTTGTGGATCCACCACCATCCGGGTCCCTCACACCATAGGGAACCGATACACCAAACCAATCGCTTGTTGAGGATGCTCCTAGAAAACAACTACCAGAACGTCACGCCAGAGGTATCCCTAAACCCACATATGAACCCAAAATTTATACTAAAGTCAAATATCCCAGGAGTCATTATCTGTCTAGACATCATTTGTCAAAATCAAATCAGTCATTTGTGAATCAATTATCTATTGTATCTATTCCTAACAATGTGAAGGAATACTTAGCTAACCCAAGGTGGAAAGCCGCTATGAATGAGGAGATGAAATCATTGTAGTTAAATAAAACCCAGAAACTTGTTGACCGTCAACCAGGAAATAAACTAGTTGGATGTCAGTGGGTTTATATTGTGAAATACAAAGTAGATGGTACAATTGAACGCTTTAAGGTGAGACTGGTGAAAACTATGGAAAAAGGGTACACCCAAACATATGGGATCAATTATACAGAGACATTTGCACCTGTAGCTAAAATCAACACAGTACKAKTCTTGTTATCTCTAGCTGCRAACTTGGATTGGCCATTACAAGAATTTGATGTGAAGAACACCTTTCTGCATGGAGAATTGTCCAAASAAGTTTACATGGAACTCCCACCCAAATGCATGATACCAGAAATGCATAGTCGAAAGGTGTGCATATTAAAGAAGTCATTGTATGGGTTGAAACCATCTCCGAGAGCGTGGTTCAGAAGGTTCAAAAAGTCTATGAAAGCCTCTGGTTACCATCAAAGCAATTCAGACCACACTTTATTCTTGATGAAACAACAGGGTAAGATTATTGCACTTATTGTATATGTGGATGACATGGTGGTTATAGGAAATGACTCGGAAGAAAGGAAAGCCCTACAGGGTTACTTGTCCAGAGAATTTGAAATGAAAGACCTCAGCTCCTTGAAATATTTCCTTGGGATCGAAGTATCTCGATCTGATAAAGGGATCTTTTTGTCTCAAAGAAAGTATGCATTTGACTTGTTACAGGAAACTGGTATGTTATCATGTCAACCAACTGATACACCAGTGGAAGAAGGACTGAAGTTATGTATTGAGTCTCATCATGTACCAATGGATAAAGGGTGATACCAGAGGCTTGTAGGAAGGTTGATGTACTTAGCACACACAAGACCAGACCTTGCCTATGCATTGAGTATTGTTATCCAGTTTATGCATAATCCTGGAGAGCAACATATGAATGCATTTATGTGCATTTTGAGGTATTTGAAGTCTACTCCTGGAAAAGGAATTTTGTTCACAAAAAATTAAGATGATCAAAGAGTGGATGCATATACTAATGTTGTTTGGGCTAGAGTAGTAGATGGCAGTTTGTCTACTTCAGGTTATTTGACCTTTGTAGGACGTAATCTCGTTACATGGAGAAGCAACAAACAAAATGTTGTTGCCCGATCAAGTGCAGAGGTTGAATTTAGAGGTATGGCACTTGGCATATGTGAAGTGTTATGACTATGACATCTCCTCAGAGATTTGGGTTGTCTGCCTAGGAAGTCGATTCACCTATATTGTGACAATAAAGTACCACATGATATTCTCATAATCCGGTTCAACATGATCATACAAAGCATGTGGAGGTCGACAGATTCTTCATTAAGGAGAAGTTGGATGAGAAAATTGCGAAGTTGCCCACGATTCAATCATAGGATCAGTTGGCCGATATTCTCACAAAATTTGTTTCAAGTCGAGTGTTCTCAAAGTTTTTGGGCAAGTTGGGCATGTGTGACATCTATGTGCCAACTTGAGGGGGAGTGTTGAAATATTTGATCTTTCTGATATTGGATTGATTTTTCCAATATTGGACAGAGTCTTTCCAAATATGATTATTTATGATATTGGACTGATTCTTTCCAATTCTGATTCTTTCCTTCCCTATAAATATTTCCGATTGGATTCTGGTTATTTTCATTCCTGTAAATTGATCCATTATAAATGTACGTGTACAGATTCATTGTAATAGAAGTGAGAAAAAAACATTCTTCTCGAAATTTGTTTTTCAAGTTCTTCATGGTCGTCATTGAATTTGTCTATCAAAGTAGAATTGATATGTGACATCGACGTTGGTAGCTTATACTGACTGTGGATGTATTTTATATTCAACAAAGCTATAGGATGTTTACTTTCATCTAGTATAGCACAAGAATTCTTGTCCAATTCATGGATTACCCATTTCTTTGCATCTGTATATGGAATCAAAGTTGGCTTGGGTGCTATAATGTATAATCCACTTTTCCATATGTTTTGATATAAATTCAAATCGTCATCCTCAGAAAGAAAATTTTCTTTATGAAATTTTTCAATAGCTCCCTAGCCTCTTCTTCGAGTAGCTTTCGGGACTTTAGGCTTCAACATTGTGCAAGGTGAGAAAAACTATAAATATGAGATGATAACAATAAGTATTGTTACAAAAAACTATTGTACTGTGTACACAAATTCTCAATAGGGCACAAAAAAATAACAAATTGAGTATTATTCACAATGTTGTTCAAATGAATGACAATAAACACACATTTAAATTTTAATTAGGTCTAAATTCACTTAGTTTTTTCACACACTTTATATTGATTTTTTTGAATAGGTCAACTATATGACAAAAAATAATTGTGCATCACCATTAATGTGCTTCAGGAAAACTTCATTGAGACTAATATTTTTTGAAAGGGAAATATCGAGATGATATGACTTCCAAAAGGATTTCTCCCAACAAGCCTATCGAGAGTTTTGGTTTTCAGAAAAAAATGGTTTTAGAAAATTTATCTATCCAAAAGAGTGTAGGATACATTAATGTTTCAAAAAGGTGATTTCTCGATAAGTACTTCAAAATCACATGCTATCAAGATGATGGGAGTTCAAAAAAAGTCTTCACGAAGGAAAGTCTTTAAAAAAATAATCTTTTGGGAAAATTTCTTTAGGGAAAATATTTGGTTCATGGATAACTTTTATCCTGATGGGAATTACCCCAAACAATATTTCATGCCTCAAAAAATGTGCTTCCACAGGAAAAGGTCATGCATAGGACTAATTAAAAACTTTTGTATCTTTGAATAAACCAATAAGCCATGGCTCTTTTATGATTATAGAAAAAATAATGTGAACAGATGACCAAGGGCTTTGTTAGAATTGTGAATGTGGAAAACACAATTCACATATGATAATTAATAAACACATAGATAAGAAACACATGGATTTCATGTGGTTCACCCAAATGTTAGGCTACCTCCACCAAGCATAGGCATTGGTTTTCTTATTATTCATATCATGGAGATTGCAACAGACTTGTCAGACCTCTCATTCCCCTCACTCTGTAGTATCTTCCTCTATGGGCTTACATGAATTTATATACATTTACACAAGACACTGATTATTAAATGCACTCCTATCCATATTCTAACTTGGTCTATTTTAGTTGCAACCAACACAGAATAATAGGATCCAAATCCATCCTTGGAGGAATTCGTTGTCACCAAATCCAAAAAATATCGACTTGGACAACAATTAACCTAATACCTTGCTCCTTCCTTTTGTTCATCACCTTTTTTGCAAGCCAAGAGAAGCCAAGCACCACTACAACATTTGTAATAAAACTAGTTTCATGATTTCGCCTGTGTGACTTTCACGAGTTTGGATTTCCTGAGGGGTCACTCCACCTCCAACATGTCTTCAAAAAATGTGTTGTGATACATATTTAGTGATAGATATCCTTCTATCCAAAACACCTATAAAATATACATTACAACTATCACAGACTATTTCACTGTAACCATTATAGGTGACATGTGTGCTTCTCAAATACTGAAGCACCCATTTCACTGCAACACCTGAATCTGTCACGTATCTAACAACATAATTAGCATGTGAAACATCTTGTCTTAACCATTTCATCACATACAACAAACCTCCTACTGAACTTACACAAGACATAACCTTTTCTTCTTTACAGATAGGACCTATGCTTGAAGAAAAATTATAATGGAAAGCAAGAGGGATAAAAACTGGTTTTACAATGTTCATACTGAACTCCAACCACAAATTACCATTACCATCTATGTGTACTTCCATGCTCATAATTTTTTTTCCTTCTCCTTGATCCCTCATTTGAATTGTCCTATCCACCTCAGTCATTTTCTTACTGATTGTATCCATGCTCCGGCTTGCATCGAGCATATCATCAACAAATAACATTAAGAATGTGAATGTACTATAAAATGTATATTCATTCCTACCCTTTTAAAAAATATGACTCACTATGAAGGATTCACACCTCTTGTATATTTTCTTGGGTACCAATAGGCCATACAATGAATTATCTAGCATGCAAACAAATTTACTGTTGCGATCTTGAATCAACCCTTTTAGTTGTTCCATACATACTATATCTCTATCAATGATGACCTTGCAAGAAGTATGATCCCACACACAACATCCCTGTATACCACCATCATAACTTGCAGAGATATAAAACAAACAAGAATTTAGAAACAAAGATTTTATGTCTGGAAATGGTTTACCGCTTACTAGTACCTGCAATTCTTTCTTTCTCTTATGACCTTGATGCTTCTGCCATAAACAACAAGATACATCTGTCACTTCATATGCCACTTTAGTACTCCCTTAAAAATTATAAAGGTTATCAAACTTTGTTTCCTTCATAACTACTAAACTACCTTTCGACAATGTGAGTGCTCCACCTTGACCTGTATACTTATATCCACAAGAATCCAACACTCCCAATTAAATCAAATTTGATTTAATCTCAGGTACAAATATAACATCTGTTAATTCCCTAAAGGCTAACAATACCATCGAACATCCCGATTCTAATGCTTCCAACCCCAATAGTTTTACAGAGAATACCATTTCCCATAAACACTACACCCTCATCAACAGATTGGTAAGAAATGAACCAATTTCTATGTGATCACATGTGGTGGTAGGCACCTGAATCTAACTTCCATTCTTCTTGATATTGTAAATTAATAGAAATGGATAAAACCTCATTAGTCATACCTGAATTTGATACAACCAAATTTACTTCCTTTGTATACTTTTCCTCAGATTTATTTCTTTTCCATCAATCTTTCTTGAGATGTCCTGTTTTTCCACAGTACCAACATTTTTCTTTACCCTCTCTATGTCTTGACTTAGAGAGAGAAAAAATTCTCTCATTCTACTCTTTAGTTCAACCTCTTACCAGCATCACCTCTGAAGTTGAGGTTTCTTGACTAGATTTTCTCCTCATCTCCTCAGCCAACAAACCTCCCACAACAGAGTATTGAAGGTATTTAAATGGTCAAAAAAATTTCTACCTTCTTTCATCCACAAAATGTACAACTTTATTTTCAAGTAGATTATGCTCATCAAGTACTTCGTCATATATAGACTTTTCAACTTGCTCCATAAGCCTGATTTTGTATGCTCTCCTACGATATTAAACAAAACATCATCCGCCACACATAAACAAATGGTACTAAGAGATTTTACGTCCAGATATTCCCATTTCTCATTCAGCATGGTTGTAGTTTTCTTTGACTTGCCTATCAATGCCTTTTGCAAACCTTGATGCACCAGTAAATGCCGTATCTTGAGCTTCTACAACTCAAAGTTGCTTTTACTGCTGAAATTTTAAACTTCAAACTTCGAACTCTATATCTCAGCCATTAGAAAAAAAATCTCCTAATGCCCATTTCTTATAAAACCCTTTTAAATGTAGAGTAATAATAGTATCAACCCAAAATGTTTAATAAAAAGTTTAATTAAATAATCCTTTTAGAAACCTCACCTTTTAAAATAAAATTAACCTTTTAAATTCACTTTATACCTTTTACATACTATATTCCAAATACTGTATTCCATACTATACTCCAAATATAGCAATTCCTTTTATAACTTTTAAAGCAGCCTCCATGTGACTTGACTTCTTGAATTGTTGACGTTTTTAAAAAATAAATTAAATTTAAAAAAACCACGTGACTTCATACCTTAAGTTTTTCACAAAACCATACAAAAATTTGTTTGAAAAACATGTAAAATTTTTAAGAAGTCTTCGCTCCTTCCGATGCACCTTCCCTGTGACGTGATTCAAGGGGTCATCTCCTCTCTCAATACAACCAGGGTGCGGCTATCTTAGGTGTTCGTCGCCCCTCCTGATACAACCAGGGTGCGACATGCTCACAATTTTTTAAGGAATGAAAGGGAAACCAATAGGACGTCGCACCTTCCAAGAGGAGGCCCTTGCGACGATGTGGAAATCGATGAACTGTACACAGGTTTCACTCCTGTGAATCCTCTGAGAATTTGATGCTTTCGACACTCTCTCCTCCAACCAGTTCTGATATTACTTTTTAGAATTGCAATTGCGAAAAACACAATTCATATATGATAATTAATAAACACGCAGATAAGAAATATAGGGATTTCACTTGGTTCACACAAATATTGGGCTACGCCCACCAAGCATAAGCATCAGTGGTTTTATTATTCAGATCATGGAGATTACAACAAACTTTCCAGTTCTCTCATTCTTCTCACTCTGTCATATCTGCCTCTATGGGCTTACATGAATTTATATACATTTACACACTAAAATGATTATTAAATGAACTCCTATCCATATTCTAACTTGGTCTATTTTAGTTGCAACCAATGCATAATAATAGGATCCAAATCCATCCTTGGAGGAATTCATTGTCACCAAATCCCAATAGTCTTAACCATGTGTTTTGAATCCTATGTGATGCAATCAATACCTATTGGCTAATCATTATTTGAGATGAGGAAATAGATTTGATGCTTTACATTACATTTGATCCACTTTGTATCGGTAAAATTTCTGTGAGGAAATTTCTTTGGGGAACCCAGAGTGGGCATGGTATGTGGCTTATATTGACGGAAGAATAGTCGATAATGAAGAGTCTTAATACCATCGGTATTTAGACTTCAAAATATTACATGAAGCCTAAATATTACACCTCATGACGATTTCCCGATAGACAATACTCGATGTCCTATATGCTTTCGAGCTTCCATAAAAGGCTTGATAATGACATGCTTATTTCTTCTTAGTGGGATTTCCTGATGAGAAAAATATTGATAACCCTCAAACTTGGCCATATGACTCAACCTTTGACTTCTAAGCTTAGCATATCTTCCCAAATGATATTATATCCAAATTTTCATTGATGTAAGGGGATAACAAAGCTTCCTAAATGATATTATATCCAAATTTTCATTGATGTAAGGGGATACATGTCAAATTTAGAGAATCTTATTAATAATGTGATCAACATAGCTATATTTTAAACAGTTCAAGATTGCATAGAATAGGTATTTCTTTGTAAGTACCAACTGATTTAATATTAATAAAATATACTTTCTTTAAATTTGATATGGGTACCCATGAAAATTCTCTGAAATAAATAATTTCAATGGGAATTTCTGGGACAATATAACAAGTTCTTGTTCTTATGAATCTCCTTTAGAGGGTTCTCTGGGGATAAATGGAGTAGAATTAGGGGGACTAGGTGGCTGAAAAACACTAAGAGATAGATATTCTTTAATGGTTATATTGGAAGGATTAGGTTCTTCCCTTAGGAATTTATAAATTTTATAATTAGGAGTTCAAACAGTTGGGCTACCAATGTCGGTTGGTGAGCTAACATAAATAGTCTGACATGTTTAGGTTCTATTTATCTCCAAGGTAGAAGGTATTAAATATGTTTGATTCTGTGATTTATTTCTATGGCTGATGTGATGACATGATATTTTTCTAAGAACTGGTCAATTTCAGCAAGGCTAAAATTGGGGGAACTCGATGTTGTGGGATTAGATTGGTACATGCTCTTTCATCCTGAAATTCAAAAAGGTGTTTGCAGTAGAGTTGTTTGTGGATCTAGGATCTTCTTAGGGTGAGGAGTATGATATTCACTGCCGTGAGAGGGGTTTATTTACAGATTATAATGGGTATGGTTAGGGTTACCAAAATATTTACTATAATTCATTTTCATGGCCCTACTTCTAGAGCCAATTCTATTGATGTGTAAAAAATGGTCTATCTATCCCTAAGGGAAAATGTTTGATTCCAAGTCTCATTTAGAATTTCTCATTTGGTATACCAATTTTTGACCAGTATGTTGGCCAGGTTTCCATGAATAATTTATACTATAGAGAAGGATGTTAAATTTTCCTCCAAATAAGTCTTTCTAAGACTAAATCTATCTAATTAAAAAAAAAATCAAAACTATATATTCTAATTTTTTTAACATATCCCAATTATGAGTATTTCTAAAAAAAGATAGATATAATATGAGATAATATTACTGATTAAAAAAACATATCATGTTAACAACAATAGATTTAAACAATAATGGAACATAAATAAATCATTAGTTGTATGTTACACCTGCAACCTGACCATTCCATCCATAAATAATCACAAATGGGTAAGTTTATTAAATAATAAACACATAAGTAGTTGATATGAAATATTACTCAGGAAACTCATAAATCACTTGCACGTGTAGAATAGTCCCATAAACATATCAACACATTGTTGGTTGCCAAAATGCCTTCTATCCTTTATTATATTATATAATATTACCATCAATGTTACCCTTTATTATATTATATAATATTACCATCAATGTTACAATGGGAAAAATGTCCCTTTCTATTCCATGGATCTCTCTTTTATAGAATAAGAGAATCTCTTTAGATTCTGTAATTGTTAGGAGCACAATTAGATCTATTTGTTTCAATAATTTTTGTACATCTATAATTTAGATATAATTTATAATTCAATGTAGAATACCGAGGATCACAAAATTATGAGGATTTCTCAGAAGCTATATTCTCCTTGTAGGTACCCCATGAGTCACATGCCTTGTATATATCTTCAATCTTGTTCATATTCATCTTCTTTATTTGCAATTCCCCATAATATATTATGTCAATAACTTCTCTCTTTGGATATCTATGGACTCTTTTGATGTAGGCAGCTAGTGTAGTGGTCATTTTGACTGGTCATATTAAAAATTCCTGCAAAAATTCATTATTAACCTCTTTGAGTTAGTCAATAGCTTACTTAATTTCATCTTGATTTTTCTCCACCTCTGCAATTATTAACATGATAGAGACTTCTTGATGTATCTCATCCATACTATACATCCCAAATTCACCTAATAATTCATTTGAGAAATTCCACAGTCTGCAACATGCCTAGGTGGTACATTCTATTGTTTTTTGGATACCCTTGAATGATATATTTCAACTATATAACAATACCTGAGTTTTCCATGTTCCCTTTTGGTAAATCTGAATAGATCTGTAGAGGTTTATTTTTGTAAACTTTTCCAATCAAAAACCTTATCAAATAAATGTTCGGAAATATTATACTAGTATTTTTATCTCACCCACCTGGTGAGATAACCTATTTATATTTTCATTGCAATCTTGGATCTCATTTAATTCATCAAATAAGCTCTTTTGGGACTCTCAATTTTTCATTGGAAAGAGTGGTTTATTCTTTTATAACTATTAATACATGGGTTTATATGCTACTCTCTTTCATATCATCTTTAATTGTTTCTACTCTACTTCCTAGTTCCGATATTTTGTGTGTTTTCTTCTTGAAAAGACTTGATTTTTCTTCTCAGAAATACCATTTTTTTTTTCTTGATGATCTACGGTCAACTTTTTCATTTCTTGACCATGCACTACTTTGAGATTATATATATTAGATTTACGAAGTTGATCCTTCTAATCTTCCAATATTTTGAATTCATATTCTAATTAAACCTTTTTCTACTACATCCATTGTTCAAGGGTCACCACTTTTACCTTATACAACTTCAACAAAGTATTCAGGCCATTAAAAATTATATTATATTCTCCTAAAAAAAACTTAATGCAGATGTTGTCTCCTCTACTTATTTCTAGGGGTATCTCTTTGTCAAGTTACAAACAATATATTGTCCAAATGTCTCCCTATAGAGAGTTCCCTCTATTATTTTCCTCTTTGTTGATCTCTGAGAAATTCCTTTTTTTAAATTGCTAAAATAATAATCCCATAATTATCCCAAAACATCATAAAAGTCCATTAGTTTTAAAGAATAGGATAAACGAAGTGATATTGTATTAATTGGGGTACCAAGTTTTATGGGAGAACCAAGTAGTGAAACCCCCTTTTGTATGTTGGGACTAGAGACATTTCCTTTTTCTTGTTTCCTTTTCTTATCTTTATTTATCCTCCCTTTTCAACTACTCTTCCAGTTATATATCCATTTTATTTATTTCTTCAATATTTTTTTGTTGGGCCTTTTTGTTGGGCTCTTTCTGGTCTTGTACTCTATCTGCCAGTTTCAATATTTTTTCTTCGAACAAAATTTTCTTTTTCTCTTGTTCAACCTGGAGTTTTTATTGTTTATTATTATATTGGAGGTGGGCTAGTAGTTCTTCAAAGTACCTAATCCCTTGGAAGTGGATGTATTCTTCATTATAAGTACGTCGGAAATGGAGAGTCATCCACAAGGCCACGCAATTGTTTCATAGAACGCCTATAGGTTCATGGTTATTTTCCACCCTTGTACAAAGAATTAGTTCCTTCAAATTTGTTGCTTCCTTTTCTTCATGCGAAACATTTAGTAGCGTAAAACCACCTAATAGTATAGGGAATTTACATCAAACTCTCGTATTACATACATATAAAGACCCGATAATTCTTACCTCCATTGTCTGATGAGTTATTTCCCTACCTATGAGTTTATCTGGGACATATTTACGGAGATGTTGGGGTGAACAGGAGCACCCAAAAACTTTGATATATGTGTAGTGATTCTCCATACAACAATCTCCAATTTCTCTCAAGGTTTCAAGTATTTTTAGAGATAACCTTTGTAGTAGTTATCCAAAAACAACATGAAATAATGGGGCTACCAAATGATCACATATTTCATAGAAGTATTTCCTAAAATGTATTTCTCACGCTTATGAGAAATCTAAATGGATGGGAGGTGATTATGAGGAAATGGTGTGCATGATTAGACTCAAAAGGTATAATCTTAATGGCACTAACTTTGACTTGTAAAAGATCAATATGGAGGATATTCTTGTATATCAATATCTATGGGTTGCAATATTTGGAACCAAGCATGTTGGTATAAAATATGAAGTGTGGATGGTGTTGGAAAGAAAGATGAGAAGCATTATCAAGGAATGTTTCATCGATTTAACATTGTTGAATACTTCTAAAGAAAAAATTGTAATGACTCTCAAAACAAAGTTGGGGATTTGTATCATGATAAATCCTTGTTAATAATAAATTTCGATAAAAAAAATGGTTTCTTGATAATGAATGATGGTCATTATATACATGAGAACATGAATTCATTTAATACTATTGTGACCCAGTTTATCTTATTTGAAGTGAATATTATTTTAGGGTACATGGACCATTCTACAGACTTTTCATTTTCCTACAATTTAGGACGATTGTTATTTATAGAATGTCTATTTTTAGTAGGTGGATTTCTATATGTAATATCATGGTAAAATACCATGGGAATTCAAAACCATGGGTTCATAAACCACCATTAAGTAAATCCCTATTTTCTAGGAGGAAGAGTACTTCATTCCTTGATTTTAGGAGATAATTCATATTTCATGGGTAGTGTGGCATTTAGTTAGAGTATTATTTTCCTAGACAAGTGTGCACTTCTCCTTAATTCTTCAGTTCTATTATTAGTCACTTAATTATGGATTTTATTTATACATGCATGAGTTCCATGCATGAATTCTCATTTTTGCATGTTGAAACTAACTCGGATTTTAATATTTATACTACTTGGTGCATGTAAAGGAAACCCTAACCTAACAAACATTGATTTTCTACCAAGAAAGCATATATATTATACTCTTGGCACTAGAAGTAAAAAAAACTCTATTGGAGGTTTTGGCGCAAGCCCTATAAAAATAGCCCCAAAATCCATTTATAGCGAAGGAAAATAGCAGAGGAAAGCGAGTGGAGGTTTTA
>SNQJ01S0006118.1:207930-229709 GCA_010110895.2 Picea sitchensis | reverse complement strand
CGGTGCCTTCGGTGTTATTTCTACAGCTCCTTCCTTTCCTCAAGTGACCATGGGCCGTGACTCTATGCTTTCGGCGTTCATGAATATGAAATGACTAATCTTTGCTGATTGAAGTCACGATGAGCGATATGCCGAGAAGGCTTAATCTGGCACCATGTGTCCCTCTAAGATCTGACGGCCTTGAACTCACTCGAGACCTCCGTGGGCCCAGGTCCTGGACTCACCCGACATCTCGTGCGTCGGAACATAACGGAGTTTATTTTTTCACTTTAGAATCACGATGGGCGAAGCGCCGAGATGGCTCTATTTTTCGCTAGGTGTCCCCTCTAGATGGACAGCTGAAAACACTTCGCGAGATCGCGGGCTTTAGTTCTGAATGCTTTTGGCACTTCACGTCTCATGGATGGGAGGAGGCTGGTCCTCGTTCTTCAAATTCGCGAAGGGCGAGGAGGCGATGGAGCCCGATCGTGTGCCACGTACCTCTCTGGGATGGATGGCTGAGATCTTTTCGACAACTCTCGTGACTCGCGATCTCGCGCAACCAAGGATATGGTCCGCCCTCCGAACTCACGAACCCCGAGTTCAAGAAATGAACCCACGCATCAACTGATCGCTAACATTAGGCTCCATGGGGGATAGAGTCGTCCCTGCGATGCTCTAAGAACTCCTTCTGCAGTTCTAGTCGCCTTTCTGTTGGGCTATGGAGTCATTATTAGGCCACAAAAATAAAAACGAAAACGAACTAAGAAACAAAAAGGATAATATTTACAAACAAAGGAGCCATCCGAGACTCAAACAAAACATTTCTTTAGGAAATGCCCATTCACTGGGCTGCTGAAAAATTCTTCACCTTCCAAACCTCGCAACCTGTACGTGCTATTTGAGAAAGTCTCAGAGATTCTGAAAGGCCCAATCCACAGGGCTTCAAATTTGTTGTGTTTTCCCTTATCTTGTTTAGGAGCATCCCATTTCAACACCAGGTCTCCTATTTGGAACCGCTCCTTCTTGGCCTTCTTATCAAAGACCTGCTTGATCTTTTGTTGATGGTCCTGAATCCTGTCCACTGTATGCTCCCTAGCCTGCTGGACCTCTACTAGCTGATGAATCCTTCTGATCATGTCATCAGGTTCCTCCTGATGGTCCTGGAGGAATTTCGCTACAGGGAGGGTTAAATGAGAGGAAAAAACAGCCTCCGCTCCATAGACTAATTGGAAAGGAGAGACATCGATAGATCTCTTCGTGGTCACTCAGTCGGCCCATAGAGCGAATTTTAATTTGGAATGCCAGGCCTTCTGGTTGTCTTCCAACAACCTTTTGATGATCCTTATCAGGATTTTGTTGGAGGATTCTGCTAAACCGTTTCCCTGTGGATAATACGGGGTGGAGTGAGTCAGTTTGATCCTGAACTGTTCACAGAACTTGGCTAATGGTTCAGACCCGAAAGCGGTTGCATTATCAGTGACAATCTTATTTGGGCAGCCGAACCTTGTGATGAGATCCTCCAGGAACCCAATGATTACCTTGTGGGAAGCACTCTTGGTAGGAATAGCTTCAATCCACTTGGTAAAGAAATCTGTAGCAGTCAGGATCCACCTGTGCTACCCACTGGAAGCAGGGTAAATTTCCCCAATAAAGTCTAGGCCCCACTACTGGAAAGGTCCTGAAACCACCACCGAATTTAACGACAGATACTTGAGTTGTTGCTTTCCTGCAAATTTTTGGCATTTGATGCAGGCCCTGACCCTTTTGCAGACGTCAGTGAACATGGTAGGCCAGTAATATCCAGCCCTGAGGATTTTGTGGGTTGTGGCTTTCCAGAAATGGTGCCCTCCACACAGGCCACTATGAAATTCAGCGACGATCATTTTGGCCTCTGGTGGACTCATGCATTTTAAAAGCACTCCCAGGGGGTCTTTCCAATATAACATTTGATCGATTAGGATGTATCTGACTGCCTTGAGCTTCAGAGCTCGTGCTTTGCTTCTTTGCAAGCCGTCTGGAGGCCGCAGCTCCTGCAAAAAGTATATGACATCCTTATACCAAGGACATCGAGCTAATGGGGGCTCTCTTCGAGGGTCCATTTCAGACAGCCAACTTTGTAGGATTACTGAGAATTCGTTTATGAAACTTATCCCCAGAGCTTGGTAGTTTACTTCAGCCAACAGTTTAGCTAAACCTTGACCTTTGATCAGTTTGGTGGGTCTTATTTCCAGGTCGAACTCTAGGATTTTGGCTATCCATTTACTTCTTCTCCCATCTATATCAGGCTGAATAAGAATGTCTTTAACAATAGCTGAAGGGACATAGGCGATGATCTTTGACTGCATGACATAGGTTCTAAAAGATTTGAGAGCTTTTACTAGAGAATAAGCCCGCTTCTCCATAGCATCATACCCGACTTCAACATCCCTCAATGCTCGGCTGAAATAAGCAATAGGCTGCTCTAGCCCAATGTCGTTTGTTTGTAATAGAACAACGGCCACTGTGTCAGGTGAGGCAAAGGAGAAAATAAGGAAATCCTTTGAGTAATCAGGACTGATAAGCACAGGATCTTCAGTCAGGGCCTTCTTGATTTGTTCAAAGGAATGTCATGATTGAGGGGTCCACCTTACTTCATTCTCTTTCTTTAACATGGATGTTATAAGCTTTACCTCCTCAACAAAGTTAGGCACAAACCTCCTCAGAAAATTAATTTTACCGAGGAAATATTGGACCTCCTTCTTAGACCTCGGGATTGATAAGGCTTGTATCGCCTCAACTTTGCTGGGGTCAATCCTGAATCCTTCCGCTAATACTATGTGGCCTAGTAACTTTCCCTCCTACATGGCGAACATGGATTTCTTGGGGTTTAATGAAATGCCAAACTTTCTGCATTTCAAGAAATTCTTCCTGAGATGGCGACGGTGTTCCCTATCAGATTTTGAAAACACTGTGATGTCATCTAGATAGACGACCACAAATTTATCCTTTTCCTCGATGAAAGCTATATCCATGGCACGCTGGAATGTTTCCCCTGCATTCATTAATCCAAACGACATCTTGGCATACATGAATGTGCACCATGGAGTGGTGAACGTTGTCTTTTCCCTGTCCTCAGGCAGAACGGAGACTTGATTGTAGTCAGAGAATCCATCTATCATGGACATCCTGGAAGCTCCAGTTACCCTCTGCAGTATATGTTCCATCTTTGGCAAAGGGTAGTTATCCTTTCGTGAGCTCCTGTTTAGGTTCCTAAAATCTACACAAAGTCAGATCTCTCCATTCTTTTTCCTTACTGGCACCAAGTTCACCCACTCTGAATATCTCAGTGGTACAATGATCTGAGATTGAAGCAATTTCTTTACTTCCCTCTCCATGATAGGCAGTAGCATAGGATTGATCTGTCTCAGCTTCTGCCTAAATGGATTTGCTTCCTCCTTTAGTGGGATTTTATGCTCGATGATAGAGGTGTCATAGGTTTTGAGGTCTTCATAGGTCCAGGCAAAAACATCAGCAAATTCCTTCAAAAGTCCAATGTATTCAGACCTCCTCTCCTTTGTCAGACTTCTTGACAATTTGATAAGCTTGGGGTCATTCTCGGTCCCAATGTTGCACTGAATAGTACCAGTGTCATCCTCTGAGACCTCTCCTTTTAATGATACATCATTTCTATCAAAGATCATTTCCAAAGGAACCAGTCCCCTCGGAATATGATTGTTGGGCAGCTACACAATGTCACGCTCTGCAATCTTATTCAGAAAATTACCCTCATCAATCTTTTCTTTAGATACAGAGTCTTGGTCGATATGCATCTCTGAAAAATCTTCGACAGTCTCCAAGAACTTCTTGATTTCAAGATCATCCTCGAATACCTTCCAATGTTTGACGTTGTCAGGTATGGAGGGCTTGTATTTCACTTCCACATTATACCTGGATTTAGGTGGCGAGGGTAGTTTGAAATTACTTGCTGATGTAGCCAAGGAGTCTGCCATCATGTTCTCCTCTCTTGGGATGAAAGAAACGTTAAATGTTGAGAAGAAACTGTCAACTAGGCCCCACACCTCATTTCTGTAGCTTCTAAGTCGAGGATGCTTAGCCTGATAAGCATTTCTGATCTGTTGGACTACCAACTCTGCATCACCGAACACTGCTACCTCCTGAATTCTCATTTCCTTTACGGTGCTTAACCCCAGGACAAGATCTTCATACTCTGCCACATTATTGGTAGGTTCAAATTCTAATTTGTATGATAGAGCTATGATTTCTTGAGTAGGTGACACAAAAACCACCCCAGATCCAGCGCCTTCCCTAGAAGAGGCTCCATCAAAGAACATTTTCCAGACANACACCTCATTTCTGTAGCTTCTAAGTCGAGGATGCTTAGCCTGATAAGCATTTCTGATCTGTTGGACTACCAACTCTGCATCACCGAACACTGCTACCTCCTGAATTCTCATTTCCTTTACGGTGCTTAACCCCAGGACAAGAGCTTCATACTCTGCCACATTATTGGTAGGTTCAAATTCTAATTTGTATGATAGAGCTATGATTTCTTGAGTAGGTGACACAAAAACCACCCCAGATCCAGCGCCTTCCCTAGAAGAGGCTCCATCAAAGAACATTTTCCAGACAGGGGTGATGGAGGGAGGAAATTTAGGGGAACTGGCGGGTTTCTTCTTGAGTTTCAGAGGAGGCTCGGGGGCATGGGTGAGTTGTAGTAAACTGGAGCCTAAATCAGTGTCCAAGGCGAAGATGGGATGATTGGTAGGGTTGGCTTCATCACTGATTATGTAGGCCAGTTGGGCTTCCCTATATAGTCTTCTATGCTCTCCTCTGAACACTGGGATAGTAGCATACATGAGGTCCATCTGCAGGGTCCCCCCCAGTATTTTTATCCAAGACCTTGAAAATAGCATACATAACTTGGGGGGGACATCAACTACTACGATATCCATGACCACACTTTTCATGGGCAATTGAAACAAGGTTACAACTAGGTCTTTAATAACTCCAAGACACTGAACTCTCGTGGAGTCAAAAGAATAGAGGTCATGATAGGCTCGGGTGACTTCTAGTCCTAACTCTTCCATGAAAGTTTTGGGCATGAGGTTGTGAGAATCCCCTGAATCCATCAAGCAGTTGTGCAACACCTTATCATGTATGTTCAGGGATGTGTAGAAGGGAGGGGATGAATCATCTCTATCTTCTACCATGGGACCTAGGAAAACTGCTAGCTTTTCATCTTGGAGGTTTATGGAGTCTGTGGGAAAGCATGAGGCTTCAGATTGTAAAAGCTCAGAGAAGTGTTTCTTAAATTCTCCATGTTTAATCAGCTCGGTGAGGGGCACAGGGATTCTGATCTTTTGAATCTCGTGCTCAAAATAAAAAGAAGATGCAAGCTTTGGAATCTCTCTTATTTCAGGGGCATGATTGTGGACAATGGGAGAGAGGGGTTGAGACTTCTTACCTCTATGACCATATGCTACTTCATTAGCATTTTTTTCTGTTCTAGTGAGTTGCTCAGGGACATAGGGTGCCAACGTCTTCTTCTGGGACCTCAGGTCATACCTGCCTTGGCGGCTACTAGTCTTGTCTCCTTTGCTCAGCTCATTTAGCTGGCTGTCCATGAGAGATTCCTCATATGCTGATTGAGTGAGGTGAGGAAAAGGGGGAGTGTCTCCGAAGCAATGGATTTCAGGATCAAACTCGTTTGTTTCTCTTTCTTCCCCCTCGGCCACAAAATTGTTTGGAAAGGGGCCTGAATCTTCTAGTCTTCTCTGTCTCTTCCCTTCTCTCTTTGCACGTTCATGGGAGTAAAATTGTTGGGCCTTCTGAAACCTCCCTTATTTTCTGTGTTCAGAGGGCCCTTGTATGATTTCCTCCCTTCCACTCTCATTCTTTCCATCTCTGCGGACAGAGACTTCACCATCCTGGTCAGTTCGTCTACTTGAGGGTGGGGCACCGATGGGTCAGAAGTAAAGGCTTTCGACCTTCCCTTTCTCCTGTCTGCATCGGCCTTGTTTCTCAGTCTGTCAGCTGCTAGTACATTAGATTCCACCTCTATAGCCGCATCCTGCATTTGAGCTAAGGAGGTGGCTCTTCTTTCTCTCAACAAAAGGCAGAAATCGGGGCCGAACGCGCTAGCATACAAAATCTTAGCAGAGGCTTCCGAGGGATTTATCTCTGCAGGAATCTTATTATACATATTATTAAATATTTTGGATAAGTCGGAGACAGACTCACCTTCCATATTCTTCAGAGACCCAAACTCTGTCATGTAATACATGAAATCCTTCCTATCTCCCCACTGCCTCAGGAAAACATTATCCAGGGCTTCAATTCCATCAATATATCCAGGGGTCAGTCCCCTGAACCATTTTCTCACCTCGCCATCTAGGCTCTGAACAAAGACTCTCATCCAGATATCTTCATTTTCAATGTTGAGGTTGTCTGCATAACTGTAGAAAGAAGCCAGGTGCTCTTCGACAGTTATGTCTCCTTCCCCAGTGAACTTGGGCATGTACTTCAAGTAATCTCCAATAGGGAGGGGGTTCATAGGATGGGGTAGGACTAAGGGAGCATATCTGGCAGCGACTATGGCGTCCATTCTATTCAGAGGGGGATTAGCACCAGCCATAGGGATATTAGGTAGAGGAGAACCAGGAGGAGAAGGAGTTTGTGAAGGGGCTACTGTGAATGAGTCCCGAAGTGGAGTGGGAAACAAGAGGGGATTTAAGGAGAAGGCTAATGAGCTCAAATCAGTAGGTGCTTCTCTTTGCGCAGGAGTAGTAAATATAGGAGTGGGGAAAAATTTTGTGTTCCTGGGTCTACGCCAAGGTTCAGTTTCAGAGGAGAGGGGAGTGACAAGGTCTTGTCCCTCCAGTCCCAGACCGGGAGAGGAAAAACCAATAGGAACACTCCCGAAATTCAGGAAACGAGAAACTCCAGGAACAGTTCTGTCAGGAAACTAAGGAGAAGAAAAAGGAGTTCCCACAGAAGGATATGGTGGGTTACCTGGTTTGGTGGTGGACTCTTCTTCTTCAGAGGCCTTTCCCTTTCTGAACACCGCCTCTGGATCTGCTTCGGGTGTAGCTAGAGGTAACTATGGATGTGACCGTGTGTGTCTGCCTCTGGAAGCCAAAACTAAAACAACAGGTTCGCTCCAGTGGATTCGTCACAATGGAGTCACCAGGTGCACAGTAGCAATCTTCAAAGGCTCTGAAACTTGATGCACCTTCATAATCAGAGGCTCAATGTCATTCAATCCCGGGGAAAATTTTCAACTTCGTCCCCGGCAACAGCGCCAGAAATGTTAGCATCGAAAGTCACTCCTGGATTGCTTGCAGGAGCAGAGCCCGACACCCATCAGTTTAATGTCATGATTTGTTTATAAAGGGGTGATAAAATGGAGATAAAGACTCGAGGAGATATTACTCTAACTCAGGGACTGGGTCTGGTATGTAAGTAACAAAGGAGGTCTCAACCTAACTTCAGCCAGTGGGTTGATCAAAATATGAATAGGTGGAAGACTTAGTAAGAAGGTGAACAAACAAATTTGGGCAACAGGATTTCGACAGTTTGCAGAAGAAAGACTCTGAATGCAAGATCCGCTTGGTTCAGGGTCTCAAGAAACTAAAAGGGGACTTGACTGGATCCGCCAATTCCAAGTCACTCAGCGCTGGGAAAATCACAAGAACTGATTAGAGACAGCGCAACTATTACAGTGATCCATTACAACATCATCCTATAATAGCTACAGCTCGACTGGATCCTCCAATTCCGAGCCGCTCTAACACAGTGTAAACAAAGACATGAAAGAAACTGGCATTCATAAGGCAAGAAGTCTCAAAAGTCCATACATAACCAGGTTATCGGTGCTTCATTAAAACTTTACAACCGGGAGCTCTGCTCTACCATTGATCCTTTGAAAAATATCAAAACTAAGTATATATACTCCTAAAACATTTTCCCAACAGAGGCGTCTTAGATGTTCAGGATGGGGCGTCTCTTCAATCAAATCTGGCCTGCACTCCTCTGTCATACGCCACCTTAACTCTGCATGGCTCATGCTAAGGGGTAGTTGAGCCATTAAGTGTTGAGCTAGCATCCGCAGAATTCTCTGTTGAGCTGAAGACTTTAGCATGGCGCCTTTGAGAAAATTGATACACATGACTTCTTCGGGAAATGGCTTGCCAAACCCTCCATCCCCTCACTTAATGAATGAAAGGAGGTTTCAACTACCCGCTCCTATCAATATTTACTCCAATACTAGAAACAATATTAATATTGGGTCCGATGGCGCCAGGAGGTCGTGGTGATCCTCTCTGCAATTGAACTCGGCGCCTTCGGCCTTCTTTCTGCAACTCCTTCCTTTCCTCAAGTGACCATGGGCCGTGACTCTATGCTTTCGGCATTCGCGAATATAAAAGGACTAATCTTTTCTGATTGAAGTCGCGATGAGCGATATGCCGAGAAGGCTTAATATGGAAACACGTGTCCCTGTGAGATCTGACGGCCTTGAAATCACCCGACACCTCCGTGGGCCCAAGTCTGGGACTCACCCGACATATCGTGCGTCAGAACATAACGAAGTTTCTTTTTTCACTTTAGAATCACGATGGGCGAAGCGCCGAGATGGATCTATTTGCTGCCAGGTGTCCCCTCTGGATGGACGGCTAAAAACACTTCGCGAGATCGCGGGCTACAGTTCTGAATGCTTTCGGCACTTCGTGTCTCACGGCTAGGAGGAGGTTGGTCCTCGTTATTCAAAGTCACGAAGGGCGAGGAGGCGATGGAGCCCGATCGTGCACCACGTACCTCTCCAGGATGGATGGCTGAGATCTTTTTGACAACTCTTGCGACTCGCGATCTCACGCAACCAAGGATATGGTCCACCCTATGAACTCATGAACCCCGAGTTCAAGAAATGAATCCACGCATCAACTGATCGCGATCAACGACCCTCGTTACTTCGCGAGTTCTCTACGGAGACTTATGACCGTCTACTTCTTTAAAACTTTCGTGCTATACTTGGCATGACTCGGCTGACTGCAATTACCCACCGACCGTTGATCTGCTTCGTGAAATAGACCTTGGATGCTGCCGACGACATTTTTCCCGCTCGCTTGACTTGTTATTTGGAAAAACAGGGATTTTCCCATGCTGCGCTTGAGCATTTCGTGCAACTTGCAGACCCGAATGCTCTAGAGCCCGTGACAAGAATTATCGCTAACAGTACCAATCACCAGTCTTTGTAAGGTCTGAGAGATGTAAAATCCTCTGAATTTCCACGTTAATTCTAGGTTCGGGTCTGTCGCTGAGCATACTCACCACTGGGTGGTAGAACTGCTCGATGAATTGATTGAAACTGAATTCTGTAGAGTTATGTCTGAGCAGCAAAGTCCACGTTGTCACTGCTTGTGGCCTCCCATCTTTATCCATCTTCTGCATTGAAAAGGAAAATTTATCCGCTTGAAAGAACACGAACAGGTAAGCCAGTATTGAAGAATACCGGAACATGCCTTCTGTGGCGAAGTTGATGAATTGTTCGTGAATGATATCCACAAGGAACGTACTGTAGTCGAACTGAATAGTGGGTCTCTCATCGATGGAAAAAATGGATAGAAATCCCAAGATGGGTTCATCCACCCATTGATCCAAAAAAAATCCAAGCAAGGCACATAGTGATGTGATAACCTGGTTTCCCTTTACTGAGAACAGGGAGGAAGGATAAGGGGTGTTTGTAGTGGGGAGCTGAGTGGACTGTGGGAGGAAAAGCTCAAAAATCTGAGCTCTTTGGGGGAAAGACAACTTCTGGTAGAGATCTGTGATGATTTCGAGGTTGAAAGGTGAGGGGGACTAGGCTCTGGGTATCTGCAACATCTAGTCAATGGTTTCTGATGTGATGAGGAAAATAATTTCTCTAGACAAAGACATATTGTCTCTTTGTTCAGGGATATAATGGGCCTAGCATTTGAGGGAGAATTCAGGAAAGTGGTGAATCTGGGGGAGTAGATATAGGGGAAGATTTGATTCCTAGAGACTAATCTCATCACTCTGGTCGAGGAAAACCTCTTTGAGCCATGACTGCAATTCCACGAAGTTGAACTCTCATCTGGTGTCTGCAATTAAATGGTCTTTGTCGGCCAGGGGGATCCTGTCGAGGTCGACAAGGGGCGGGAGGAAAGGATTTTCCTTAGCTTCTGGTCTCTTTGATTTTGGCGCCATCGCTGTAGAAATACCTGCAAATCAAACAGTCATTAGTGGGGATGATGGTAGCTTTGGATAGTTGACTGTAACGGAGAGAAAACAGGGAAAAAACTCTCGTGCGATGGGAAAGGTATTTTTTGTTGAGATGACAAAGTAAGCAATGGAAGAAAAGAAGGGAGACGGTGGTTTTGAGTGAACGGATATCCGTTGGGTGCGAGGGACATGTCAATGGGCTAACGAATAAGTTAGCCAGTAATAAATTGCCAACGGATTGTTTGGAGTGTGATATGGCAGGTAATAATGAATGACAAATACGACCAGGTAACGTGGCGGGAGTTGATTGGGGAGTGACCTTGGTGAGAGGACTTGTATAGGGCAAAGAAGGGGAAAAGGACTGACAGAGTAATGGGACATCATGGGGTGATAAGGCATGTCAGACCTTGGGAGGCGGTGGGAGTCTGAACCAATAGATTCCTGCCACGTAGAGATAAGGGGCCTGCTAGGAAAAAATCCATTCTGGACCCCCTCCCCCCTCTGTTAAAAACAGATCGGTCGGGGGGGGGTCCGAAAAACACCAAGATCCATTGATCTATGCACTTTCTTTTCAACTGCAAATCTATGCGTGATAGTTAACCAGCATTCCGGACCCCCCCCCTACCGTTAAAGGCAGAACGATTGGGGAGGGTCTGGAATCCAATATGATCCGTCGATCTGAGTGCGCACATCTTAGCTGTATGTATATGCGCCTTCGTTATTTCTGTTTCTGTACCCCCCTGCCCACCGTTAAAGGTAGAAAGATCGGGGGGGGGGGTCTGGAAAAACCTGTAGACCGTAGATCTATGCACTCACTCTCAGGCTGTTCATCTATGCGTTGTGCTTAACTGTGAGCGCGAAGTCATATGTGCTTCGAAAAACTTAGGATAAGTGCATATTGTGGGTTTTTCCCGAGCTTTTCCATGTTTCTATCACCAAGGGGTTAGAAATCACACCCTTTAAACCTCAAAGACACGGTTCAACATTGATCATCGGGCTTGTTTTATTGATACAAAGACAACTATCCTATGGTCTAACCTAATTACCTATGACAATTAGTCCAGATTAAACTGTTGGACTAAGGAATTACTCTATCCTGGGGTTATCTGACCAAGATTAGGCAGTTTGGTCAGATTTATTCACTAACTAACCTAAATCACTTAGCTAAGATTAAACAGTTTAGCCAAGATTATTCACTACTCTTATCATCATCAATTTAAAAGAACTTGGCCATGCTTGAAAGATATGGACCAAATCATTGTTATTGCATGGGGATCTATTGAATTTCTTTTGTGCCCTTTTTTCTTTCTTTTTCTTTTTTCTTTTCTTTTTCTTTTCTCTTTTCTTTTTCTTTTTGTTTTGTTTTGTTTTGTTTTCTCTTTTCTTTCAAATTATTTGTAGAATAAAAACCATTTGAAAAACAAAAAAACTTAAAGAGATAACATTTCAGTCACCATTTGATCCTATAAATTATAGGGTTATAACAGGAATATCCGAGGGAAACTTAGTCGACATGGGGGGCTAACATGGATCATGACAAATTGGGTCTTTGGGCAACCTCAACAATTCTGGAAGATGTAGCATTTCTAGAAACAATTGTTTAGGTTGAGTGCTATGTACAGGAAAAAGGGGTCCTGGAGTTTGACTGGCACCAGGTTGCTAGGAAAAGTTGGACTGCTAGTAAGGGTTCTGGTATAAAATGTGGCCTTGACCAACGTACAGAAACTACGTTTGTTTGGATATCATCAGTTGAATCTTGTAATTGGATGACATGGCTTGGGCAGGGATTTCTCCCTGCGTTGTGTTCCAAGGATTTTGGAAGGGGATTCCCCCAGCCGATCCAACGGAAATATGTACCAAAGCCTACCCAGGGTTCCATTGAGCATGGAAGGAGTTTCCCCCGATCGATATCCCTTGAGAGGGAATTGATCCATGCCAAGGATTCCAAAGCCCCTAAGAAGAGAAAACTCATGTACTGTCTCCCTGTGTAGGAATAGTACCATGCATGGGGTTATTTTGCCCAAAACTGGGGTTTCCCCCAACTGAGACGACAATTGAAGAAAAAGTGTTGTTCCCAAATGAACCAAACAAAGAGAATTACATAGATCCCACCAACATAGTGTAAGACGAAGGTCCTAAACTACCTACTCCAAACAAGCTGTAATTAGCATTCGACCCGATGGATTGTTGGAAAGGGCCACCGAGCGAGGGGGACAGAGGAGGTATATGATCCCCACCGTAAGGGATAACATTAAAGGGGATTGAATTCCCCCCGGTAGACCCTTTCATGGGAGTGTTTGAGCTCCTTACCCCCAGAACCATGGTATGTGATGTGGAGTAGGTAAGGACTGAGTTTGAATCAAAGTTGGGTATCCCATATGAGAATGGAGGGCCCGTCACACTCTTTGTAAAGGGATCAGTTGTCATCGATGACAGTATCAGATCACTGCCCGAGGTAGAGGGATTCAAGACCACTGTGGTCTTAACTAGATAAGGTGGGTTAGGAGGAAAAATACCCCTTGTGGTAGTAGCCAAAACGGGAGTATGAGGACTCCTGGACGAAGTGGCAGCATTTTCTTCCATGGTTTCTTGTAAGACTAACTAACGCTCGGAAGGTGTCACGTCAGGAGGGACAACTTGTACTAAGATCAGCACCGACAAGTCAATAATTGGAGGGTTGGATGGCCTGAGAGCTTCCTCCCCAAGGTTAGAAATAGTAGGTTCCTCCGTATTCAAATAGTCTCCTCATGAAGCAGGCTCGGGCACAGTTTCCTATGTCCCAGTCCCTTCGAATGAACCTTGTTGGTTAAGTCTTCACCATAACGGTGGCAGAGGTGGCTCCAATACAACCAACGGTTGGTCCTGAAGCCTTCGCGACCTGCAGAGCTCTTGACCTTCCACTTTGTGAAAATATCGATCGACACAGTAAGGTTTAAATAGCGTTTAAAAACCAAGCACACACAAGAAAAATCCTATATTACAAATCAAGCAATCAACTATCTAGTAGGAAGAACAGTTATGCTAGTCAACACTAGAGAAACTAACTAGTGCAAGTGCAACTCGAAAACGGAAGCACCCTCTAGGTATACTTTGGGAAGCGTGACCCAAACTCTACCCTAGGTACCGTGGTATACCCCCTTAGTCACCCGTGTAAGTCCCTAGAATATGGGAAACTAAGATTCCAGCTCGTAGTCAGTCACCAGGCGAGTACAGTCGACAGTCGGGCAGATCACAATGAGAAAGATAACTAGTCTGAAACTTATCGAGGGTATTGAAATCAAGGGGTATGGAAGACAACATAGGATCTCAAACGGATTCGAGGTCCATGAATATCCATAGGCAAATGAAGTCGGTAGTACTCCCATGACAGATCCTCAATATGCGTTCCCCATTATGTTTAGTCTGGATTTGGAGGAGTTATCTTTGTTGTCTTTCCTCACGCGACCTCGTGTTTAGCCCCTATGTTAGAGGGGGGTACCAGATAAATTTTATGATACTAGACTTTAACACTCCCTAACTCTGACTCCAATGTTTCTTTAATAGCCTTGAAGAGTTCCCTATCCAACCTAATTCAAAGCCCTAACCCTAAACTAGTTGGTTGACCATACAAACATGAAAATTCTAGTTTATTTTATATTTAGTGTTCTTTTTAGTGGCTTGATTTACTCGTGGGATATGTCGGTGAAACTAGTGATGTTATAAGAGACAAAAAAGAGGATAAAAATATGAAACTTTGAAAGAAAAATTACCTAATCAAAAGCAAAGTTTTACAACTAACTCTTTGTAACCAACTTTTCATTAACTAAATTTTTCAAGATCTTGAAAAGAAAACCTAAAACGTATCTTTGCTTGACTACAAGCTACTTATGTTTCAAGAAATCAATAAAGAACTTTAAAAACCTATTATTTTTACTTTTTGTAAATAACCAACTCTAACTACTTTACCAAACTGAAAATAATTTTTTTTTTTTTTTGAAAATGCCTTAAAGATAAAAGCGGAAATAAATATTTTTTTATTTTTCCAAAGAAAGTGAAAGGGGTAAAAAGAAGACTAAAACAAGAATGAAATAGATCTTTATCCCACTATGGATCGCAGGGAATCAATCAAGAAACCAAGAAGGAATATCTACAAATCAATAGCTTGCTCAAAACCCTTTCGAAAGTAAACAAAAGAAAATCAAGAAAACAAGTAAATTGAACTCTAAACCCAGGCTATGGCTGTAAACAGAGACTCTGAACAGATCCAAGACACCCCTGAGAAGTGTGGAATTCAATTAGGAAAGAGGCAAACTCCATTTTTTTCAAAAAATTTCTTGAAACAGAGACGCGAGATGTTGCATCAACAACCTACGTATGTATGCGGGTTGTTTACTGAGTAGAGAATGTGTGTATGTAGGTTGACTCAAGACATGGTGTGTACACCTCTGTATCTTTCCAAAAAAATAAATATGAGATAGACTTACATGGCAGGGACAACTGGCATTGCACCTGAAGCTGACCAGAATCCTTGGATAGTCTCAGAAAAATCAAAGAAACTTGAAAGGAAAACAAACCAATCAGACAACCCAAAATCCCCTAAAAAACCCTAGAGGCTTCCCCAGTATGGTCGCCAGTTTTTCTAGTGGGAAAACCCCCCTTTAACTACACCAGGGTTCAGAATGTAGGCATATCGATTAACCATCTAAAATTCAATTAATTCTCTATAATACCCCAAACATACCAAAACTAATATAAAGAAAGCAAGGAAAAAGGATATTGGGTAACTATACCTCTAATCCCATGCTTGGTGATGACCTCCTCATGCTTGGAAGTTCCACTGACTGCACGCCTCCTCCCAGGGTTGACCTACATCCAAATATTGACAAACAAAAAACTAAAAGCATGTTATTCCATATATAAGTTAAGGTTAGATGTTGGAATGTCAAACATAAATCAATAAAATTATTTAAGACACCATCATTTGGGATAGGAAAATGTGATTCTTTTATTAATAACACAAATATTATACCTTTACAATCTAAGTCGGCCACCATTCTGAGAACTTGGTCCGAGCTCCTCTTCACCATGCTCCAAGTGCACCTTGTATGAACTTCTCTTCTCAACCTTTTGATCTCTTATAGGGAAGTGAATGGGTTAAATGGAGGAAGAAGAGGCTAATGAGGGAATGCTGAGGAAAGTTCTCACAAAAGGCAGCAATATCTTGGGCAAGGAGGGGAAGTGAAATCAAGAAGAGTTTCATTGTTCTTATTCTTAGATGTGAAATGAGACCCCAACACCTCCTTTTATATGACAAAAGGATGTTTATTCGGTTGGGTGATGGGATATAGCGGGTGGATTAGTTGGAAAACTACCAATATCCCGTAATCTCAACAAATTCCTTGGAACTTTTTATTTTTTGCAACTTTTGCAAGTATACGCAAGTTGTAATGGTACAACATGCATACATACATGAGTTGTAGTGGTGCAACAAGTGTATGTACATGGGTAGTAATGGTGCAGGGCATGTACATCTTCTAAAAATTGTTTTTTTAAGAAGATCTACTCAGGAGTGATTTGGCAAAAAATGAAAGTAAGAGGGCCAAGGCCATGTATGCATGTATAGAGCAATTTAGGGTTATAAAAGAAACAACATTTCCTAGAACTTGATTAAAAAAACTAGAGTTCACTATCAAAATGATTATGAATTATGTACTAATTTAGTACCTCTTATAATCCATTTTTAAGTTATTTGATTTTTCATGTTTAAAAAATAGTGAAACTCAACCCTAAAAATCTCCTAAGTATGTATCAGGATAACTAAAGAAATATTTCTCAAGCAAATTACAAACCACACAACTAATTTCATGCCCATATTACAAAAAGTGGAGATGGAAGTGGTGCTTTTGTGCAACATGCACCATGAGGAGAGTTCCACCAAAGGAGCCATTGTCATCATATTAGCTCACCCTAAATACTATAATGGCCTTTGACATCAAAATAACACAGTTTGATTTGTTCATGAATATCGGGAAAGGAAAAGGAGATAACTTCCACCCCAAGCCCTAAAAGTCTCCCAATTTTAAAGTTTCCAACCATCCCTTTGGAAATATTTGAACCAGAGCAAACTAAAGAGCCCAAGCATGGAAATGACAGATGGGAGTCCCTAATGGTTGATATTTCACCTATGGTGGATATATGGATGTGACCCCATGATTAAAAATACCCCCTCTTTACATGGGAATGATTCTAACAGTTACTTGATATGACATATCACGTTTGTTGATTGGGATGTTTATTGTGTTTACTTGTATTTATCTGTCTTGGGAGTTAAGACATTTAAAGACTCTTTGTTTTGTCCATTGACTAGGTTGTTTTTCCTATCAACCTTAGCTTGTGGCAGTTCTTATCACAATCGTTTTTTGTATAAAATGCATGGGCCATTTTTATATATTAATAGAAAGAAGAAACAAGGAATGAATGTATATCTAGTTGATAATGTAAGTGAATTTGTAATAGTTGGGAGATGTCAAGGCACACATAGATTTTCCAAAATAAAGAAGACAAAGTTGGTATTGGAATTTAAAGTAAACAAAGTTTTCTAGATCAAGCTTTCACAAAAATGATCTTGAAGACATGGTCAGCGATCCTAAAGAAAAATACAAATGAATCAAATGTCGAGAGATTTAGAAATTGGTTGGATATCTTGTTTGAAGGGGATGTTGGAGGAACATAAATTTGTAGTTGTCATTAATAAACTAATTCAAAATCAAATAAATAATTGCATGGGAGATTATCCTATTGTTGTTAACATATAAAATACATATATAAAAATTTGTTTAACTCTGTACTATTTTCTGCTTACAACTATAATAGTTAATTTAAAAAAATAAAATCCAACATAGAAATAGAACATAGAACTTGGTCCTGCATCATAGAACCTGAAATAGAGTCAATTTCCCAGCAGAGTGTGTTCAGGTTTTTCCATGTCCAATCTTCACCATTAAGTTGTTCCATGTCCAATATTCACCATTAAGTTGTCTAATCTTTGTGAAGTTTGTTTTTCCCATGTTTTCTATTCTTTCGTTGGTTGCTTTTCGTAGCTTTCAAGACACATAAAAAACAACCAAGGCAAGACTAGAAAAACATGAGCAGTAAAAACCTTGTCCGAAATGTGTTTTGGATCGTCGAGGTGACCACCATTTAGACCTTCATTTTTCAAACACAACAATAGGTTAAATGAATGGATAATAACTAAAAATAAATGATCTTGTATTTGACAAAGAGAATTAAACATTATATGACTGAATAATAATTAAAGATGTTCGATATTGTTGGCCCTTGACCAAGTTTTGGGAGATCCTTGGTCAAGTTTGACCTATTTTGGGACTTCGACAGCCTGTCGAAGGCAGAGTGCAAGACGAAGAAGAGATCACAAGATATTGGCCCCTTTTGGGGTCCTTTTTGGGATTTAGGACTATGTAATGGGTATGGGATGTCGGCCCATGGGTTTACCCATGTTTAGGACTATTTTGTAAAGTATAAATAGATGTCTAGGCAATGTAAGGAGAGGCATCTATGTGATGTTTTGCTAAGTGCTAGAGTTGGATCTATATGATCAAAGGAATGTAAAGTGCTATGTGCATAATATGTGAAGCTTGCAGAGCTAAGTGCAAGTGAGTGTAGAAGGCTTAGTGTTGTATCCTAGCTCGGGGAAGGAGGATCTGGTGAGGTGCACACAGATATCTTGTCCTATGCAGAGTAGGGTTTTGAGGCTTTGTGCATGTAACCTATCGAATAAGCTAATAAAGAAGACAAAGAGTTGGTGGACGTAGCCCCAGGGTGGGGGTGAACCATGTATATGATGTGTTTCTATGCTTTGTGCAATGTGTTGATGTGCTTATATGTTAATTTGCTTAGTGCTTTGCTATAGATAGATAGATCTGTTGATTCTTTGTGCTTAATGATGTATATGGATGTTAGATCTGACTTATATACATATGATCAGTGTCTGAAATTGTTAGGATCTGATCTGTCATGCTAAGTGTTGTTAGATGCTAGATCTGGTTGAATACTGCGATGCTCTGTAAGTAGGTTTTAACTGCGTTGTAACTAAGAACTAGATATTGATGAATGTTAATTGATGAGTGCTCTGTTAAGTGTTATAATCACACATATGTGTCCTAGCTAAGGTTGTAGACATTGGAGTCCTGCAAACACCCCTATCTCTACCTCGGGTGAGACTTCATCTACTTCGCAAGTATTTCCGAAAGGGCTAATATTTAGGGTTTTGTTGTTGCGTTGTTGTAGCATTGAACCCTGGGTCTACCCCTGTGACAACAAATGGTTCCATTGTCAGGACCTGAAACTGTGATTGTTGGGAACTAAGGAAGAAGAATCTTTGTGCAAATATCTGACCTGAAATTTTGAAATCTCTGTGTGTAGATTTGTCGCCCTAGTGCACAGTACTCTACTTAGTTTGAGAAGCTTTGTGCTAAAGAAAAACAGTTTGATCTGAATAAAAGAGGTAAGATCTGAACTCTTTGTGTTCCAATAAAGGTAAGAATAGTGAAAGGTTCTAGATTTGAAAGCTTTGTGCTCTGTATAAGTAAGATAAGTGGAAATTTTTTATTCTAAAGTATGGATCTAGGCATGTTTGATAAGATTTGTCCTAGCTTGAAAACTAGGGCACTGATAGATGAAAAATGATTTGATATGAGTAGATATGATAAGAATAATGAAAAATATGTTATACGTATACATAAAAGGAATGTTTGGACTAACAATTGGATGCAGGATCCTAGAAAGAAATGTTTTCAGGTTAGCTACCATGATCCTAGTGGGTAGTACAGGAAAGATTGGGGATCATTTAAAAGAAAGAGAGGATTAACCCTCTGTTACAGTTGCAGAAAACTGGGACATCTTACTAGGGAATGGCCTGAGAGAAGACCTAGTTGTCTTTGTCGCAAAGCTATGGACCATGAAGTATTGGATTGCCCTAGAATGATTGCTAAGCTTGAAGGGATGAACATGAGACAAGAAAACCCTAAGGCAGATCCAGAAACTACGATTACGGAAGAACCCCAGAAAGAATCAGAGAAAGTATCGCTACAGATAAAAGACACCCTGAATGACCACCGACATGTCATTTTATCAGAGATATTAAAAGAAAAAGCATGCATAGAAGCAATAATAGGAGACTTTGACATTGACTGTGTTCTCGATTAGGAAACATAGGTGAATATCATGACAAAAAGAACTTGGGAATCTATAGGAAGGCCTACTATGATTCCTTCATTAGGAGGAATAGGACTATTCAAAGGAAAGTTGATAAACCTATGTGGAAATCTCACCCATATACCTATGAATGCCAATGGGACTTCAACAGAGGAGGATTTCGAGATTGTTAAATTCATTGAGAACTTCGCCCCATTTACCATGTTACTAGGAAAACCTTGGATTGAAAGAGATCGGGCCAGAAGGAAGGAGGAAGAAGAAGTTTTAGAGCAGAAGAAACAAGAGTTAAAAGATTTCATGACTAGAAGGATCACACACTTGATTGAAGAACAGAAGAACAGATCGAAGCTATCTAACACCAGAGACCCAGATGTCGAAGTTGCAAGAACACTAGAAGACCCACATAAGAATGCAGTACCTATTCCAGATAAATAAGAAGTATCACCCTCAAATATTAGGAAAGATTCTCAACAACACGAAGTAACTATGCCAAACGCAGATAAGAATCAAAATGGAAAAAGGAATACCGAGACAAAGCTCACTAGAAAGAAGGACAGAAAGATAAGTAGGAAAAGAGCTAATATCGAAAAGTTACAGAAGGTTCCAGAGGGAACTTCGCAGAGGGAAAATTTGTAAAATTGGAGCTTCGTCGAGATAACAGAACAACGCCACATGGCACTTCGCCAAAGCGAAGCAATATATCCCTTGGGAACAATATAACCGTTAGTCCAACCCTCCGAATGGGTAGAAAGGAATTTATGGTTTTCCACCAGACCGTTGGACCGTGTCATAATGGACAAAACAAAGTTAATGAAGGCTTCTCACACGTTGCAAGAGATATGTTTCCAAGTTATCTATTTATCCCGCTGTGCCATGCATCGAGAACACTTTTGCTAACCGTGAATCTGAGCCCACAAACTTGTTGATTTTACATAGTGATCATTGCACTATTGTCCTCTATCCCATTGCAGTGTCTAAGTTACTCCTCGAACCCAAGATTTCCAACCCCGAGTGTGTATGTCGAACGAGTTCACAGTTGCAGAGAACGTTTTTGAAGAAGTTCTCATCGAACTCATGAATGAACGAGTAATGTCAATGTCTGCAGGCATACAAGCGTCATTGACGAGAGGACTGCAAGTCTCTCCGTCCACTACTCGCAGAGCCAGATCATCTTGACCATCAACAGAAAAGAGAACCAAGAACAAAGACGACCTAAAAAATGTGAAGCTGATTCCAACCATATTTCTCGATTACATCCCACCTCTGGCTGGCGCAGTGAATCGTGATAGTGTGCTAAGATATTTCGAGTACACCATGGTCACTATGTACCTCCTAAAGGGGATATGCACAGTACGAGCAGAGCAGGATAAGATCACAGCATTGAAGTTCAACGACTTCAACCTCGGAGATCACAAGATCTATGGTGTGCTCGTGTTAGGGTCCTAACCCACACATAGGTAGATCAATATATTCAGATGTAATAAAGGTCAATATTAATAAGGCATTTCAATAAAATAGAATAAGGCGGATGTAAGAAGACCTAATAGAAGCTTTCGCTTCTAGAAGGATCTTCCTCTAGATGCTTCTCTTGATAAACATATTTAGTATAAATAAGGGTCAAGGGTATGAAAACCCTAGCTTGGAGATTATTGTAACAGAGCGTTGCTCGACTGGAGGTTGCCCCCTCGAAGAGGCCCGTGAACATTTCTTTCTGAATCAAAGTGTTATTTATGTTGTTGTTCTTATATCATTTCTTTGTTATTGTTGAGATTATGCTGGTTATATTACTGTTATTCTTCCATTTCTAGCTTTTATTTTTGTTCTGCATACTTTTTATATCTGGTATATTACAAGTGGTATCAGAGCAATTTCCTTGGCAGAAATTGTGGGATTTTTTTTTCCAGGGTAGATACTTATTCCGACGTCTTTAAGCCATAGAGATATATCGTTATGCAGATAAACCCGCGGTTGAGGGATTCATACATGAAGAAAATACAAGTGGTTCTTAAGCGCACATGTGAAGCTTATTCCAACCATATTTCTCGATTACATCCCACCTCTGGCTGGCGCAGTGAATCATGATAGTGTGCTAAGAGATTTCGAGTACACCATGGTCACTATGTACCTCCTAAAGGGGATACGCACAGTACGAGCAGAGCAGGATAAGATCACAGCATTGAAGTTCAACGAATTCAACCTCGAAGATCACAAGATCTATGGTGTGCTCGTGTTAGGGTCCTAACCCACACATAGGTAGATCAATATATTCAGATGTAATAAAGGTCAATATTAATAAGGCATTTCAATAAAATAGAATAAGGCGGATGTAAGAAGACCTAATAGAA
>SNQJ01S0006118.1:187595-203475 GCA_010110895.2 Picea sitchensis | reverse complement strand
ATAAAATAGAATAAGGCGGATGTAAGAAGACCTAATAGAAGCTTCCGCTTCTAGAAGGATCTTCCTCTAGATGCTTCTCTTGATAGACATATTTAGTATAAATAAGGGTCGAGGGTATGAAAACCCTAGCTTGGAGACTATTGCAACAAGGTGTTGCTCGACTAGAGGTTTCCCCCTCAAAGAGGCCCGTGAACATTGCTTTCTGAATCAAAGTGATATTTATGTTGTTGTTCTTATATCATTTATGTGTTATTGTGGAGATTATGCTGGTTATATTACTGTTATTCTGCCATTTCTAGCATTTTATTTCTATTATGCATACTTTTTATATCTGGTATATTACATCTCGCCCCGTACAAGTACCTAACCAGAATGAAGGAGAAGAATTCAAAGATAATTCCCCATCCATGGACGATGAACTTCACGCAGTCCACCCTACTGAATGTCATGAAGATCCCACACTTCGAAAGACACCAGAAAGTCAATGCATGTGTCAAGCTACTACTATCATGTTACCATGGTAGATACTTATGGATAGACCATCATATTACAGTTGACCCAACACTGATCCATAAGATCATAGGACTGAATATGCAAGGACCCGACCCACAGGAGTTTTATCCAGGAAAATACGCATATCGCGTGTTGGCACAAAAGATCAAGGATACATATGGCGATGTTGAGAAGGGAACAAGAGGCTACAAGGTAGCTTCCATCCAGAGCGTCACAATGCACCTAGCATGTAAACTTATAGCTGGAAAGTTAGTAAGGAAGAACCGACCTACGCAGGTCACCGACTTTGTCATTGACCTCGGAGGGAAGTGTGCGGAAGGCCTACAGATGAACTAGGGGAAGTACCTAGTTAACCAATTGGAACTAGATTGTTGAGAAGCACAGGATCAAGGTTATAAATTTCATTTCAACTGGCTCCTGATCCTCATTGCATTTGTTGCATGGGAGATGCCGAAAGGTGTGACCTTCCCAGACATAGAGTTGTTTGAACCATTTGCTGTGAAGTTCGCTACCCTTTAGTATTCAAGTGACATGAAAAAATAGTGGCAGTTGAATGTTGTGTTTCATACATATTACCTCCAGCTAAAGAGATCCATCGAAGTTGAGCCTCGCATGAATCTGAACACCTTACAAAGGTTTCAACCCCTGATGAAGTTCAACGCAGATTGAAACTTCATCTACATTACAGCACGAGAAAATGAACATAAAGAGCAGCTCCAATCATATTATAAACTTACAGAAGAAGACCTTGAGGAGATCACTAAGGAATGGTCTTCCGACCTCCTTATCCCCGCCAACCCTGCAGAGATATATGATCTTGACAGCCCATAGGACACTCATAAAGAAAAAAATACACCCAATAAGACTGAGGAGGTCCAAAATTTAAGCAACACCTCAGGAAAGACTGCTTCAGTGTCACCTGACCGAGGGGGTGATGACGAAGTAGAAGCTGAACATAAGCTAGGTGAAGTAACACTGCCCAGAGATGAGGTTGACCCCTTGAAGAAGAGAAATGTTTCCCCCCCGAAACCTTCTTCCTAGAATAAATCGAAAGCCACCATGACCAATATGCAGACTGTCCTCACCTCCAATGATTTTGATTTCATCATAGCAGCCCTGAACAACGCTTCACTAGAAATAGCAGAGAAACAAGAAGCCAAGCAGGAAGAAATGTATGAGAGAATTGAAGTCAAACTATGAGGGGTACAGTAGGTCCTTCAGTCTAGCCGTGCAATCTCCACTGCGCCCCTGCCATTGGGAGAACCAGAGTTGGGAGATGAGCCAACCCAACTCCATCGACTAGTTGATATAGTCGAAGCTCGCCTTCAACGAGCATAAGAAGAAACAGAACAAACCACCCAGGCCTTGAAGAAAGTGCAAGGTGTACTCATATAACAACGTAACACTTCAGAATAGGAACATATTTCTCTCCAAGCAAAGTTCGATGAAGAAAAAGAACAGATGCAGCAAGGAAAATAATAGTTGCTCGCAAAGAAACTCGAAGTGAAAGAAGCGGTCAACAGAGCACTTCGCTCTGTGAAAATCTTAGAAATAAAGTCAGAGGACTAAGTCATGCATCAAGTAGAGAAGCTCGCAGAATCCATCAAGCAGCTACAACAATGCATATCATACTTAGAGCTCCACACAGTGCCCGAGACTCCGCAGGATGTAATGGATCAAAGAGAAGAAACTGCCTGGAATGCAGTTGAAAGTATAAAGGACCTTTCCATGGAATGCAATAATTTGAGTAATTGCAGTGCCCAGATGTATGAGAAACTCACTGAGAACCCATAATTGTAGGAACTGGAGTCACAACTCCAGGAAGCAAAGTAGCAAACAAAGACAATACAAGTGCAGTTGAAGCCCCTATCAGCTATGGAAAGAATGAAGCGATCCCAAGAGAAACACACCACCCAATAGAAGATCCACACCATCTAGATCAGAGTTATGGAGGTAACTCAGAGGCTCCAACTTGTACAAGATAATTCTTACCAACTGTTCACATAGATCGAAGGGCGAGGAGAAAAACTGGAGCAAGTTGTTGCTATAGTAGAACAACGCCTAGAAGGACCTGTGAACGAGGCATTCATCCAAGAGTTTATTGAACAGGAGGTTGTGGCACAACAACAAGTCGAAGCAACTCGATCTACACTTGAGGCTTTCGAAGGAGAACTACCCAGGTTAGAGTGACTCGGGACAAGTCACAGGTGAGTGTTGGGGGCTTGTTGGCCCTTGACCAAGTTTTGGGAGATCCTTGGTCAAGTTTGACCTATTTTGGGACTTCGATAGCCTGTCGAAGGTGGAGCGCAAGACAAAGCATATATCATGAAATCTCAGCCCCTTTTGGGTCCTTTTTGGGATTTGAGACTATGTAATGGGTATGGGATGTCAGCCCATGGGTTTACCCATGTTTAGGCCTATTTTATAAAGTATAAATAGATGTCTAGGCAATGTAAGGAGAGGCATCTATGTGATGTTTTTATAAGTGCTAGAGTTGAATCTATGTGATCAAAGGAATGTAAAGTACTTTGTGCATATTGTTTGAAGCTTGCAGAGTTGAGTGAAAGTGAGTGTAGAAGGCTTAGTGTTGTATCCTAGCTCAGGGAAGGAGGATCTGGCGAGGTGCAGACAGATCTCTTGTCCTATGCGGAGTAGGGTTTTGAGGCTTTGTGCATGTAACCTATCGAAGAAGCTAATAAAGAAGACAAAGATTTGGTGTACATAGCCCTAGGGTGGGGGTGAACCACGTATATGTTGTGTTGCTATGCTTTGTGCAATGTGTTGATGTTCTTAGTTCTTTGCTATATATAGATAGATCTATTGATGTTTTATGCTTAATGATGTATATGGATGTTAGATCTGACTTATATACATATGTTCAGTGCCTGAAATTGTTATGATCTAATCTGTCATACTAAGTGTTGTTAGATGTTGTATCTGGTTTAATACTGTGATGCTCTGTAAGTAGGGTTTAACTGCGTTGTAACTAAGAACTGGATATTGATGAATGTTAATTGTTGAGTGCTATGTTAAGTGTTAGAATCACAGATATGTGTCCCAGCTAAGGTTGCAGACACTAGAGTCCTACAACCACCCCTGCCTCTACCTCCGTTGAGACTTCATCTCCTTCGCAGGTGTTGCCGAAAGGGCCAGTAGTTAGGTTTTTGTTGGTGCGATGTTGTAGCATTGAAACCTAGTTCTACGCCTGTGCCAAGAGATTCTCTAGAAATCCTAAATGGGAATACCTCATGAATGAGCTCTTTTTGGTTTCGAGAATAATTTATTCTATACTAAAAAGGACCAACCACGTAAAGGTGGAAGCTCCTTTGGTCCCTCCTCCCCCTCACATCACTCTCAATTATCCATACCCAATCATGCATAACAAGTATCAAACTAAGAATTAAAGGTAAATGAAATCAAGAAGGTACATGCATACATAACATATAAGGTCCATGCACAACTATCAAAACAAAAAATTGTACAATCAATAATTTATATTAATAAAATTTCTCTGGTAGAATAATTCTATTGTTTCCATAGATGAACCATACAGAAAGTATTACACTGACATGATTTACTACTTTTCCAATATCACTATATTTATTTGAACCACTTACATTTAGACTAGGCACTAAGGACTTCCAGTGTATCTAGGTTTTCTTCTAGCTCATGGTTCCTAATTCAATTGAAATATTTGGTGTTTATTGTCATTTGTGAGCTAGTGTTTATTTCCTTTTTGAAATGGTTGCTTTCGTCTAGAATCCAAAGACATCGTAGAAAAAAGAAATAAATGTCATCATTGAAAAAAAGCTGCATTATATGCTTTTACTAGACATGAATACAAGTGTAGTTGAAAGAGGGCACCACAAAAACAACAATCATTTATTGACAAGAAAACCAAGTCAACAATAAATCTAGGATTAGATTTCAAATGGATAATGAGAGCTAAGCCACATAACTATAAACTCAATTTCAATGTAAAATGACACAATAACACCATGTTCACAAAAAAAGTGTTTATATACAAGGAAAGATGCAATAAGACAAATTGAATCCACCAATCAAATGATATGAATTAATGTATAATAGAAGACAATATTCCTTGCCATCTAGTTTACACACAAGTAGATTTCTTTCAAATTAAAAGAAATGGTATCAAATGGTGTAATACCAATCAACTAAAAAACAACCCACCATCAAAACACAAGACACATAATGCATCAATCCATAACCTATTCCAACAAACTAATATAGTCTATGTTATACAATAATTGATAAAGCAATTGTCTCTACATAGGAAAAGAACTATGGAACACCATGGAAACATAGCTATAAGGATACCATATAGTAAAAATCGAGTTGACTTGATTTACTTCTTCCACAATATCACTAGCTTCAACTGAACCACTTACATTTTAGACCAAGAACTAAAAACTTCTAGTGTAGTTGGGTTTTGTTGCATCTAATTGTTCCCAATTAGATTGAGGTCACGTGTTTCATTTTTATTGGGGTTTGTGAGCTATTTTTTGTTGTGTTCTTTCAATGGTTGATTTTATTCAAAATCCAAAGACATTCTAGAAGAAAGAAACAAATGACATGATTCAAAACTGACTATACTCTGTGCTTTTACTAGACACAGAAGCTAAGCCACATAATCATGAACTCAAGTTCAATGTGAAACAAGGAAAGCACACCACATTCAAAAAAACAATGTTCGTATACAAGAAAACATGCAACGGGACATAATGAATCCATCAATCAAATGAAATGAATTAAATGTATAACAACTAGCAAGATTCCTTTCCATCTAGTTTACACACAAGTAGATTTCTTTCAAATTCAAAGGTATCGTGTCTAATGCCACAATGCCCATTAACAAAAATGCAATTTTCCATTAGAACATAAGGCACACAATGCATCAAGCCAAAACCTATACTAAAAAAATAATATAAGATATGCTAGTGAATCATCACAGTTTTTGCAATCAAACAAATCAACAGTTTTTGAAATCCATGTGCTTGCATGAATATTTATGGCTGAAAATTGTTTTGACATTGAAATAGACATAAAACTCAAAGAAAGCAAAGTCATTTAGGATAGTGACATGATCACCTAGTTTTATCAATAATAAGAATCCAATCAATAAATATGAATAAGGATAGAAAACCCAATGAACAACTATAAAAGACTAGGATTGATAGTTGCGACAAACATAGTATACCTAGTCCTCCATCATAGAAGTTGAAATAGATCCAATTTCCCAGCAGAGCATGTTCAGGTTGTTCCATGTCCAATATTCACCATTAAATTGTTCCATGTCCAATCTTTGACATTAAGTTGTCCAATATTCGTGAAGATTCATGTGCTACCCATGTTTTCTAGTCTTTCCTTGGTTGATTTTAGTATGATCCTAGATACATAAAAAACAATTAAGGCAAGACTAGAAAAACATGGGAAACAAAAACATTTTGGGAAATGCATTGTGGATCATGGAGGTGATCGCTCTTCATACATGCATTTTTCAAATACAATAATAGGTTAAATGATTGAATAATAACTAAAAATCAATGAGATTGTATTTGACAAAGAGAATTAAGAGTTATATGACTGAATAATAATTAAATATCTACAATGCTCTAGAAACTAAAGGGGAATACCTCATGAAGGAAATCCTCTTGGTTTCGAGAATAATTTATTTTGTACTAAACATGACCAACCACGTGAAGGTGAAAGCTCGTTTGGTCCCTCCCCCCTCCTCACATCACTCTCAATTAAAAATACCCAATCATACATAACAAGTAGAAAAACAATAATTAAAGGTAAATGAAGTAAAAAAGTTACATGCATACATAACATATTAGGTCCACACACAAATAGCAAAAAAACAAATTGCACAGTCAATAATTTATATTAATAGAATTTGTCCTGGAAATATGTACAATCACTTCTTCTTTTTGATAAAAGTCATGAGTGTATCATCATTAGGATCGTCTTGATCCCAACCTTCAACTGTTGATTCTTGGTCTGCTACTGGAAGGTGATGGGTCATCTCAAGCATTCTACTACTTCGAGTAGCAGGACATGGATGTTGATGCACTATAGGGGCATCCACTACAATAGAAAAAATATTTAAAAGGACATGGTTAGTTATTATTCATAGCAGTGTTTCATTAGTACAAATATCATTACTACGTTTTTACCTAGAGGAGTAATGGACACTATTGGTTGGATTGTCGTTGGTTCCTCTCCTCTCCGAGCACCCTTATCTACATGCTCTGTCATTGAAACAAGAAAAGTTATAAGTACACCATCTAAGGGATATATTTATAATATTCATATTATACATTTTATTTTAAAGACAAGCATACCATGATCATGGGTTTGCAAACCACTAGCATCATGGTGTTGTTGTCCACCACCGTCAAATGAACTAGGGTGGGAACGTTTGTGTCAATGTCTTAGAAAAACCATCACCCAATACCCCTATGTTTTTATACAATGCATATCATTGACATTGACTCTGATATTGAACTTTGAAATAATACATAACATTATAAATTATGTAAAATACCTAGCTTCCTAGTTCGTAGTGTATTGGCATGTTAGAATGCATATGCACCACATGAATAAAGAGAATCTTAATCATTGGATATCCTTCCTAAACATTGTATGTTCCTTTAGTGCTAAGTTTAAACTATAAGTAGTCATCTATATAATCAAGAAGCAAGTCATCCATTTGTTAGAAGAGGGGACCCATCTTATGAGGTTCAAACATAAGTGGAATTGTATTCATGATGGAGGTCTATCGATAAGATTTACAAAACTGCCTATTCATTAACTCTATGTGCGGTATCCATTCGTACTGAACATAAGCATGAACATGTTCACATAGGCATATGGGAGTTGGTAGTAGCAATGGAATATGGAGGACTTATATGCAGAGGATTTGAGATGCAAAGATATAGGGGTATTCATAGGGGAAAACACCTCTACATTCCACATGGAATTTCTATGTGAAATGTGGGAGGGAGGAATATAGAGGCAAATGATGTGTAGGAAGGGACTGTGGACCTCACACCTACAATGGAAAAATGGTATGTGTGGGTGGAAGAGAGATAAATAATGATCAATCAAATTTAATGTGTTTATCCTTAAATGGACATATTGGACATAATATTTCTTCATATCATACATATCTTCCCACTATGACTATGTATAAACAAATTGTGTTTGTTGAAAACCCATTGTAGCATATTCATCATGACCATATTTAATAGTATCACCCTTTGTATTCAAAGTATCATCAAGCCTAACAACCAGAATATCCTTTGGAAAAGAAAGATCACATACAACTTCTTCCTTTGAAAAAGGTTCTAAAAATGTATTGATGAAAGCGTCATCAAGATCATCAAAGAAAGTTATGGACATAACAAGCATAGGCCAAAACTAATCATTACTTCTCCCACTATTTTCCATGAGAAAAAAATGAGCTTACACTTTGTCTTCTTGAATGAGGAAAATATCACACACAATCATAATCATTTCCACTTGTCAATTAGGGTACTTTATTGCATTGCATGAAATATTGGTAATTTCTATACTAGAAAATTATGCATTGAATGTTGTTTACCTGGAAACACAAGAGGAATCCTCTCTCACCAATATTCCATGGTATTATTATTTGTCTTTTAAGTAGCATCAAGGTTTGTTGGATCAAGAAAATAATCTTCTTGTATGGATGCCATTAGATCTTGAAAAGTGTCTTCATACCTCATCCATCCATATAGTGATCCTTTCGACAACAAACAACATCAAATTGAAATCATGGCATCATGGCATCATTTTTTTGTCCTCGAAAACAATATTTCTCAATGCATAAGCATGCATAATTTCAACAGATACCATTTGAACAAATGTGCTCAATAATGATACCATCATTATTACTTAAAACCATGGACCTATGACATAAATTTGGTTATGACATACTGAGTCTCGACAACCCATTGATTTGGGGAAGCCAAGTGCGCCTGTGCGTGCGCATGCACACACACACACACACACACACACACACATTAGGATATGAGCACACTGATCTAGGAGGATCTAAAAGGTAAAAATTTGAAGTCCTCAAATATCAGTAAAAATGACACCAAGTTGAAGAACTTTTCAAGATCTTTCCAACGGCATAAACGACACCTCAAACAAAGTCTGAATGACAAAGTTATGGTCAAAATGGTCAAAGGTCAATAGGGGAGTCTGTACTGCTAACGTCAACATGACATCAACGTGTTGACGTGGTAGCATGAGAGGCTGACACATGTCATGCAGATTTGGAATTTTTTGGGGTCCACTTGGGCCATTAAAAAAATGCCACGTGGAACGACACGGACTGTGATGTGGTAGGTGACATGTCCGATGACGGGTTGATGACTGGGTGCTAATGGGACGTTGATGCAGGTGCCACTAGACTAATGATTGGGTGTTGACCGACCAATTAAAGAGTTCCAAGTGGCCCAATCATAGGGTGTCATGTGGCACCCCTCAGATTCCCAATGAGGGCTAAGGTAAAAAATTCAAATTTAAAAAAGGTCCGACCACCGGACTAGACTGGTCGATGACCAACCAACCAATAGAAACATTATCAAAATTTGGCATGGAATGGTATACAGGGAAGGTTTAAATGACAACCATACATACATACATACATACATACATACATACATACATACATACATACATACAAGGTTTAAATGACAACCACAACACATACATTACATTACATACATACATACATACATACATACATACATACATACATACATACATACACATACACATATATATATACATATATATATATATATATATATATTATACATATATATATATATATATATATATATAGAATATATATATATATATATATATATATATATATATATATTTGTTGTAACCAAATTATTATATGGGAGGTCCATAGGGTTGAACACTAGAACCGTTATGCCAACAAACATGGTTGGTAATTCTGCCTTGGGTTTTAATATTTAAACAATGGTTCATTCATCTAGGAGGAGGAGGATCCACATGCCTAGGTACAAGCATGATTTTCGATGCAATCTTGCATTTATTGCAGAATTCAAACTATTGTGGCATGAATTTTGAGGCAGAGAGCCCAGGAGGGGCTTGGAAGTGATAGTGATAGAATTTTACAAAATTATAATCATTTTTGTATGATTTTTTCCAAAAATCCACTGGTGCAGTCATAATTTGGATCCGAGCACCGGACTTTTAGGGCATCGCTATATTTGAGGCATTTCTATGTATTTTTCTAATTTCGTTGAGATAATATAAAGGCCTTTCCACTGAGAAGTGGGACCATGTATGTAGTCTAGCTTTGGGATGTCTAGCTTTGGGATGAACTCCGTTATCAAGTCTTGTGCAATTATTCCTTCTTGTTATTTATCCATATGTATTCTTTCTTCATTTATGTTTCACATATGCTTTGTTCATGCTCTTTAATGCAATTCATGTTATAGTCATCGAATAAAATATCTTGGATCATGTTGGTATCAAAGAAATGTTCTTTGACATGAATTGTGAGTGTGGATGCTTACTAGGGCCAAGCTCAAAGAGGGTGAAGGAAAAATTGATACTTTCAACCCAGATATTGGACATGCAGCTCGAAGAAATAAAATGGGGGATGAAGAACTTTGTCCAGAGTATGAGAAGAATTTTCACAAGGCTTTCTACCGGATGTCAGACATGGTAGAAAAATTGTTTGTAGATTATGAAAAGAGAGTAGAAAAGAAGTAAAATAAGAATAAATATAAAGTAGAGTATGATGCTACAGAGAACCAAGGAATTGGAGGAGACCCTCCTGATCCTTCATCTCCATCTTCAAGTTCAATCTCTTCTTTTTCCTCTCATTCTCATCATTCTAATTATCATCAGAAAAATGATTTTAAAAATCCATTATTGAAATTAGATGTCAAATTTAATTTTCCCATGTTTAATGGGGAATATAATGTGGATAAGTTAAACATTTGTATTAGATAGATCAAATTTTACTATTATGTACAATAGATCAAAGAGGAAGAGGTGAAGATCTAGTTGGATTCCCTTCGACTAGAAGGCACAACCCTGGTATGGTGGGAGAGAAAACTTCAGAAAGGTAGTGAGCATAATGGTAAACTCATTTCTTCATGGTAAGAATTTACTTTTGCATTGAAAAATAAATTATATCCATTGGGTCATGTACAAAATCCATGATGGAATGGAAAAATTTGAGATAGGGTAAAGGTCAGAATGTTCATACTTTCACATAAGAGTTTAGGAAAAAGGCATGTGCATTGAATTTTCTTTTAAACACTCCAGAGACTTTGATGAAATATATTGGTGCACTTCATAGTTACATTCATCATACATTATGTTTTTTAATCCCACTAATCTAGATGAAGTGTGTGTGCAAGAAACTCATATTGAAAGAAGTGGAAAAAATGTTCAGGAAGATCACAAAAAGAATCCTTCCAAGTTCCAAAACAACAAGTTAAAAGAAAAAGGAAAGGGGAAAAATACAACCACAACAAATAAAGAGGAAGTAAAATCCTCTTGTATGCATTGCAAAAAACATGGGCATGATGATGAGAATTGCTGGAAACTACATCCAGAGTTAAGACCAAATAAATTTGGTGGAAAAGGGAAGCCAAAAACTATTTCTATAGTGAAAAAAGACTTAGGTTCCAATTCAGGTGATGAAATGAGAATCATAGCAGTTGGAGTACAAGTTAAGTTTCCTCTCATGCTATTTCAAGTTCTACAATTCCATCTCCTAAAATTGAAAAGAAGAGAAGTGAACTTTTTCACATCAGAGTAGTAGCTAAACATACTAAAGTGGATACTTTATTTGATTTGGGTTCTCAAGTTAATTTGATATCTAAAGTGATTGTTAAAAATTCAGGCTTAGAGGCAATACTTCATCCAAAACCTTACCCTCTTGGTTGGGTGTGTGACGATGCAAAACTTCAAGTTACCAGGAAATGTAGATTTAAATTTGTTATTGCTTCAAAATTGGTAGATGAGGTTGAGCTGATGTGGTCTCTCTTGATAGATGTGGAATTATCTTGGGAAGTCCCTATTTTTATGATAGGAATACTATCTTATTTCGATAAGAGAAAAAATACCATCTCACAAAAGGTGGTGTGGAATACATAGTTAGAGCTCACAATATGAAGAACTTAACTCTTGTTAGTGCAGGAAAGATAAAGAGATCCATCAATACTAACAAGAGATTTGTGATCATGGTTTTGAAAGAAAAATATCATGATAAATCTAATGTTTTTTATTATTGTGATCCTTCTCATAAAGATGAAATGATTGATGTTATTTCTAACTATGATGAAATTTTTTAGGAACCAAAAGGATTTCCTCCCAAGAGGCAGATCCAACATGAAATAGAGTTGCACCAAGATGTTTCCTTACAAAACATTGGTGTGTACAGGATGTATGTGCTCGAGAATGAGGAGATCAAGAATCAAGTACATGAATTTCTTGAAAGAGGGTTCATTAGACCAAGCTCTTCTCCTTGTGGCTCTCCGATAGTATTGGTGCTAAAGAAATATGGCACTTGGAGGATGTGCATGGATTTTCGTGCACTAAACAAAATAATGGTGAAGAATCGTTACCCCTTTCCTTGTATAGATGACTTGATATATCACCTGAAGAATGCAGTGTACTTCACTAAGTTGGATTTGATGAGTGGCTACCACCAAGTCAGAATCATAGAAGGCGGCGTGTGGAAGCCTGCCTTCAAAACAAAACAACGGTCTTTTTGAATGGATGGTAATGCCAATTGGGCTTTGTAATGCCCCAACAACATTCATGCGTGTTATGAATGATGTCTTTAGGCCTTTCATAGATGAATTTGTGATTGCATATTTATATGGCATTCTTGTATTCAATAGGACTTCGGATGAACATGTAATGCATGTAAAGCAAGTATTGAATATCCGAAAAAGAGAAAAATTGTGTGTAAAATTGTCAAAGTGTGAATTTGGAAAAACCTCATTGGTTTACTTAGGTCATATTGTAGGAGGTAGTCAACTAAAGATAGGTCCCTCCAAAGTTGAAATTATTGTAAATTGGCCTAAGCCAACATCAACTAAATAATCTAGAATATTTTTAGGAGTAGTTCAATATTGGAGAAAGTTCATTTCTAACTTCTCTTATACTACATATCCTTTGCATGTATTAACCAGTGTGAAATAGGTCTTCCATTGGGAAGGAAGAGATAAAAAATACTTCAACACTTTGAAGGATAAGATCACCACCGCACTAGTTCTAGTTCTACCTGACCTACAACAACCATTTGAGATTGAGACCAATGCTAGTGCATATTCCATGGGAGCAGTCTTGATGCAACAACATAAGCCTATTTGTTTTCATTATGAAACTTTTTCTAAGGTTTCTTTTAATTATCCTACATATGACAAAGAACTATATGCATTGGTACAAAGCATGAAGAAATGGAAACACTACTTGATGGGGAAGGAAACAATCATACACACTGATCACCAACCCTTACAGTACCTCCAGTCACAGACCAAGATTCAACATTCAAGACACTACAAGTGGATGGGATTCTTACAAAAGTTCCATATAGTTATCAGATAAAAGAAAATCATAAACAACAAAGTTGTAGATATGCTTTATCGGCCTCCCATTTTTTCATCTATTGTTTTGAAAAATGCTTCCTTAGCTCATGTCAATTATATTGAACAATATGCTAGTGATGAATATTTCAAAGATGTATATGAGAGGATAACTAATGGTTTGTAGGTGGAGAATTTTCATTTGCAGAATAAAATACTCTACCATTTGGGAAATCTTTGTATTCCTACAAATGAAAGAGTGCATGTAATCAAGGAAGCTCACACTTCTCTAATATATGGACATTTTGGTGTAGGCAAGGCTGCAGCACATTTGTAAAGGTTTCGTTATTGGCCTCAAATGAAAGAAATTGTAACCAAATATGTAAAGGGGTGTGTGTTGTGCTCAACTTGTAATCCCACTAATAGAAAATTGGGGTTGTACACACCACTTCTTGTTCCTTCTCATTGTTAGGAAAGCATCTCAAATTATTTTGTAGGGGGTTTCCATGTGTATAAGAAGGGTCATGACTACTTGTATGTGGTAGTGGATAGGTTTAGCAAGATGTGTATCTTGATGCAATGTAAAAAATAGGTCACAATTGAACAAGTTGTTCACTTGTTCTTCCAAATGTATGGGTTCATTTTGGGTTTCCCATGTCCATTATCTCCAATCAAGATTCTCGATTTTTAGGGGAATTTTGGACAAGTTTAAGGAAGCTCATGGACACCAATTTGAAGAGGAGTACTACTTTCCATCTATAGACCAATAGATAGACAAAGGTGGTTGTTGGCCCTTGACCAAGTTTTGAGGATACTTGGTCATGATTGACCTATTTTTGGGACTTCGACAGGCTTTCAAAGAAGAAGTGCAAGACGAAGAGGAGATCGCGGGATCCCAGCTCCTTTTTAAGGATTTTTGGGTTTTGGGATCATGTGATGGGTATGGGAAGGTCGGACCATGGGTTTACCCATGCCTAGGCCCACTTTTGTAATATATATATAGAATCTAGGCGATGTAGAAAGTAGTGATCGATATATGTGATCGAAGGATTGTAAGTGCTTTGTGCATACTATGTAAGAATGGTAAGGCTACGTGCAAGGGATTGTAAGAGATCGAGAGGAGGCTTTGTGCTGAACCTAACTCGGCGAAGGAGGATCTAGAGAAGTGCGCAGATCTCCTGTCCTATACGGAATAGGGTTTTTTAGTCTCTGTGCATGTATCTGATTAATAAAAGATAATAGAAGAGAAGAAGAGTTGGTGGAGATAACCCCAGGGGGGGTGAACCAAGTATATGTTGTGTTTCTCTAATCTATGTGATGTGTTGGTGTGTTTATGTGTGACTTGCTATGATATAGATGAATGTTAGATAGAACTGATGTTTCCTTGTGCTTATAAAGGAGAATGAATGTTATATCTGACCTATGTGAGTATGCTTAGTGCCTGAATCTGCTAGATCTAATATGTTCCTTTTATGCTAAGTGTTATTAGATGTGGATCTGGTTGAATACTGTGATGCTCTGTAATTAGGGTTTGTCTGTGTTGTTACCAAGAATTGAAAGTTGATGAATTTTTACTGCTAAGTGCTCTATTAAATGTTATAATCACATATTTGTGTCCCAGCTAAGGTTGCAGGCATCTGATTCCTGCAACCACCCCTGCCTCTATCTCGGGTGAGACTTCATCTACTTTGCCGGTGCAGCTGGGGTTGAGCTCTGTTGGTGTCAGTTGTTCTGCTACTTCTGAGATGTCCAATAATGGTGGGAAGTAAGGGCGAAGGAGATCCACGTTGAACACTAGGTATGGACCAAGGAAAGGAGGAATGTTGAGCTCAAAAGAATTATCCCCCACGGCCCTGGTGATAGTGTACAACCCATAACAGAGTGGGCAAAGCTTCTGATAGGGTCCTATAAGGCGTTCTTTCTGCAAGTGCAACCAAACTTTGTCGCCCACCCGAAACTTATGCAGCACCCGATGTTGATCATGGCGTTGTTTGTACTTGTCATTGGACTTCTGTAGGATATCCTCACTAGTACATATGAGCAAATTTGCGACGGTTTTTCGTTGATATTGCCACACTTATCCGTCGCAATTTCCACGAAAGACGAGAATTTTTTTTGTCGAAATAATTTCATCACTATATCCACGATCCAAGTGTCCATGGAAACATCAATGAAATTATCTCTCCACGTGTCACCACCTTCAATATCGATTAACCCTATGCATCGTCTCAATTACGATGAACTATCATTGCAATAACAATGAAGAAATGTGGCAATTACGATGAAACTTCGTCGCAATTGGGACGAAAAGTTATGCCAAGCCAATAACTTACAACGCAACTGTTGAACATGCAACGAAAGTCCGTCGCAACTTGCGATGAAAATCCATGGTAATATCGACAAGTGCAATATCTCAAAACCAAATTTACGACGCACATGTTGTATATGCGATGAATATTCATGGAAAATTGTGACGAAGTTTCATCGCTATAGAAACGGTTGTGGTAAAATAGTAAAATATTTCCGACGAACTTGCGTTGATATTGCGACAATGAATTTAGGTTTTAAAAAAGAAAATTACATGAAATATGGTATACCATATTACAATGTAATATGGTAATGCCATATTACATTGTAATATGGCATTACTATTACATTGTAATATTGTAATATTGTAATATATTGTAATATATATATCCCCTACAAATAATCAAGGCACT
>SNQJ01S0006118.1:168829-187585 GCA_010110895.2 Picea sitchensis | reverse complement strand
GTTTATGTATCTTATTAGTCCCTGCTAAAGCAGGGAATATAGCAATCAATTACTATCATTTCACCGATTAGGGTTGAGTTTCAAGAGCAATTCCATATCTTTATCAATGAAAAAAGAGAGAGATTATAGCTACAATTGAAGGGAAAAGGGTATGTGGATTCCATAAACCTAGAATATTATGGAATCTACATACCCTTTTCCATAGAATATACTAACTATATCCAAAAAACAAATACATGAAATATGGTATAACTACACATATTATATAAATATATTATCAAGGAAAAAATAAGCTAAATGCAATTTGGACATTTGAAAAAAAAATTACAGGTTAAATGAGTACATCAATAAAAAATAACATACTAACCATGCAAGTTCAAAATCCGAGCTATGTAGATCGAGAATTGGATTTTCTCAACTGGTGGGTGACGGAAAAAATAAACAGCTCAAACAAAAGCCAAGAACAGTGTCGCAACTATAGAAACTGTGTCGCAAAGTCTCTTAAAGTCATGTATATATAGATAAAATAGTCAACTAGTCGTTAACACCGACCAATGAGATAGACAAATTTTTTGTCGCTATTGCCACGAAAGTTTGTTTCTATAGCGATAAAAATATTGACTAGGTTAAATTAAGATTTGAGACGAAATTTCGTGGTAGTAGCGATGAAAATCTCGCCCTATTTAAAAAAAATATTAGACTAGTGGAAGCATGGAAATTTTTTGTGGAATAATCCGCCCATATGTAGTAGTGCCTGAACCTGTTGGCGGATGTGCTGGATCCACTCAATGAACTGGGTGGCTTTGTCAGCTTCAGTTGGAGTAGGAGATGAGTCGGTCGAGGTGATCACAAGGGGAAGTGCAACATCTATGGGTCCCAATGGTTGGAATCCCAACCCCACTTGAAATGGGTTGTGGCCGATTGAGCTACGTAGGGCTCGGTTGTAGCTATGCTGGACATAGGGAATGCTCTCATCCCATGTGAGAGGGTGCTTTGAATTATACATGTGAAGGATATTCACAATCATTCAATTTAAAACCTCGGTTTGACCATCTGTCTGGGGGTGGAAAGCCATGGATTTGGTGACCTTGGTGTCTAGCAGTGACCAGAGGCTCGACCAGAATGTGTTGAGAAATCGACTATCCCGATCTGAGACAATGGTTAGTGGGATTCCAAAATGTACCCAGACTCATTCAAAGAAGAGCTTGGCAGTGGCATCTGCTGTGATGCTCTTCTCGTAGGCAACCAGAATCCCCATCTTAGAAAAGTGATCAACAACCACAAAAACACAGTCATTTCCCCGCTTGGTGGATGGGAGGCCCGACATGTAGTCCATTGAGATGGATTCCCATGGTCTGTCAGGAGTAGGAAGAAGGGTGTATAGGCCCTATTTCTTAGTGTTCAGTTTGGAAATAGCGTAGGCAGTTCAGGACCTGATATACTTGCTGACCTCCTGTCAAAGTTTCAGCCAGTAGAAATGTTTTTGTAGCATCGCCACTATCTTTTCAACGTCGAAGTGTTCTGCCACCCGACTATAGTGGGCTTCCCAGATCAACTTCGCTCACTCACTTGATGGAACACATATATGACCCAGACGACACAACAACCCATCCTAAAGATGGAAATTATTGACAACTGTGTTTGCACCCAACATTTGGTAGGTGGTGGCGAAGTCAGGGTCTATCTTATAGAGTTGGGGCCATCTAGATTTCTCATGGATGCAAGAGTCTAGCACCATGGTGAGTGCCATGACTAGCGGTCTACTGAGTCAATCAGTGACGCGATTGGTGCTTCTTGTTTTATATTTGATGTTAAGGTGGAATTGCTGCAAGTATGTGGACCACTTTTGATGGCGGTCATTCTGCAATTTTCCCTGTGTCTGCATGAACTTTAGTGGCTTATGATCAGTGTGGATGACTGTCTCCTTCCCAAGAATGTAATGTCTCCACTGGTGGCATGCTTGCACAATGGAGTACATTTCTTTGTCATAATTAGGATACTTACGGATAGTATCTGATAGTGTCTCACTATGATAGGCCATGGGGTGGCCATGTTGAGTGACAACAGTGCCCACAGCATAGTCTGAAGCATCTATCTCGATCTCAAAAGGATGTTGCAGGTCTGGTAGTGAAAGTACTGGGGCTAACCACAAGCGCTACCTCAAATCATCGAACGCTTGTTGTTGGGACCAACCCCACACAAATTTCACCTTACCACAACCCCTGTTTATTTGGTTGAGGGCCCATGCAATATGGGAGAAACCCAACATGAACCTACGGTAGAAATTGTCAAGGCCCGAGAAGGTCTGAAGCTCAGTGAGTGTTTTTGGGGTTGGCCAGTCACGGATGACTTGGATCTTGGCTGGATCCAATTGTACACCATGTTGATCAATGATGTAGCCCAGGTAATAGACCATGTCCATGCCGAAGGAGCATTTTTCCAAGTTGTCATATAGCGTGCGCTACCACAGGGTGTGAAGAACCTACTGAATATGTTGCAAGTGTTCAGCCCAAGTCTTGTTGTAAATTAGAATGTCATCCAGATACACCACTACAAAATTATTGGTGAATGGTCACAGGATATCGTCCATCATCCTCATGAAAGTGGTTGGAGCATTCGTCAAACAAAAGGGCGTGACCAACCATTCAAAAAGTCCTTCCTTTAACCTGAAGGTGGTCTTCCATACATCTGTCTTTTCTATTGGGACCTGGTGGTAGCCAGACTTCAGATCAATCTTACTGAAGTATTTGGCCCCCGTGATTTGATCAAGGAGGTCATCGATTCGGGGAATCAGGTATCGGTTTCTGACTGTGATTTTATTTAGAACCTGGTAATCAATACAGAGTCACCAGGTTCCATCTTTCTTCTGTACCAGCACAATTGGGCTCTCGCAAGGTGATGAGTTGTGGCGGATGTACCCCTTGTGGAGAAGTTCTTGGATTTGTCGCTTGATCTCCTCATTCTCTAACAAAGAGCAATGATAGACTGGCCCATTGGGTAGCGATGCGTCGGGGGTCAGATCGATGGGCTGCTTGAACTGGTAGTGCAGAGGTACCCCTGTAGGTGAGGAGAAGATATCTGAGTATTCTTCCATGACCTTATCTACTTCCCTCTATTGTGTGGAGAGGTCAGTCATAGAGACCCTGGATGTGGCTATGATCTTTCTCTTATTCTGAGAGAGAATCACGAAGAAGACAAACTTACCCATCTGAGAGATGACCTTCTTGCATTGCTTAGCAGAGATTAAGGAAATAGCACTAGGTGGGACTGCCTTGGGTATCCTGTACAATTTCTTGTTCAAAATAATAATAACACTACGAGGCCTAACCTCAGATACAACATGACGTTACCATAAATAAGGTTGGCCCAAAAGAACATCACAAACTTTGAGAGGAGAAACATCACACAAGACCTCATCTTTGAAGGGCTTGATGCCATATGATAGTCGTCATTGTTGGCTGACGCATAGATCACTTCCTTGGCGGAGCCATTCAATGGTGTACGGTTGTGGGTGTGTCGTTGTTCATAGGGCCAGCCACTTGATGACCTCTGCTGAGATGAGTTTCTTATGGCTACCGCTATCAACGATGAAGTGTAGCGGGGTGACTTTTACCCACATCTTTGAATGGAAGAGGTGCTCTCCTTCTTCTGGCTCATCTGGTTCACCAGGATGGAGCTTGGTGGCAGCAACGGTGGCACTGGGTTCCGTGTTAATGATCTGTCTTCCCCTTTTCGGTTCTGGCTCAGATTCATAATATGCATTTAATTCAGAGGCTTTCACTTCGGCCACCAGCGACTTCTTTGAGAAACAGTCAACAGTGTTATGCCAAGGGATCTTATGTTAGTCACACCACTTCCTGGTATCTTTCTTTGTCTTTCTGGTGTCCTTCTTTTCTTGCGGCTTGGACTGATTGTCCTGATACTGTCCATCTTTTCTCTGTCCTTTGTTCACTGGGTTGGGGTTGCGTTTTCCTAGCTTTTGTTGTGAGGGGTTCCCAGGCCCAAATTTCCGCATCTTTTGTTTGAGCTTCTGCTTGATTTTGATGGCATATCGGTAAGAAGCACCGAGTGATGAGATGTCCAGAAAATCCATTTCAGTCTGGATGTATCTATGTAAAGCCCCACGGTATTTCAGAACCAAATGTCTCTCAGAGTCTTTGATACCCAGCTGGGTGCGCAAGGTATGGAAGGTATTATGGTGAACTCTAGAACTGCTTGGCCCCTCTCTTGTCGCAGTGTGGTCCATCTCATGTACTGGTCCTCATAGTTGCCAACAGGGTAATACTATTCCTTTACCGCATCCACAAAAAAATCCCAAGTGGGATCGACCCCATATATTCGAGACTCCTTTGTGGAACTTTTCTCCCAGTAAGTTTCCCACCAATGTTTGACATGAGGGAGAGATTTAAGAAGTGCGAAGGTGATATTTTCTTTGTTGGAAAAATTGTGAACAGAGAAATAACCTTCTAGCAGAGTGAACCATTTTTCTAGGGCTTCTGCATCTATCTGTCCTTCAAATATAGGAATATCAAAATTAACTGGTACCTTGAAAGGCGAGGTGCCTCCAAAGTGGTCACTTGATGAAGATTTTCCTGATGCTATCGATAGGCATTTAAATATGTGGGCAAAATTCTCCATCATTTCGTCCATTTGTCACGTGAGAGCTTGCTCAAGCAACAAATTGATAGGATCGTCTGCTCCATCGTTTTTCTTTTCTTACGCCATTGAGGGTTTCTTGGGTGTGTGAGAGTGATTGTATTCAAGAGAGACAAGCTCAAGACCCAACTTGCTATACTCGGACCTCGTCGGGGACATGCACTGAAAAAAATGATCAAGAGCAGGCTGCTCTGATACCACCGATCCAGATTATTTTCGGCACGAAATGAGATCGGAGATATAATAAAGAAATGCACAGAGATATCACAGATATTCAATAATATAGTATAAATGTATCAAATATGCAACCATAAACACATATATATTGTAATACATGATTTCTATTAATCAACTAAATGTATAGAGACTGTAAAAATACAGAGTGAAAGACTCGCTAGAATGGTGGCGACTTATCTCTGAGAAGAGATGTGACGGTTGCACTCATTCGCAAGAAGATGATTAGAATGAGGATCTAAATGCCTTTTTACAATAAACCAGAATTCCAAAAACCATAGACATCCAAAAACCTAACCCTAGGAGATGAAGCGCCAAAAGTCATGTGGACCCCATTTGGGTAAGTTGGTGCATCAACTTCCTGGGGTCGTAACTTTTGCATACGATCTTCGTTTTAGGCGTATGATAGCTAGTTGGAAAGGTATCATCAAGGATATTCATTTTGGGGGCTCAATCATGCCCTCAACTATCATTGAGAAGCTAGATCCCAAAAAACCTTCATTTACACCCTCAAAATGACCCCGGAAGATAAAACTGCTAAAAATAGTAAATTGCCAAAATTGTCAGAAAACTATTTTGAGCCAGTTGGAAAAGGTGGGTGGCCACCGATATCCATATAGATCAATCCTCCCTCCTTAGGAAGAAATGGTCTCCATTGCGTTGAGGTCCCCCATCAGATGAGGAAATTTCTACTGAATTTCACCCCAGGTGAGCCACTTGCCTTGGTGTAGGAGTTGCCCTCCTTTGACGACTCGATAGAGTTGGATCCTTTGTTGTCAAGTGCCCTTGATCTGTCTATCCACAATCTGATCATTGGATTCATGTTGTAGGTAGTCAGGGTTGAGCTCTGTTGGTGTTAGTTGTTCTGCTACTTCTGAGGTGTCCAATAATGGTGGGAAATAAGGGTGAAGGAGATCCACGTTGAACACTGGGTGCAGACCAAGGAAAGGAGGAATGTTGAGCTCAAAAGAATTAACCCCCATGGCCTTGGTGATAGTGTATGGCCCATAACGAAGTGGATGAAGCTTCCGATGGGGTCATGTAAGGCATTCTTTCTGCAAGTGCAACCAAACTTTTTCACCCACCTGAAACTTATGTGGCACCCGATGTTGATCATGGCATTGTTTGTACTTGTCATTGGACTTATGTAGGATATCCTAAACCTGTTGGAAGATGTTCTAGATCCGCTCAATGAACTAGGTGGCTCTGTCATCTTCAATTGGAGTAGGAGATGAGTCGGTCGAGGTCACCGCAAGTTGTAGTGCAACATATATGGGTCCCAATGGTTGGAATCCCAACCCCACTTGAAAGGGGCTTGTGGCCAGTTGAGCTATGCAGGGCTCGGTTGTAGCTATATTGGACATAGGGAAGTATCTCATCCCATGTGCGAGGATGATTTGAATTATACATGCGAAAGATATGAACAATCATTTGATTTACAACCTCAGTTTGACCATCTATCTGGGGTTGGAAGGCCATGGATCTGGTGAGCTTGGTGTCTAGCAGTGACCAGAGGCTCAACCAGAATGTGTTGATAAATCGACTATTCCGATATGAGACAATGGTTTGTGGGATTCCAAAATGTTCCCAAGATCATTTAAAGAAGATCTTGGCAGTGGCCTCTGCTTTGATGCTCTTCTTGTAGGAAACCAAAATCGCCATCTTAGAAAAGTGATCAACAACCACAAAAACACAGTCATTTCCCCACTTGGTGGACAGGAGGCCCAACATGTAGTCCATTGAGATGGATTCCCATGGTCTGTCAGGAGTAGGAAGAGGGGTGTACAGGCCCTATTTCTTAGTGGTCGGTTTGGAAATAGCACATGCAATACAAGACCTGATATACTTGTTGACCTCCTGTCGAAGTTTTGGCCAGTAGAAATGTTTTTGTTGCATTGCCATTGTCTTTTCAACGCTGAAGTGTCCTGCCACCCGACTGTAGTGGGATTCTCAGATCAGCTTCATTCGCTCACTTGATGGAACACATATATGGTCCAGATGACACAACAACCCATCCTGAATATGGAAATTATCGAAAATTGTGTTTGCACCCAACATTTGGTAGGTGGTGGCAAAGTCAGGGTCTGTCTCATAGAGTTGGGGCCATCCAGATGTCTCATGGACGCAAGAGTCTAGCACCGTGGTGAGTGTCGCGACTGGTGGTCTACTGAGGAATTCAGTGACGCGATTAGTGCTTCATGTTTTATACTTGATGTTGAGGTGGAATTGTTGCAAGTATGTTGACCACTTTTGATGGTGGTCATTCTGCAATTTTCCCTGTGTATGCATGAACTGCAATGGCTTATGATCAATGTGGATGATTGTATCCTTCCCAAGAATGTAATGTCTCCACTAGATCCATGCTTGCACAATGGAGTACATTTCTTTGTCATAAGTAGGGTACTTATGGACAGTATCTGATAGTGTCTCAATATGATAGGCCACGGGGTGGTTGTGCTGAGTGAGAACGGTGCCCACAACATAGTCTGAAGCATCTGTCTCGATCTCAAAAGGATGTTGCAGGTCTGGAAGTGAAAGTACTGGGGCTGAGCACAAGCACAACTTCAAATCATTCAACGCTTGTTGTTGGGACCGGCCCCATGCAAATTTCTCCTTACCACCACCCCTGTTTATTTGGCTGAGGGCCCATGCAATATGGGAGAAACCCAACATGAACCTACGGTAGAAATTGGCAAGGCCCGAGAAGATTCGAAGCTCAGTGAGTGTTGTTGGGGCTGGCCAGTCACGGATGACTTGGATCTTGGTTGGATCCACATGTACGCCATGTTGATCAATGATCTAGCCCAGGTAATGGACCCTGTCCATGTCGAAGGAGCATTTTTCCGAGTTGGCGTATAGCTTGCACATCCGCAAGGTGTGCAGAACCTGTTGAATATCCAACAAGTGTTTGGCCCAAGTCTTGCTGTAAATTAGAATGTCATCCAGATACACCACTACAAAAGTATTGGTGAATGGTCGTAGGATATCCTCCATCATCCTCATGAAAGTAGTTGGAGCATTTGTCAAACCAAAGGGAATGACCAACCATTCAAAAAGGCCTTCCTTTGACTTGAAGGTGGTCTTCCATACATCTGTTTGTTCTATCGATACGTCATGGTATCCAAACTTCAGATCAATCTTATTCAAGTATTTGGCCCCCGTGAGTTGATCAAGGAGGTCATCGATTCGGGGAATCGGGTACCGGTTTCTGACTGTGATTTTATTCAGAGCCCGTTAATCAATACAGAGTTGCCAGGTTCCATATTTCTTTTGTCCCAGCATGATTGGGCTCCTGCAAGGTGATGAGTTGGGGTGGATGTGCCCCTTGTGGAGAAATTCTTGGATTTGTCACTTGATTTCCTCATTCTCTAACAAAGAGCGACGATAGACTGGCCCATTGGGTAGTAGTGCGTCGGGGGTCATATTGACGGGGTGCTTGACCTGGCAATGTAGAGGTACCCCTGTAGGTGAGGAGAAGATATCCGAGTATTCTTCCATGACCTTATCTACTTGATTTTTTTGTGTGGAGAGTTCGGCCACAGAGACCCTGGATGTGGTTGTGATCTTTCGCTTATTATGAGAGTGAATCAAGAAGAAGACAAACTTCCCCATCTGAGAGATGACCTTCCTACATTTCTTAGTAGAGATCAAGGAAATAACACTAGGTGGGACTGCCTTGGGTATCCTGTACAAATTCTTTTTCAAAGTAATAATAACACTACGAGGCCTAGACTCATATACGGCATGGCATTTTCATAAATAAGGTTGGCCCAAAAGAACATCACATACTTTGAGAGGAGAAACATCACACAATACCTCATCTTTGAAGGGCTTGACGTCATACGACAGTTGGCACTATTGGCTGACGTGGAGATCGCTTCCTTACTGGAGCCATCCCATGGTGTACAATTGTGGGTGCGACGTTGTTTGCAGGGCCAACCGCTTGACAACCTCTGCTGAGATGAGGTTCATTTGGATACCGCTATCAAAAATGAAGTGTAACGGGGTGCCTTTTACTTACATCTGTGAATGGAAGAGGTGCTCTCCTTCTTCTGGCTTGTCTGGTTCACCAGGATGGAGCTTGGTGGTAGCAATGGTGGCACTGGGTTTCGCGTCAATGATCCATCTTCCCCTTTCTGGTTCTGGCTCAGAGTCATAATCTACATCTGATTTATAGGCTTTCACTTTGGCCACCAGTGACTTCTTTGAGTGATAGTCAGCAGTGTTATGCCAAGGGTTCTTATGGAAGTTGCACCACTTCCTGGTATCTTTCTTTGTCTTTCTGGTGTCCTTCTTTTCTTGCGGCTTGGACTGGTTGTCTTGATACTGTCCATCTTTTCTCTGTCCTTTGTTCGGTGGATTGGGGCCACCCTTTCCTAGATTTTGTTGTGTGGGGTTCCCAGGCCCAAATTTTCGCATCTTTTGTTTGAGATTCTGCTCGATTTTGACGGCATATCAGTAAGCAACATTGAGTGATGACATGTCCAGAAAATCCATTTCAGTCTGGATGTATCTATGTAGAGCCCCACGGTATTTCAGAACTAAATGTTGCTCGGAGTCTTTGATACCCAGATTGGTGCGCAAGGTATGGAAGTTATTATGGTGAACTCAGGAACTGCTTGGCCCCTCTCTTTCCGCAGTATGGTCCATCTCATGTACTGGTCCTCATAGTTGCCAAGAGGGTAATATTGTTCCTTTATCACATCCACAAAAAAATCCCAAGTGGGATCGGCCCCATATATTCCAAACTTCTCTGTGGAACTTTTCTCCCAGTAAGTTTCCCACCAATGTTTGACATGAGGGAGATCTTTAAGGAGTGCGAAGGTGATATTTTCTTTGTCAGAAAAATTGTGAACAGAGAAATAACCTTCTAGCAGAGTTAACCATTTTTCTAGGGCTTATGCATCTATCTATCCTTCAAATACAGGAATATCAAAATTAACTTGTACATTGAAAGGCAAGGTTCCTCCAAAGTGGTCGCTTGATGAAGATGCGCCTGATGCTATCATCGGGCATTTAAGGATGTGGGAAAAATTGTCCATCATTTCATCCCTTTTTCGTGTGATAGCTTGCTCAAGAAACAGATTGATGGGATCGTCTACTACGTCATTTTTCTTTTCTTCCACCATTGAGGGTTTCTTGGGTGTGCAAGAGTGACTGTCTTCAAGTGAGACAAGCTCAAGATCCAAATTTCTATATTCGGACCTCATCGGGGACATACACTGAAAAAAATGATCAAGAGCAACCTGCTCTGATACCACTGATCCGGATTATTTTTGGCACGAAATGAGATCGGAGATATAATAAAGAAATTCACAGAGATATTGCAGATATTCAATAATATAGAAGAAATGAATCAAAGATGCAACTATAAATATAGATATACAGTGATACACGATTTATATTAATCAAAGAAATGTACAGAGACTGTAAAAATACAGAGTGAAAGACTCGCTAGAATGGTGGGGGCTTATCTCTAAGAAGAGATGTGACGGCTATGATTGTTCGCAAGAATATGGTTACAAAGAGGTTCTAAAAGAATTTTTACAATAAACCGGAATGACAAAAACCCTAGACATCCAAAAACCTAACCCTAGGAGATGAAGTGCCAAAAGTCATGTGGACCCCGTTTGGCTAAGTTGGTGCATCAACTTCCCGGGGTCGTAACTTTTTCATACGATCTCCATTTAGGTGTATGATAGTTCGTTGGAAAGGTTTTTTCGAGGAGATTCATTTTGGGGGTGCAATAATGCCTTCATATATCATTGAAAATCTTGATCCCGAAAAACCTTCATTTAGGCCCTCAAAATGGCCCCGGAAGTTAAAACTGCTAAAAATAGTAAACTGCCAAAATTGTCAGAAAACTATTTTGAACTAGTTGGAAAAGGTGGGTGGCCACCAATATCCATCTGGATCAATCCTCCCTCCTTAGGAATCAATGGTCTCCATTGCGTTGAGGTCCCCCATCAAATGAGGAAAATTCTGTTGAATTTGGCCCCGGGTGAGCCACTTGCCTTGGTGCAGGAGTTGCCCTGCTTTGACGACTCAATAAAGTTGGATCCTTTGTTGTCGAGTTCCCTTGATCTATATGTACAAAATATTATCATTGGATTCCTGTTTTAGGCAGTCAGGGTTGAGCTCTGTTGGTTTCAGTTGTTCTGCTACTTCTGAGGTGTCCAATAATGGTGGGAAATAAGGGCGAAGGAGATCCACGTTGAACACTAGGTGCAAACCAAGGAAAGGAGGCATGTTGAGATCAAAAGAATTATCCCCCATGGCCTTGGTGATAGTGTACGACCACTAAAGGAGTGGGTGAATCTTCCTATGGGGTCCTGCAAGGCGTTCTTTCTGCAAGTGCAACCAAACTTTGTCTTCCACCTGAAACTTATGCGGCACCCGATGTTGATCATGGCGTTGTTTGTACTTGTCATTGGACTTCTATGGGATATCCTGAACCTATTGGTGGATGTTTTGGATCCACTCAATGAACTGGGTGGATTTTTCAGCTTTAGTTGGAGAAGGAGATGAGTCGATCGAGGTGACCACAAGGGGAAGTGCAACATCTATGGGTCCCAATGGTTGGAATCTCAACCCCACTTAAAAGGGGTTGTGTTCGGTTGAGATATGCAGGGCTCGGTTGTAGCTATACTAGACATAGGGAAGGCTCTCATCCCATGTGCGAGGGTTCTTTGAATTATACATTTGAAGGATATTCACAATCATTCGATTTACAACCTCGATTTGACCATCTGTCTGGGGGTGGAAGGCCATGGATTTGGTGAGCTTGGTGTCCAGCAATGACCAGAGGCTCGACAAGAATGTGTTGATAAATCGACTATCTTGATCTGAGACAATGGTTTGTGGGATTCCAAAATGTACCCAAACTCGTTCAAAGAATATCTTGACAGTGGCCTCTGCTGTGATGCTCTTCTTGCAGGAAACTAGAATCGCCATCTTAGAAAAGCGATCAACAACCACAAAAACACAGTCATTTCCCCGCTTGGTGGATGGGAGGCCCGACATGTAGTCGATTGAGATGGATTCCCATGGCTTGTCAGGAGAAAAACACAGTCATTTCCGCTTGGTGGATGGGAGGCCCCACATGTAGTCGATTGATATGGATTCCTGCTGTATTTGTCGTGAGTAATAAAGAGGGGTGTACGTGCCCCATTTCTTAGTGGTCGGTCGCAATAGCTAAAGCGTTGTGTAGGGACCCGACATATTTCAGCAAACTCCCCCGTCAAGTTTCTACTTTAGAAATGTTTCTATAGCATCACCATCGCTCTTTCTTTAACGCTTAAAGTGTCCCTACACTAATCGTAGTGGGCTTCCAAGATCATATTTTCGCCGGCCACTTGATGGAACACATATATGGCTCAAACGACACAACAACCCATCCCGAAGATGGAAATTATCGACAACCGCGATTTTGCACCCAACATTTGGTAGGTGGTATGTCAGGGTCCGGCTCTCATAGAGTTGGGGCCATCCGTGATGTCCGTATAGCCACAAGAGTCTAGCACCGCGGTGAGTGTCGCGACCGGGCGGTTCATCGAGGCAATCAACGATGGGATTGGTGCTTCCTTTTTATACTTGATGCTGAGGTGGAATTTCCGCAAGTGCTGTTGGATCCACTTTGATGGCGGTCATTCCCCGCAATTTTCCTGTAGTATGCATGAATGTAGTGCATATGATCGCTGGTGGGATGATTGTCTCCTTCCTAACAATGTAATGTCTCCACTGGCGCACGTTTGCACCAATGGAGGCATTTATTTGTCATAAGTAGGGTACTCTCTTTACTTGGATAGTATCTTTATAGTGTCTCACTATGATATACCACGGGATGGCCGTGCTGAGTGATGAACGGCACTCACAAAGATAGTCCTCAAGACCGTCTCGATCTCAAAAGTTGATTTTGTAGTTCTGGTAGTGAAAGTACCGGGATGAGCACAAGCACTACCCTTAAAATCATCAAATGCTTGTTGTTAGGATCGCCCCATGCAAATTTCTCCTTACCACCACCCCCTGCTTATTTGGTTGAGGGCCCATGTAATATGTGGGAGAATGCAACACAATTGATTTGAGACACCACGAATGATACAGACAGTTCATACTGAATATGTCCAGATAGCACTTAATGAGAAGCTTGAAAGAATATATAGCTGATATGACTGGGCACCATTCAAAAAAGTCCTTCCTTGGACTTTGGGGCTACGGCTCCTCTCCATTCATCCTCGGTCTGTCTCAATCGTGACCTGGTGGTAGCCAGATTTCGTATCAATCTTACTGAAGTGTTTGACCCTCGTGAGTTGATCAAGGAGGTCATCGATTCGGGAGGAATTGACACCGGTTTCATCGCAGGATTTCATTCTGAGCCCTGTGAGTCAATACTGCAGTCGCTGTGTTCCATCTTTCTCTTCCTGCATCTCACATCGCATTGGGCTCCCACAAGGTGATGAGATGGGGTGGATGTGCCCCTTGTGGAGAATTCTTGGATCCGGCTGGCCGACCACTTCATTCTTCAACAAAGAGTGACGAGCACACTAGCCCATCGGGTAGCTGCATGTGGTTCAAATCAATGGGTGTCTTGACCGGCAGCAAGCGTAGGTACCTCAGAGGTGAGGAAAAGATATCCGCATTCTCCACCACCTTATCTACTCTGCTTCAAGCAGTGGGAGAGGTCGGCCGCAGAGACCTCGGATGTGGCTGACATCTTTCACTTATTCTCGGCGAGAAAATCATGAAGAAGAAAAACTTTCCCATCCGAGAGATGACCTTCCTACATTTCTCAAGCAGAGATCAAGGAAATAGCACTAGGTGGGACTCGTATCCCTTGCATCCCGACTGCCTCGGGTATCCTGTACAATTTCTTGTTCAAAGTAATAATAACACTACGAGGCCTAGACTTATATATAGCATGACATTTCCATAAATAAGGTTGTCCCAAAAGAACATCACAAACTTCGAGAGGAGAAACATCACACAATACCTCGTCTTTGAAGGGCTTGATGTCGTATGACAGTCGACACTGTTGGTTGACGCGGAGATCGCTTCCTTGGTGGAGCCATCCAATGGTGTACGGTTGTGGGTGTAGCATTGTTCATAGGGCCAGTTGCTTGATGACCTCTACTAAGATGAGGTTCTTCTGGCTACCGCTATCAATGATGAAGTGCAACGGGGTGCCTTTTACCCACATCTGTGAATGGAAGAGGTGCTCTCCTTATTTTGGCTTATCTAATTCACCAGGCTGTAGCTTGGTGGTAGCAACGATGGCACTGGGTTCCCCGTTAATGATTTGTCTTCACCTTTCTGGTTCTGGCTCAAAGTCATAATCTCCATCTAATTCAGAGGCTTTCACTTCGGCCACCAGTGACTACTTTGAGTGACAATCAGTAGAGTTATGCCAAGGGATCCTATGGAATTCACACCACTTCCTGGTATCTTTCTTTGTCTTTATGGTGTCCTTCTTTGCTTGCGGCTTGGACTGGTTGTCCTTATACTTCCATCTTTGCTCTATCCTTTGTTCAGTGGGTTGGGGCCACCCTTTCCTGGATTTTGTTGTGAGGGATTCCCAGACCCAAATTGTCACGTCTTTTGTTTGAGCTTCTGCTCGATTTTGACAACATATTAGTAAGCAACACCGAGTGATGAGATGTCCAGAAAATCCATTTCAATCTGGATGTATCTGTGTAGAGCCCCACGGTATTTCAGAACCAAATGTCACTTGGAGTCTTTGATACCCAACTTGGTGTGCAAGGTATGGAAGGTATTATGGTGAACTCTAAAATTGCTTGACCCCTCTCTTGCCGCAGTGTGGTCCATCTCATGTACTAGTCGTCATAGTTTCCAACAGGGTAATATTGTTCCTTTACCGCATCCACAAAAAAATCCCAAGTGGGATCGGCCCCATATATTCCAGAATCCTCTGTGGAACTTTTCTCCCAGTAAGTTTCCCACCAATGTTTGACATGAGGGAGAGATTTAAGGAGTGCAAAGGTGATATTTTCTTTGTCGGAAAAATTGTGAATAGAGAAATAACCTTCTAGCAGAGTTAACCATTTTTCTAGGGCTTCTGCATCTATCTGTCCTTCAAATACAAGAATATCAAAATTAAATTATACCTTGAAAGGAAAGCTGCCTCCAAAGTGGCCACTTGATGAATATGTGCTTGATGCTATCTCCGGGCGTTTAAGGATGTGGGAAAAATTATCCATCATTTCGTCCCTTTGTCGCGTGAGAGCTTGCTTAAGAAACAGATTGATAGGATCGTTTGCTCCATCGTTTTTCTTTTCTTCCACCATTGAGGGTTTCTTGGGTGTGTGAGAGAAATTTTATTCACGGGAGACAAGCTCAGTACCCAACTTGATATACTCGTACCTCGTCGGGGACATGCACTGAAAAAAACGATCAAGAGCAGCCTACTCGGATACCACTGATCCGGATTATTTTCGGCATGAAATGAGATCGGAGATATAATAAAGAAATGCACAGAGATATCGCAAATATTCAATAATATAGCAGAAATGTATCAAAGATGGAACCATAAACACATATATACAGTAATACATGATTTTTATTAATCAAAGAAATGTACAGAGACTGTAAAAATACAGAGTGAAAGACTCGCTAGAATGGTGGTGGCTTATCTCTGAGAAGAGATGTGACGGTTGTGCTCATTCGTAAGAAGATGATTACAATGAGGCTCTAAAGGTATTTTTACAATAAACCGGAATTCCAAAAACCCTAGACATCCAAAAACATAACCCTAGGATATGAAGCGCCAAAAGTCATGTGGACCCCGTTTGGGTAAGTTGGTGCATCAACTTCCCGAGGTCGTAACTTTTGCATACGATCTTCGTTTTAGGCGTATGATAGCTCGTTGGAAAGGTATCATCGAGGATATTCATTTTGGGGGATCAATAATTCCCTTGGATATCATTGAGAATCTATATCCCGGAAAAACTTCATTTACACCCTCAAAATGGCCCCGAAAGATAAAACTGCTAAAAATAGTAACTTGCCAAAATTGTCAGAAAATTGTTTTGAGCCAGTTGGAAAAGGTGGGTGGACACCGATATCCATATGGATCAATCCTACCTCCTTAGGTAGAAATGGTCTCCATTGTGTTGAGGTACCTTATCAGATGAGGAAATTTCTGTTGAATTTGACCCCGGGTGAGCCACTTGCCTTGGTGCAGGAGCTGCCCTGCTTTAACGACTCGATAAAGATGGATCCTTTGTTGTTGGGTGCCCTTGATCTCTCTATCCACAATCTGATCATTATATTCCTATTGTAGGAATTCGTGGTTGAGCTCTGTTGGTGTCAGTTGTTCTGCTACTTTTGAGGTGTCCAAGAATGGTGGGAAATAAGGGCGAAGGAGATCCACGTTGAACATTGGGTGCAGACCAAGGAAAGGAGGAATGTTGAGCTCAAAATAATTATCCCCCATGGCCTTGGTGATAGTGTACGGCCACTAAAGGAGTGGTTGAAGCTTTCGATGGGGTCCTTTAAGGTGTTCTTTCTGCAAGTGCAACCAATATTTGTCGCCCACCTGAAACTTATGTGGCACCCGATTTTGATCATAGCGTTGTTTGTACTTGTCATTGGACTTCTGTAGGATATCCTAAACATGTTGGCTGATGTGATCGATCTTCTCAATGAATCAGGTGGATTTTTCATCTTTAGGTGGAGTAGGAGATGAGTCGGTCAAGGTGACCGCAAGGGGAAGTGCAACATCTATGGGTCCCAATGGTTGGAATCCCAACCCCACTTGAAAGGGGTTGTGGTTGGTTGAGCTATGCAGGGATCGATTGTAGCTATGTTGGACATAGGGAAGTCTCTCAGCCCATGTGTGAGGGTTATTTTAATTATACATGCGAAGGATATGCACAATCATTCGATTTACAACCTCGGCTTGACCATCTGTCTAGGGGTGGAAGGTCGTGGATTTGGTGAGCTTGGTGTCTAGCAGTGACCAGAGGCTCAACCAAAATGTTTTGAGAAATAAACTATCCCAATATTAGACAATGGTTTGTGGGATCCCAAAATCTACCCAAACTCGTTCAAAGAAGAGATTGGTAGTGGCCTCTGTTGTGATGCTCTTCTTGTAGGCAACCAGAATCGCCATCATAGAAAAGCGATCAACAACCACAAAAACACAGTCATTTCCCCATTTGGTGGACGGGAGGCCTGACATGTAGTCAATTGAGATGGATTCCAATGGCCTGTTAGGAATAAGAAGAGGGGTGTACAGGCCTTGTTTCTTAGTGGTCGGTTTGGCAATAGGACAGGCAATGCAGGACCTGATATACTTGTTGACCTCCTGTCGAAGTTTCGGCCAGTAGAAATGTTTCTGTAGCATCGCCATTGTCTTTTCAACACCGAAGTGTATTGCCACCTGACTGTAGTGGGATTCCCAGATCATCTCCGCTCACTCACTTGATGGAACACATATATGGCCCAGACGACACAACAACCCATTATGAATATGGAAATTATCGACAACTGCATTTGCACCCAACATTTGGTATGTGGTGGTGAAGTCAGGGTCTGTCTCATAGATTTGGGTCCATCCAGATGTCTCATGGATGCAAGAGTCTAGCACCGTGGTGAGTGTCATGACTGGTGGTCTACTGAGGCAATCAGTGACGCGATTGGTGCTTCCTATTTTTACTTGATGTTGAGGTGGAATTGTTGCAAGTATGTGGACCACTTTTGATGGTATTCATTCTACAATTTTCCCTGTGTCTGCATGAACTACAGTGACTTATGATCAATGTGGATGATTGTCTCCTTCCCAAGAATGTAATGTCTCCACTGGCAGCATGCTTACACAATGGAGTACATTTCTTTGTCATAAGTAGGGTACTTACGGATAGTATCTGACAGTGTCTCACTATGATCGGCCACGAGGTGGTCGTCCTGAGTGAGAACGGTGCCCACAGCATAGTATGAAGCATTTGTCTCGATCTCAAAAGGATGTTGCAATTCTGGTAGTGAAAGTACTGGGGTTGATCACAAGCGTTGCTTCAAATCATCAAATGCTTATTGTTGGGAGTTGATCAATCTTACTGAAGTATTTGACCCCCGTGAGTTGATCAAGGAGGTCATCGATTCGGGGTATCGAGTACCAGTTTCTAACTGTGATTTTATTCAGAGCCTGGTAATCAATACAGAGTTGCCAGGTTCCATCTTTCTTCTTTACTAGCACGATTGGGCTCCCACAAGGTGATGAGCTAGGGAGGATGTGCCCCTTGTGGAGAAGTTCTTGGATATATCGCTTGATCTCCTCATTCTCTAACAAAGAGCGATGATAGACTGGCCCATTGGGTAGCAATGCGTCGGGGGTCATATCGATGGGGTTCTTGACCTGGTAGTGCAGAGGTACCCCTATAGGTGAGGAGAAGATATCCAAGTATTCTTCCACGACCTTATCTACTTGCTTCTGCTGTGTGGAGAGGTCGGTTGCAGAGACCCTGGATGTGGTTGTGATATTTCGCTTATTCTGAGAGCGAATCACGAAGAAGACAAACTTCCCTATCTGAGAGATGACCTTCATTCATTTCTTAGTAGAGATCAAGGAAATAGCACTAGGTGGGACTTCCTCGGATATCCTGTACAATTTTCTGTTCAAAGTAATAATAACACTATGAGGCCTAGACTCATATAGAGCATGACGTTTCCATAAATAAGGTTGGCCCAAAAGAACATCACAAACTTCGAGAGGAGACACATCACACAATACCTCATATTTGAAGGGCTTGATGCCATACTACAGTCGGCACTGTTGGCTGATGTGGAGATCGCTTCCTTGGTGGATCCATCCAATGGTGTATGGTTTTGGGTGCGGCATTGTTCACAGGGTCA
>SNQJ01S0006118.1:117349-168819 GCA_010110895.2 Picea sitchensis | reverse complement strand
AGGAAGATCCTTCTAGAAGCGGAAGCTTCTATTAGGTCTTCTTACATCCACCTTATTCTATTTTATTGAAAGGTCTTATTAATATTGACCTTTATTACATCCGAATACATTGATCTACCTATGTGCGGTTTAGGACCTTAACAAAGAGGCACTCTCCTTCTCCTAGCTCATCTGGTTCACCAGGCTGGAGCTTGGTGGTAGCAACAGTGGCACTAGGTTCCGCGTCAATGATCTGTCTTCCCTTTTCTAGTTCTGGATCAGATTCATAATCTACATCTAATTCAGAGGATTTCACTTCAGCCACCAGTGACTGCTTTGAGCAACAATCAGCAGTGTTATGCCAAGGGCTCTTATGGAAGTCGCACCACTTCCTGGTATCTTTCTTTGTCTTTCTGGTGTCCTTCTTTGCTTGCATCTTGGACTGGTTGTCTTGATACTGTCCATCTTTGCTCTATCCTTTGTTTGGTGGGTTGGGGCCGCCCTTTCCTGGATTTTGTTGTGAGGGGTTCCCAAGCCCAAATTGCCGCGTCTTTTGTTTGAGCTTCTGCTCGATTTTGACGGCATATCGGTAAGTAGACCCAAGTGATGAAATGTCCAGAAAATCCATTTCAGTCTGTATAGAGCCCCACGGTATTTCAGAACCAAATGTCGCTCAAAATCTTTGATACCCAGCCTGGTGCGCAAGGTATGGAAGGTATTATGGTGAACTCCGGAACTACTTGGCCCCTCTCTTGCCGCAGCCTCGTCCATCTAATGTGTTGGTCCTCATAGTTGCCAACAAGGTAATATTGTTCCTTTACCGTATCCACAAAAAAATCCCAAGTGGGATCGACCCCATATATTCCAGACTCCTCTGTGGAACTTTTCTCCCAGTAAGTTTCCCACCAATGTTTAACATGAGGGATATATTTAAGGAGTGTGAAGGTGATATTTTCTTTGTCGGAAAAATTGTGAACAAAGAAATAACCTTCTAGCAGAGTTAACCATTTTTCTAGGGCTTCTGCATCTATCTGTCCTTCAAATATAGGAATATCAAAATTAACTTGTACCTTGAAAGGCGAGGTGCCTCCAAAGTGGCCACTTGATGAAGATGAATCTGATGTTATCGACAGGTGTTTAAGGATGTGGGAAAAACTCTCCATCATTTCGTCCCTTTGTCGCGTGAGAGCTTGCTCAATCAACAGATTGATAGGATCGTCTGCTCCATCATTTTTATTTTCTTCCGCCATTGAGGGTTTCTTGGGTGTGCGAGAGCGATTGTATTCAAGGGAGACAAGCTCAAGACCCAACTTTCTATACTCAGACCTCGTCGGGGACATGCACTGAAAAAAATGATCAAGAGCAGCCTACTCTGATACCACTGATTCGGATTATTTTTGGCACGAAATGAGATCGGAGATATAATAAAGAAATGCATAGAGATATCGCAGATATTCAATAATATAGCAGAAATGTATCATAGATGCAACCATAAACACATATATACAGTAATACATGATTTCTATTAATCAAAGAAATGTACAGAGACTGTTAAAATACAGAATGAAAGACTCGCTAGAATGGTGGCAGCTTATCTCTGAGAAGAGATGTGACCGTTGCGCTCATTCGCAAGAAGTTGATTACAATGAGGCTCTAAAGTTATTTTTACAATAAACCAAAATCCCAAAAACCCTATACATCCAAAAACCTTACCCTAGGAGATGAAGCGCCAAAAGTCATGCGGACCTCGTTTGGGTAAGTTGGTGCATCAACTTCCCAGGGTCGTAACCTTTGCATACGATCTTCGTTTTAGGAGTATGATAGCTCGTTGGAAAGGTATCATCGAGGAGATTCATTTTCGAGGCTCAATCATGCCTTCATCTATAATTGAGAATCTCGATCCCGAAAAACCTTCACTTAGGCCCTCAAAATGGCCCAGGAAGTTAAAACTGTTAAAAATAGTAAATTGCCAAAATTGTTAGAAAATTGTTTTGAGACAGTTGGAAAAGGTGGGTGTCCACTGATATCCATCTGGATCAATCCTCCATCCTTATGAAGCAAAGGTATCCATTGCATTGAGGTCCCCCATCAGATGAGGAAATTTCTGTTGAATTTGGCCCCGGGTGAGCCACTTGCCTTGGTGCAAGAGCTGCCCTGCTTTGACGACTTGATAAAGTTGGATCCTTTGTTGTTGAGTGACCTTGATCTATTTGTCCAAAATATAATCATTGGATTCCTATTGTAGACAGTCGGGTTGAGCTCTATTGGTGTCAGTTGTTCTGCTACTTCTGAGGTGTCCAATAATGATGGGAAATAAGGGCGAAGGAGATACACGTTGAACACTGGGTGAAGACCAAGGAAAGGAGGAATGTTGAGCTCAAAAGCATTATCCCCCATGGCCTTGGTGATAGCGTACGGCCCATAACGGAGTGGGAAAAGCTTCTGATGGGGTCTTGTAAGGCGTTCTTTCTGCAATTGTAACCAAACTTTATCGCCCACCTGAAACTTATGCAGCACCCAATGTTGATCATGGTATTGTTTGTACTTGTCATTGGACTTTTGTAGGATATCTTGAACCTATTGGCCTATGTCCTGTATCCACTCAATGAACCAGGTGGATTTTTTAGCTTCAGTTGGAGCAGGAGATGAGTCGGTCGAGGTGACCGCAAGGGGAAGTGCAACATCGATGGGTCCCAATGGTTCGAATCCCAACCCCATTTGAAAGGGGTTGTGGTTAGTTGAGCTATGTAGGGCTCGGTTATAGCTATGCTGGACACAGGGAACACTCTCATCCCATGTGCGAGGGTGCTTTGAATTATACATGCGAAGGATATGCACAATCATTCGATTTACAACCTCGATTTGACCATCTGTCTCGGGGTGGAAGGTCATGGATTTGGTGATCTTGGTGTCCAGCAGTGACCAGAGGCTCAACCAGAATGTGCTAAGAAATCGATTATCCTAATCTAAGACAATGGTTTTTGGGATTCGAAAATGTACCCAGACTCATTCAAAGAATATCTTGGCAGTGGCCTCTGTTGTGATGTTCTTCTTGCAGGCAACCAGAATCGCCATCTTAGAAAAGCGATCAACAACCACAAAACATAGTCATTTCCCCACTTGGTGGACGGGATGCCCGACATGTAGTCCATTGAGATGGATTCCCATGGGATGTCAGGTGTAGGAAGAGGGGTGTACAGGCCCTGTTTCTTAGTGGTTGGTTTGGCAATAGTGCAAGAAGTGCAGGACCTGATATACTTGTTGACCTCCTGTCGAAGTTTCGGCCAGTAGAAATGTTTCTGTAGCATCGCCACTTTCTTTTCAATGTCAAAGTGTCCTTCCACCCGACTGTAGTGGGCTTCCCAGATCAGCTTCGCTCACTCACTTGATGGAACACATATATGGTAATATTGTTCCTTTACCGCATCCACAAAAAAATCCCAAGTGGGATCGACCCCATATATTCCAGACTCCTCTATGGAAATTTTCTCCCAGTAAGTTTCCCACCAATGTTTGACATGAGGGAGAGATTTAAAGAGTGTGAAGGTGATATTTTCTTTGTACGAAAAATTGTGAATAGAGAAATAACCTTCTAGCAGAGTTAACCATTTTTCTAGGGCTTCTGCATCTATCTGTCCTTCAAATACAGGAATATCAAAATTAGCGTGTACCTTGAAAGACGAGGTGCCTCCAAAGTGGTTGCTTGATGAATATGTGCTTGATTCTATCGACAGGCGTTTAAGGATGTGGGAAACATTCTCCATCATTTCGTCCCTTTGTCGCGTGAGAGCTTGCTCAAGCAACAGATTGATAGGATCGTCTGCTCCGTCGTTTTTATTTTCTTCCGCCATTGAGGGTTTCTTGGGTGTGCGAGAGTGATTGTCTTCAAGGGAGACAAGATCAAAACCCAACTTGCTATACTCTGGCCTCATCGGGGACATGCACTGAAAAAAATGATCAAGAGCAGCCTGCTCTGATACCACTGATCCAGATTATTTTCGACATGAAATGAGATCGGAGATATAATAAAGAAATGCATAGAGATATCACATATATTCAATAATATAGCATAAATGTATCATAGATGAAACCATAAACACCGATATACAGTAATACATGATTTTTATTAATCAAAGAAATGTACAGAGACTGTAAAAATACAGAGTGAAAGACTCGCTAGAATGGTGGCGGCTTATCTCTGAGAAGAGATGTGACAGTTGTGCTCATTCACAAGAAGATGATTAAAATGAGGCTCTAAAGGAATTTTTACAATAAACCAGAATGCCAAAAACCCTAGACATCCAAAAACCTAACCCTAGGAGATGAAGCGCCAAAAGTCATGTGGACCCCGTTTGGGTAAGTTGGTGCATCAACTACCCGGGGTCGTAACTTTTGCATATGATATCCATTTTAGGTGTCTGATAGCTCGTTGGAAAGGTATCATCAAGGAGATTTATTTCAGGGGAAAAATCATTCCTTTGGATATCATTGAGAAGCTCTGTCCTGTAAAACCATCATTTAGGCCCTCAAAATGACCCCGGAAGTTAAAATTGCTAAAAATAGTAAATTGCCAAAATTGTCAGAAAATTGTTTTGAGCCAGTTGGAAAAGGTGGGTGGCCACCGATATCCATGTGGATCATGTTAAATCTATATTATTTGGTTGCAATTGATTTTTTCATACTTCCAATTCATATGGCCTATTTCGAGTAACCACCCGGGCCAAGTTTGTGTTGCCCATGTTTTTCTATTCTGGGCTTGGTGGATTTGGATGTGTCTAGGAGCTTGTATTGAAAATTTTCAAATACATAATTAGATGTCACAATGATGATAAAGCATCATAATTACATTATTATAAGTATCACATAACTTCCAGAGTCAGGTGGTGTCTTTCCTTATTTTCGGGGCATCTTCTCCTTTGCATCTTCCTATAGGGCCTTCCACTTCCTCTCGGGAATCATTGGAGGATGCTCATACTTAGGGTTCTTTTTCAATTGAACCCTGTATTGGTCCCACAAATTTTTTAAATATGTGTCTTCTTTTGAGGAGACTCTAGATTTACTAAAGGAACCCTCACCGAACAGGCCAACCAACTTGTTAATGAGTTCATGTTTTAACTTGGAACTCTGGGAATTCCAACTTGTGTGTATGGTGGGCCCAAATATACCCAAGGTCGGGTCATTCATGTGTTTATAAAATCTATCATTTCCTACAAAATCATTTTTTTTAGAAAAAAGCGTAATTTTATTCATCTGAAGAGACAAAATTACATTTTGTAGATGCTTCAAGGAGCATGACACACAACCAAATGTGTATATTTTCATGGAATAAAAACCACCAACCAGAAGAAACAAAACCAAAAAATATAAAAGACCTGATGCCCCTTACAAAAAATTCAGAGGATGAGACAAAAGACAAAGGCACATATCAGTGGTACAAAGACCCTTCACCCCAAGAGGGTCACATTCTGAGTGCACTTTTCAACACATGATATATCCAGTAATAGAAATATACGAAGAGAAAATATTGCATGAACATAAGCATGAAAGGATCGACTGGAGTCAGCAACTTCAAAGGAGACAATCCAAGTCTATCTGAAAAAGTGACCAGATATTATGCCAAAATAAGGATCCGAACTATACATGAAGCATCCAATTCCTAGCCAAGATTTTACCCTGTTGTTCACATAAAACCTATGAAGATAATTGACAACATTCATGTGCATTATCAGGTTCTTCAATAGAGGGACTATGATAAAAATCATATGATTATTCCTCAATAGTTTATGTAATGTGCCATTGACCAAAAAGTAATTGTAGACCTTCTTTTGACAATGAATCTGCTACCATGTTTTGATCCCTGTAAACATGATTAAGAACTGAAGAGTCAAATGATTCCAAAATCCTATAAATATCCTCTAGAATAGGTAGAATAAAAATGTTGTGACAAGTTTGATTTTTTCATGCCTAGTTTATGACATTCATAGAATCTCCAAAGATTTGAATGGATTTAACCCCCTTCTCTCCAACAAATTGAAGCAATAATTTTAAGGACATTATCACAACACAATTGTTCATTCCCTAACCCAACCACATTTTTATTTTGAAGAAGTAATTTTCAGATAGATGTAGCATTGCCCCTCCCCCACAAGAATAGTTCTAAGAAGCTTCGTCAAAATATTCCAAAGGATGTGAAGAATCAATGATCTCGGGCAGTCTTATATGAATAGCAGGAGCATATTTCTCCTGAGGAAAATGAGCAAAGATAGAGATTCTTTTAGATACAATGAGGTTAAGAACAAAATATTTATCCTTAAAGATAACATAATTTATTTCCAACCAAATGCACCAACAAATCAGTAAAGGAAGTGCTTTTATTTTCTTATGGGTTCGAACCTAAAGCTAGGACTTCCAGGCCTGTTCCATGGAGTGGCCCTACCAAAAACACCTATGACTTAGACCTATTGATATTTCAAGCCATAATTCCTGAGAAAAAGAGAAAGTGATGAGAATATGGGTAATGGACTCATTTATACTTTACACAATGGACACCAACTTGGCCCAACAATTTGTTGCTTCCTCATATTGTCTGTAACACCCCCACGCTTTGTGAGAGAATTAAATAAAATCTCTCGTTCACGAGCTAGATTAGCTCTTTGATTTCCTATTGAAATCCCGCTATTCGATCCTCAGGCCCTATTGGAACCCCACCAATGTGCATATGCACAAGGCGCGAGCTTCACCTATGCGACCACAGGTTGTAACCGCATGCCTATAAAAAAAAAGGGCACTTCACATTTCGGGAATTCGGAACTTCTACATGTGAGTCAATCATGACTCTTGTTTCCCTGAATCCCTGATCTCTGGTTCCTCTCTAAGGCCAGATCTACGGTCCTACGTTATCCCCATGATCGACGATTGTGATCACGTCGTGATTTCGCATACCAAGATAATGAGTGTGAGCTAGCTCTGACTCTCTGTTCCTCAAAATCCCGATATCCATTAGCTCCTCCCTTAATATTCCACCCATACGACCGGTCACCATGACCTGGGGATTATTCTCTGAACTTTTCGGGACTTCACATTCCGCGAATTTGGAACACAACCCAATGCTTATCTTTTGAAAGCCCAATCCCTGAACTTCTGATATCCCCTCTCCTATATCAATAGTCATGGCTCTCCTGTGATTTGATGATTCAGATCAAATCACGATTTCGGGTCTTGTGAGTTCAAAAAACTCTACCCTTTGACTTCCTTCAGCAATGTCAGTGAAATGCAAATCCTTTGCCACGTGTCCTCTGTCGATGGATGATTTTGATTACTTCAGGACTTTCAGGACTTTGACGAGTCCACTCTCCTACCTACACAAGGGTTAAGATCGACAATAAAGGTATCTCTCGATGGATCCTGGGATCTACGGTCCTGGTTCCATCACTACTTGTGAAGACTGAAGGGGTAGAGGCATTAATTCCTGTGCTCCTCCTCTAGATCCATTGGTCCTGATAGACCCGAGATACTTCTAAAAGGATCTCATTCGTTCATCTACCAAACAAAAGGATACTCCCTTTTGATAATTTGACTCGATATCCTTTATGAACTCAGGAAATGAAATCTAACCTCTCAAAGTTTCAAGCCTCCGCGGCTCTGAAACCTTCGAAAACTAACTCCTTCTTACACAAGGTTCCTAGAACCAGGTCACCTGAACCTTCAGATGATTCTTGGGCAAATTATCCCTAATCTTAGTCGAGTTTCTGGATAAGGGCTCGGGTGTGTTTTAAAGTCCCTAGGATATTGACTTGAATGAAGTGCCTTCCTAAGTCACCGAGTTAGGATCTATGACACCAAGGCAAGGTAAACTCATGGGTTTATCGTAGTGGTATCCATACCAAGGAACTTACTCTGACTCTAAGATATGATGCAATTCCCTGGGGAAGGTGCTTTCGAGGGATTAAATTAGAACATCATGAGAGTCAAGCAGATGAGACGATTCTCAGTGGAATGAACACATGCTTCAGACTTAATCATTTTGTACAAAAACCAACTACGCCATATAAAAATACACATGCATCCATTACTTCCAATCTAAAACACCAGGAAATCATTCCACACAGAAACCATTTATGGGGGTATAAACATGAGCATGTATCCATGATATTCAATTCAAAATACAAGGCATAAAACACTTATCATATCCACAAGGTGTGATGAGACTACTGATAAGGTTGCTCGTTTACACCCTACCATAGGCTCATTCACTACCAATGGATTTATCACTGGCCACCCCCGAGCTTAGACCATGATTCTTTGAGATTCAATCTCCTACTTCCAATTCAACAGAAGTTAGGGACAAAGGTTACTCTCCTTATCCCTTTACAGAAAAAAAATACGAGGGCGAAGGTTACTCTCCTTCTCCTGTGTTCATAACTCCATCTGATTCGAGAGCTTAGGTTCTTCTCTAGGATCTTCGCTACCTCCTCTGCCCACCCCCCCATGCTTCCTTTCTTGCATCCCTCTGCAATATTGTGTGTGGCACAAATTTCCCCTTCTATGGTCAGGTCTGAGAGATTTACGGATGGGTGGTCTGCCCCATCCCCTCATTAACTCTTAAGGAGCCTCCCCACCTACCATCCCGATGGAAATTCATTCCTAGTTCAGAGAGTTGTTTTGGTCTTGAGCAAGTAAAAACTAGTATGGTACTTGGTTCGGTGGAAGTTAACGCAACCATTTCAGGTCCCTTCCACCACCTTTTCATTAGCCATCGTGGTCTCTTTTACAACATCCCCTTCCCATCAGTCATGCAACACATATTCATAACACAATTTACATTCATTGACCTTTTATACAAAGGTCCATCAAATCAAACATTCACACCTTCGAGTTTTCCATAGTTCCTGTCCAATATAGTTATATTTACAGACCGGGGGAAACAAGGTATTACAATTCCCTCTCCCTTAAAGGAACATCGTCCTCGATGTTCTATCTATCAACATGATGTGTATGTACAGAAGTAAACAAAATCAGATATGCTTGTTTCATGGAATCTTCCATTTCCCACGTAGCCTCATCTGGGCCAAAGTGTTTCCACTGCACCTTGACCTGTGCAATGGTTCAGTTCCTGAGTAGGGTTTCCTTCTTTTCTAGTATGCATTGAGGTTCTGGCAGGAGTTATCCCTCCGGTTCCACCTAGATCACAGACTAGTCAATTATATGATTAGAATCATGTACATATTTCTTCAACAACAAAACATGGAAAACATTATGTGATTTTATTGTGGGAGGGAGTGCTAGCCTATAGGCTACAAGTCCCACTCTATTTAGAACTTCAAAGGGTCCACAATACCGAGGTTCCAACTTGGCACAAGCTTCCATCCTCAAGGAACTCTTTCTGGGCTTAACTCTGAGATAGACGTGGTCTCCCGTCTTAAATTCGTTGGGGGTTCTCTTTCTGTTGGCGTAAATTTTATGTCTGTTCTAAGCGATTTTAAGATTTTGCTTTATCTGAATCACTTGTTGTTCCATTTCTTTCAACATGTCAGGTCCAATAGAAATTATGTTTACAGGATTACTCCAACTGACTGGAGTGTTTCACAGACTACCATAGAGGACTTCGAAAGGACTCATCTTCAGTGATTCTTGGTAGCCGTTGATGTAGGAAAATTCCACCAGGTGTAGGTAATCTTCCCACTTCTTAGGTTGATGCATTACATGCATCCTTAGCATGTCTTATAATATTTGGTTCACTCTTTCTGTCTTTCCATCGGTTTGAGGATGATAGGCTGTGCTAAACAATAATTTGGTCTCCAGACCAACCATCAAGGATTTCCAAAAGTTTGAAGTAAATTTTGCGTCTCTATCAGAGACGATTTCCTTAGGCATGTCGTGTAGTATGAATATCTCTTTCATGAATATTTTGGCAATATCTATTGCCTTGCAAGTCGATTTGATGGGAATAAAGTGAGCCAACTTGCTTAATTTGTCCACCACTACCATTATGGTGTCATTCTGTCTGGTCGATGTTGGTAATCCGGTGATGAAATCCATGGAGATGGTTTCCCATTTCCATTATGGGATTGGTAGAGGTTGTAATAATCATGTTGGGTGTTGGTGTTCTTCTTTAACTTGTTGGCATTCTATACATTTGGATAAATAATCAGCTATGTCTTTCTTCAATCCAAGCAGATAGAATTGTTTCCTGGTGGCCATGATCATCTTCTGGTATCCTGGGTGACCAATATATGGTATTTTATGTAGTTCATCCATTATGAACCTCTTCAAGTCATCACAATCTAGAATATACAATCTATTTATGTAAGTTAGTAGACCTCCATCTAGAATATGGTAGCCTTCATACTTTAGCCCTGCGGGTCCTTGCCCCAGGTATGAGGTCATGGTTTGGAAGAATGTGTTTGTTTCTTGTGCATTCCTGACTCTTTCCTTGGCATTCATATCGTAGGTGCTCACCGCTGCTAGGTGATTTTTTTTCATACTTCTTCTAAGGGCATTGGCCACCTTATTTTCCTTTCCTTTGATATGTTTGATTTCGAAATCAAACTCACTAAGGAGGGCCATCCACCTATCTTGTCTAGAATTGAGTTTTGGCTGGTCAAACATGTGTCGCAATCCACAATGGTCTATCATAAGTACAAATTTCCTACCCAGGAGGTAATGCCTCCACATTTTCAAGGTGTGTACTATGGCGGCTAGCTCTAGATCATGAGTCACATAGTTGACTTCATGCTCATTCAATTTTTGGGATTCATAGCAGACTACACTTCCTTCTTGCATAAGGACTCCTCCGAGCCCTTCTTTGCAGGCATATTTGCACACAAGGAAGTCATTTTTGGGATCGATAATCTTCAGCATGGGTGTGTGGGTCAAAAGGTATTTAAGGGATTGAAATATTTCTTCACATTCTTATGTCCATATGAATTTAGCTACCTTCTTCTGGAGGGCAGTCATTGGACAACCAATCTTGGAGAATCCTTTTATAAATATCCTATAGTATTCTGCTAATCCCATAAAGGATCTAATATCTGAGGCATCCTTTGGGTTAGGCCATTCCATGATAGACCTGATCTTGTCAGGGTCTACTACTACCCCTTCTTCAGATATGACATGGCCCAAGTAATGTATTTGCTTCTGGAAAAAATCACACTTGCTAAATTTGGCATAGAGATGATGTTCTCTTAGCACTTGAAGCACAAGTCTAAGATGTTCCTCATGTTCCTCTCTATTCTTGGAGTATGTTAAGATATCATCAACAAAAACCAGTACAACTTTGTCTAGGAATTTGTTGAGCACATTGTTCATCAAGCACATAAAATTGGCAGGGGCATTGGTTAATCCAAATGGTACTACAACAAAATCATAGTGACCATATCTCGTCCTGAAGGAGGTTTTGTGGATGTCTTCACCCTTGATTGGGACTTGATGGTATCCAAATATCAAGTCAATATTTGAGAAGATGTAAGCACTTCCAAATTGATCGAACAAGTCATCGATCTTGGGTAAAGGGTACTTGTTCTTTATGGTTAGCTTATTGAGTTGTCTATAATCTATGCACAGTCAGAGGGTACCATATTTCTTATTCACAAACAGGACTAGTGCTCCCCATGGAGACATGCTAGGCCAGATATAGCCTTTCTCCATCATTTCTTTTAGTTGTAATTTAATCTCAACTAGCTCGGGTTGGCTCATCCTATAGGGTGTTCTAGACACTGGCACCGCTCCTGGTGCAATTTATATCGAGAAGTCAATGTCCCTTCTTAGAGGTAGACCTAGTACCTCTTCTGGAAACACATTTTTATATTCTCTTAGTATGGGGTGGTCTTTGAGGCTTTGTCTGTCATCCTCAACTTATTTCAACACATGTATTGCATATAGTGGACATCCCTTTCTGCAATACTTTCTCATTTGAAGGGATGATATTTGTCTCACCGAGATAGGTTTCTGGATCCCTTGAAGGGTTGTCCTTCTCCCTTCTTCACTTACACATTCTAAAGTTTTATGGTAACAGTCCAGTCTGGTTTTATATGTGGCTAGCCAGTCCATACAAATCAACAGGTCATACAATCCTAGGGGTAGTATGTTAAGGTTTGCTTGGGTGGGGAATCCACCCATGGTGAATTGGAAAGCTGGTATAACCTCCGCTAACTTTCTTTTGGTGCCAATGGATAACTGTACCAAAAATGGCTTGGCATGTTTATGTGGCTATAATTTACACTTATCAATAGCTTGAGGATCTATATAACTCAAATTTGAACTAGGGTCAATTAGAATAGACACTAGATGGTTGGTGATCATACCTTCCATTTCCACCACTGAAGCTTAGTGGTCGGCTTGTTTATTATCCACGGATGCATAAATTTGCGGCATACTCCTGGGCACGTCATTGATGGTAGTAGCTTCTTGGATGTTGTAAATTATCCTACTGTTCTGTTGTTCATGCGGGCAGTCCCTCAGTAGATGTTCTTCTTTGCAACCCCAACATTTCAAGGGTTCTTTCTTTGGGTTATCATTCTTTCCTGGGGTTGATCCAAAAGGTTTATTTCTACTCTGGGAGGGGAAATTATGTTGGTGTACACTTCGGGTCAGGAAGCTCATCCTTGAATCCTTCTTATAGTTTTTAAATCTTTGGGATTTAAACCCCTTTTTCTGGAATCCCGAACTATTCTTCTGCTTCTAGCCTTCGCGAGGTTCTAGCCAAAGTCCAAACTGTTCATATCAATATCTTGCCTTTCGGATAGTGTCTTCTAGGGTCCTTGGCTCATCAAACTGAATCATGTTCTGATAGTCCTTAGGTAACCCACTAATGAATCATTGCACCTTTTCCTTTTCCGCATTTATATAGGGTACATACCTCATCAACTCAAGGAATTGCTTGATATATTCCTCTATGGTGAGTTGTCCTAGCTTGAGTTCTTAGAACTCTTTAGTCTTTTCGTCAAAATACTTTTCCGAAAGATACTTCTTCCTAAAGTATTTTTCAAACTGTTCCCAACACAGGTCTTCTTCATGAATTCCTTTCACATTATTAAGGTCTTCCCACCAAATGGAAGCTTTTCCATTCAGGTTGAAAGTGTCTACTCGGGCCTTCAAGTTTTTCGAGAAGTCATGGACTCTTAAACACTTCTTTTGTCTAAGAAGTCATGCCTCCACCTCCTCTCCCTTCTTAATCTCATCGTTGAAAGAGGGTGGTTTGGCCTTCTTGAATTCTTCGATATTATGACCTTTGGGGTACTTTCATTTCTTTCATTTTCTTCGAGAGTGTGAACTAGTTCTGCTACTAGAAGATTCCTCTATGTTGCTAGTTTCCTTTTCAGATGAATCGTCTGGTGCTTGTCCCATGTTTCCAGGGTGGACCTTTATTGAGGTGATCTTCCCAGTGTGGCCACTTAAAAGACCACATTTCTGTATCTTGGGTGAACTTCGACTCCTCTTTGTCTGTTGTCGGTCCACGTGACTGGTGTCAGGTTCATGTTGCAGTTGTCTTTGTATGTCAGATAAACTTTGCAGCAAGACTGCATTAATTTCCGTTTGCTTCTCTTGCTCTTTTATCAACCTCTCATTTTCGTCCTTGCAGCTTTGTAGTTCGGCCATGAGACTCCTCACAGTCCTAGCTAGGTCCGAGGGGGTCTATATCGCCCTCCTTTAGTCAGACTCTTTGTCTCTATTGTAGGAGCCATCCCCTACTTCATGGAGTGTCACCATTCTATACGTTTGCATTTTTCTATGGTTGATCATCCACTTGCATGCAGACAAAACACTTATTGTTAGCTAACATTACATTCCTTCATAACTAGCACATAATTCATATTTCTTAAATGCATACACAATAGAAATGCATACACACACATTAGTAAGTTTTCATTCTTTCTATAATAAGGGCTTAACCAACCTTTTTAGGAAGGGAGTAAGGTAAGATGTCACCTTTTAATGTGCTCGTCCATGAGCCCAAATAGGTCGAGTGTTGTAACCATGCTCTGATACCGATTTGTAACACCCCTATGCTTTGTGCGAGAATTAAATAAAATTTCTCATTCACGAGCTAGATTAGCTCTTTGATTTCCTACTGAAATCCATTTATTTGATCCTCGGACCCTATTGAAACCCCACCATTGTGAACATGCACAAGGCACAAGCTTCACCTATGCGACCACAAGTTGTGACCACACGCCTATAAAAAAAAATGGCACTTTGCATTTCAGAACTTCGGGACTTCTGCATGCAATACAATCCTGACTCTTGTTTCCCCGAATCCCCGACCTCTGATTCCTCTCCGAGGCCAGATCTATGGACTTGTGATATCCCCTCGATCGACGATTGTGATTGCATCATGATTTCACGTACCGAGATAATGAGCACAAGCCAGCTCTGACTCTTAATTCCCTAAAATATCGATATCCATTAGCTCCTCTTGTAATCTTCCACCCATACGACCGGTTGCCATGACCAGGGGCTTATTCTCCAAAATTGTCGGGACTTCACATTTCGTGAATTTGGAACACAACCCAATGCCTATCTTTTGAAATCTCGATCCTTGAACTCCCGATATCCCCTTGTCCATATCAACGGTCATGGCTCTCTTGCGATCTGATGGTTCAGATCAAATCATGAGTTTGGGTCTCGCGACTTCACAAAACTCTACCCTTTGAATTCCTTCAGCAACGATTCAATGAAATACAGATCCTTCGCCACATTTCCTCTGTTGGTGGATGGTTCTGATTACTTTGGGACTTTCAGGACTTTGACGAATCCACTCTCCCACCTACACAAGGGTTAATATCGACGGTCAAGGTAGTCTTGGGATCTATGGTCCCGGTTCCATCGCTACTTGTGAAGACTGAAGGGGTCAAGGCATTAACGCCTACACTCCTCCTCTAGATCCATTGGTCCTGATAGATCTGGGATACATTCAAATGTATCTCATCCATTTTTCTACCAAATGAAAGGATACTCCCTTTTGATAATTTGATTCAATATCCTTTCTGAACTTGGGTAACGAAATTTAACCTCTTAGAGATTCGAGCCTCCGCGGCTCCGAAACCTTTGAAAACTAACTCCTTCTTGCACAAGGTTCCCAGACCTAGGTCACCTAAACCTTCAAATCATTCTTGGGAAAATTATCCCTAATCTTAGTCAGGTTTCTGGATAAGGGCTCGGGTGTGTTTCAAAGTCCCTAGGCTACTGACGTGAATGAAGTGCCTTCCTAACTCACCGAGTTAGGAGATACGACACCAGGGTAAGGTAAACTCATGGGTTTACCGTAGTGGTAGCCATACCAAGGAACTTACTCCGACTCTGAGATATGATGCAATTCCCTATGGAAGTTTCTTTTGAGGGATTAAATTAGAACATCACGAGAGTCAAGAAGATAAGACGATTCTTAGTGGAATGAATGCGTGCTACGAACTTAATCATTTTGTACAAAAACCAACTATGCCATATAAGTATACACATGTATCCATTAATTTCAATCTAAAACACCAGGAAATCATTCCACACAGAAACCATTTATGGGGGTATAAACATGAGCATGTATCCATGATATTCAATTCAAAATACAAGGCATAAAACACTTATCAGATCCAAAAGGTGTGATGCGACTGCTGAGAAGGGTGCTCGTTTCCACCCTACCATAGGCTCAGTCACTCCCAACGGATTTATCACTGGCCACCCCTGAGCTTAGACCACGATGCTCTGAGATTCAATCTCCTACTTCCAATTCAACGGAATTTAGGGACGAAGGTTACTCTCCTTCTCCCTTTACAGAAAAATAGACGAGAACGAAGGTTACTCTCCTCCTGTGTTCAAAACTCCATCTGATTCGAGATCTTAGGTTCTACTCTATGATATTCATTGCCTCCTCTGCCCACCCCCCCATGCTTCCTTTATTGCATCCCTCTACAAGATTGTGTGTGGCACGAATTTCCCCGTCTATGGTTAGCTCTGAGAGATTTACGAATGGGCAGTCTACCCCATCCCCTCATTAACTCTTGAGGAGCCTCCCCACCTACCATCCTGACGGAAATCCATTCCTGGGTTAAAGAGTTTTTTTGGTCTTGAGCAAGTAAAAAACAATATGGTACTTGGTTCGGTGGAAGTTAATGCAACCATTATGGGTCCCTTCCACCACCTTTTCATTACCCATCGTGGTCTCTTTTAGCACATCCCCTTCCCATTAGTCATGCAACACATACTCATAACACAATTTACATTCATCGACCTTTTATACAAAGGTCCATCAAATCAAACATTCACACCTTCGAGTTTTCCATAGTTCCTGGCCAATATAGTTATATTTATAGACCATGGGAAACATGGTGTTACATTGTCCCAAGTAGGAACCTTATCATTTGTAGTCGACCACATGAATATTTTTTCCTTCAGGGAACATTTTAATTTCCATAATCCATTCCGCCACCATCAAGGATCTTGTTGAAGGAGATTGATATTTAATGCAATATAACCTAGTTTTGGGGTATAGACCCCATGAGGAGCCTTTTTCCATACCAGCTCATCTTATTTATTTTTTAGCCTGATATGCCCCACCTGAAGTGTCGGGATATAATATCCCCATAAGATAGAAAGATCCCCATTAAGGCCTAGAGAAGAAGCACTCCTCCAGCCTTGTTTCCACGATGTAGTTGTGCCTGGATCTGAGACTTGGAAAAGAAAGAAAATATCCTACAAATGAAGTTGGTTGATTAATTCAATTGGAAATATATGGGAGTTTCCACTACTTGGCCAGGGATAAAAACCAATATGAACATGATTTCTCCTTCCTAATAGCCACTCTAATCCATCACCAACCGCCAAAAAATAAGAGACCAGAGATTTCCATATAATGGAGTAGTTCGAATGTGACTTAACATGTGTTCAGATCCAATATTACACAGTGTTTGGATTGATGTGTTTGTGGATCACCATCGAAGTCCATAAAATGGGAGATGAGATGAGATGTCAAACTACTTTGGCCGCCAACGCTTTGGAGAATAAGAATATATTTTTATACCCCGTCCTCCCAAAGCTTTAGGATGAGCAATATGCTCACATTTTTTCCAGGGAGGAGAAAAATGATCAATATACCCAGACCAAATGAATATAAAGAATATACGTCTGGCCTTTTCTAGAACACCTTTTGGAATCCAAGCAAGGGACATCCAATAAATGGGAATGGCTTCCAGCACATATTTTGTCAATGTTAATCTACCATCCATGGAAAACCACTTGTAGCTCCAAATATTTAGTCACTTCTCTAGTTTATCCAACAACCATCTCCAATCCTCCTTACGATAGCACTTCGGTTTTGACTGAAAAACCCAAATATTTGATGCCTTCTGAGAGATCCCGAGTCTGATAAGGAAAGAACCCTTGATAAGTTTCCACATCACCCCGTTCCATCTCTATAACTGAGAGTGTATATTTATTAGGATTGATTTTCATTCCAGTCGAAGAGAGAAATAGGTTAATTATTTCAGCCAGCTTGTCAGCATCTCGAGCCCTACAACTAAAAAATATAATTACATCGTCGACGAAAATAAAATGAGTGATCTTAATCCTGGGAGAGATCAGAATTCCTTGTAAGTCCCCTAGGTTGGTCGTCATTCTAGGAGATTTGCTTAAACCCTCATACACTAATAAAAAGGGTAGATGGGAAATAGGGCATCCTTTACGAAGGCCTATTTTCAAGATGAAAAAGGGAGAGGTAGCTCCATTGATAATAACAACAAAGGATACAGATGAAATGAAATCCATCACCCATTTTATGAAAGGAACCTCAAATTCAAGACGAGTGAGCATAAGCTTGTTGTATGACCAATCAACCTGATCAAAAGCCTTTGAAAGATCAATCTCCAGGATATCCCCTTTGGCTTTGGAGGTCTTCAGACTATATAGTCCTTTCCAAGATACACCAATTGCCTCATGAATCTTTCGACCTTCTAAAAACCTGAACTGTTCTTTGGAAACTGAATATGATAACATGGGTTTCAATCGTTAATAAATTATTTTTGCAATGATTTTATAGATACAATTGCAAAGAGAAATCGGCATGAATTCATCGAGGGACTAAGGCTTATCCGATTTTAGAATAAGAGAAAATAAAATTGAGTTGAAAGGGGCATTGGTGGCCCTTGACCAAGTTTTGGACATCCTTGGTCATGTTTGACCTCTTTTGGGACTTCAACAGGCTGGTTGAAGGTAGAGCGCAAGTCAAAGCAGAGATCATGGGATCTTGGCCCCTTTTTAGGGCAATTTTTGGGGTTAGGGTTTATGTAACGGGTATGGGATGTTGGCCAATGGGTTTACCCATGTCTAGGCCCATTTTGTAATGTATAAATAGATATCTAGGCAATGTAGGAAGAGACCAATGTGCTAAGTGTGAATAGTTGTGGATTCTTTGTGTATGTGATGTGTTAATAACTTGCAGAGCTAAGTGAAAGTGATTGTAAGAAGGCTTTGTGCTTAAACCTAGCTCGGAGAAGGAGGATTTGGAAAGGTGCACACATATCTCTTGTCCTATGCGGAGTGGGTTCTGAGGCTTTGTGCATGTAAGGATATTGACAGAAGATAATAAATAAGAAGAAGATTTGGTGGACGTAGCCCCACATTAGGGTGAACCACGTATATCCTCTGTTATGGTTGCTTTGTGCATTATCGTTGTATGTTAATGATGTGATTTATGCTTAGTGTCAATCTCTTTATGTATGATGCATCTCGTATAATAGCTTAGTGCTTGGTAAGATGAATGAATGTTAGATTTGATCTATCTCCCCATGCTAAGTGCTTGAATGTGTTAGATCTGGTTGAATACTGCGTTGTTCTGTAATTAGGGTTTGGATATGTGATGTGAATAGAGGTTAATTACTGATGAATGTTAACTGCTAAGTGCTTTTCTAAGTGGTATAATCACATATCTGTGTCCCAACTAGGTTGCAGACATTTGAGTCCTGCAACCACCCCTGCCTCTACCTCGAGTGAGACTTCATCTGCTTCACAGGTGTTGCCGAAAGGGCCAGTAGTTAGGGTTTTTTTGGTGTGATGTTGAAGCGTTGAACCCTAGGTCTTCCCCTATGCCAACAAATGGTTCCATTGTCGTTACCTAAAACTGTGATTGTTGGGAACTAAAGAAAATAAATCTATGTGCGTAGATTTGTGCTTTAATGCGCAGTATTGACTTGCGAAGCTCTGTGCTGAGAAGAGAAGTTTGATCTGAAGAAAAGAGGTAAGATATTGAATCTTTGTGCTCTGAGAAAGGTAAGATAAGTGAATTTTTTTGTTTTGAAAGAATGGATCTAGGTATGTTTGATAAATTTTGTCCTAGTCTGAAAACTAGGGCACAATTAGAAGAAAGAAGATTTGATGTGAATAGATCTGATAGAAATAATCAAAGGTATGTTATCCCTATGCATAGAAAGAATGTTTGGACTAAAAAATGGATGCAGGATCCTAGAAATAATTTTTTTCAAGTTAGTTATTGTGATCCTAGTGCGCAGTATAGGAAAGGTTGTGGATCATTTAAGAGAAATAAAGGATTAACCCTTTGTTACAGTTGCAGAAGACTAGGACATCTTGCTAAGGAATGCCCTGGTAGAAGACCTAGTTGTCTTTTCTATAAATCCATGGACCATGAAGTTTTGGATTGTCCTAGAATGATTGCTAAATTTGAAAAGATGAATATGAAAAAAGAAAACTATGAGACAGGCAAAGAAACTAAGGATATGATAGAACCCCAGAAAGAATCAGAGACTGTATTACTATAGATGAAAGAAACATTGAATTATCACAGAGATATCAACTTATCAGAGGTCTTAAAAGAGAAACAGTAAATAGAAACAAGAATAGGAGACTTCGACATAGACTATGTCCTAGATGAGGAAACACGGGTGAATATCATAACAGAAAGAACTCGGGAAATTTTGGGAAAGCCTGTTATGGTTCCTTCATTAGGAGGAATAGGATTATTTAGAGGAAAGCTAATAACCCTATGTGGATGACTTACCCAAATATTTATGAGTTCTCATGGCACTTCGACAAAAGAAGAATTTGAGACCATTAAGTTTGTTGAGAACATCGCCCCATTTGCTATCTTTCTAGGAAAAACATAGATTGAGAAATATCAGATACGAAAGAAACAAGAAGAGGAGGATCTAGAACAGAAAAAGAAAGAACTAAGAGATTTCATGGCTAAGAGAATAGCACACTTACTAGAATAACAAGAGAACCAGTCGAAGCTACTAAAGACCAAAGATATGGATGTCAAAGTTGAAAGGACATAGGAAGACTGGAGACACCTGTCTATACAAGAGATTAGAGAACCCACCCCAGAAAGAGAAGAAGTATTACCCTTGAACCCTATGAAAGACCCTCCATAGTGTGAAGTTGTCATGCCAAGAGGAGATAAAAATGATAATGGAAAGAGGAAACCGGTAGTTTAGATCATAGGAAAGAAGGCCAGAAAGCTCAGTAAGAAGAGGGAAAAGTTATAAAAATTGCAAGAAGCTCCAGAAAGAACTTCACAGAAAGAAGCTTTCTAGAACTCGAACTTCATCTAAATATCAGTATAGCATAGGTTGGCACTTCGCCATGATGAATAAATATGACCATTGGAGGCAATATGATCATTCAATCGATGCTCCCGAACGGTTAGGAAAGYAGTTATGGCCCGAAAGTTAACCATTGGACCGTTGGGACCATGCCATAATGGATGGGATTGCATTGAATAAGGCTTTGAAATCCGTTGAAAGAAACCATTACGATGATATCTATTTATCCCGTTGAGAATTTCACCGAGAACACTTTTTCCAATTGTGATTATCCGGGCACATAGAGAACTGGTTGATTCCACGTAGTGATCATTGAGACCTCGCCATCAATTCTGTTACAGTGAGTATTGTTCATCGAACTGAGATATTATATCTCGATTGTGCATGTCGGATGAAATTAGCACAGTAGAACAAGTCGTTGAAGATATTCTAATAGACCTCATGGATGAGAAGGTGATGTCCACAGGAATCCAAGCCTCATTGACACAAGGAGTGCAATCCTCCCCGTCGATTGCTTGTGGATCTAGACCATCCCGAGTTGCAACCAAGAAAAGAAACAAGCATCGTGATGACTTGGTGAATGCAAAGCTAATTCCATCCATCCTGCCAGACTAAATTCCACCCCTGGTCGGTGTGGTGAGTCGTGACAGTGTCCCGAGGGACTTTGACTACACAGTCATCACTGCATACCTCCCGAAGGGAATACAAGCAGTCAGACCATAGTTGGAGAGGATTCCAACCTTGAATATCAATTATTATAACCTAGGAGACTGCAAAAGCTATGGCATGCTCACACCTCACAAATATTTGACCAAGACCAAGGGGAAGAAATCGAATATCATTCCCCAGCCGTGGACCATGGACATTGTGAGGTCCACTGTCTTGAATGTGATGAAGATACCACATTTTGGAAGACATCGGGAGGTTAACGCGTACGTTAAGCTCCTACTATCATGTTTCCATGGCGGTTATATATGGTTGGAATGACGCATCACCGTCGATCCGGTGTTGATCCATAGGATCATCGAATTGAGCATGCAGGGACCAGACCTACAATACTTTTATCCAGGGAAGGCTGCAGACCACGCCCTGGCATAGAAGATCAAAGACACCTACGACGATGTAGAGAAAGGGATGTGAGGCTACAAGGTAGCCTCCATTTAGAATGGTGTAGTGCACCTTGCTTGCCAATTGATTGCTGGTAAGCTAGTAAGAAATAACAGACCCACGCAGGTCACAGGGTTTTTCGTTGACCTCACAGAAAAATGCATGGAAGGACTACAGATGAACTGGGCTAGTTACCTAGTCAATCAGTTAGAATTGGATTGGCGTGAACCTCAGGATCAGGGTTATGAGTTCCATTTTAGCTGGTTGTTGATCCTCATCGCATTCACTTCTTGGGAGATGCCGGAAGGTGCGACGTTCCCTAACATTGAGTCATTTGATCCATTAGTTGCGAAGTTCACCATGCTCTGGTATTTGAGTGAGATGGGGAAACAATGGCAGTCGAACRTAGTATTCCATACCTACTACTAGCAGCTGAAGAGGGCTATTGAGTCTTTCCCTTCTATTACATCGAACACCTTGGACAGGTTCAAGACCCTTATGAAGTTTCGTGTAGATAGGCATTTTATTTATATTACTACGCGTGCAGATGAAAGTAAAGAAGAGATTCAGTCCTACTACAAGCTCATCAAGGAGGACCTCGAAGAAATAACTAAGGAATGGCTCATAGAGTTCCTTATACCAGTCGACCAGGAAGAACTGTCCAATACCAACCTCATTAGAAGTCTGGTGGTTACTCGCAAAGAGTATTATGCACCCAGCAACAACAGGAAGAAAAATAAGGAAGATGTACAGGAAATACATAGCACATCAGAAGAGACTGCATCAAATTCACCTAGCAGAGGAGGAGACGATGAAGTGGACAAATAAAAGAAAAAAGGGGAAGAATACAAGCATAAGAAAGGTGAAGTAACACCACCTAGGAACCCCCTTGAAGAGTCAGAGACACCCAAGAAAATAAAGGTTTCCCCCACGAAACCTACATCGCGAAATAATTCCAAAGCAAGTAAGATGAAGTTGCAGACTGTGCTCATGTTCGATGACTTCGACTTCATTATCACAGTTGTATATGATGCCTCATGAGATATTTTGTAGATAAATGAAGCCAAACAAGAATCCATGTATGATAGAATTGAGATAGAGCTGAGAGGTGTACAACAAGCCCTTCACTCTAGCTGCGCAGTGCGCACTACACCCCTGCGACCAAAAGAACCAAAGTTGGCAGATGAGCTTACCCAACTTCGCAAAATAGTTGATGCGACTGAAGCTCACCTTCATCATGTGCAGGAAGAAAAAGAACAGGTCTCAGTATCCCTAAAGCAAGCACAAGAGGAAATCACAGAGCAATGTCGAGTTTCGCAACAGGAGAAGGATGACCTACAAACCAAGTTCGAAGAAAATAAAGTGGAAATCCAGCAGGAGAAAGAACAGTTGCTCGTGAAGCAAGACAGAATTAAAGAAGCAGTCAACAGAGCACTTCTCTCTCTGACAGGCTTGGAGCAGGTGGAATAAGACCTGGTAGTAAATCAATTCGTGAAGCTTGTGGAAGCCATTCAATAGCTTCAATAGAGAATCACATAACTAGAGCTACAAATAGTGGCACTCCACAGGAAGTGTGAGACCAGAGAGAAGAAAATGCCCTAAGCACAATTGAAAGGATCAAATCATTAGTCGTGGAATGTAAATAGTTAATAATTTGCAGTGCGCAGACTTACGAGCGCCTTACCGAGGACCCTGAACTGAAGACATTGGAGTCGCAACTCCAGGAAGCCAAGCAGTAACCAATAGAAGTACAAGTGTAGTTGAAACTCATGTCAGCAGCTGAGAGGATGAAATGATCCCAAGAAAAGTTCATGGCTCAGTAGTAGGTCGATGCCATACAAAGAAAAGTCATGGAAGTGACACAGAAGCTCCAGCCAATCTAGGATACAGCTTGCCTACTTTTTGAGGAGATTGAAGATCGAGGAGCAGAGCTAGAAAAAGTAGTCACTTCAGTAGAACAGTTCTTAGAGGGACCTGTGAATGAGGCATTAATTCAAGATTTCACCGAGAAGGAGGCCTTGGCACAACAACAGATTGAAGCAGCTCGAGCTAAGCTCGAGGCTTTTGAGACAGAGTTACCCAGACCAAAGTGACTCGGGACGAGTCATAGGTGAGTGTTGGGGGCCTGTTGGCCCTTGACCAAGTTTTGGATATCCTTGGTCATGTTTAACCTCTTTTGGTACTTCGACAGGCTGGTCAAAGGTGGAGCACAATTCGAAGCAGAGATCACGAGATCTCAGCCCCTTTTTAGGGCAGTTTTTGGGATTAGGGTTTATGTAACGGGTATGGGATGTTGGCCCATGGGTTTACCCATGTCTAAGCCCATTTTGTAATGTATAAATAGATATCTAGGTGAAGTAGGAAGAGGCCAATGTGATAAGTGCAAATAGTTGTGGATGCTTTCTGCATGCGATGTGTTAAGAACTTGCAGAGATAAGTGCAAGTGATTGTAAGAAGGCTTTGTTCTTAAACCTAGCTCAGGGAAGGAGGATATGGCGAGGTGCGCGTATATCTCTTGTCCTATGCAGAGTATGTTCTGAGGCTTTGTGCATGTAAGGATAAGGATATAATATAATATAAAAGATGAAGAGTTGGTGGACGTAGCCCCACATTGGGGTGAACCACGTATATCATGTGTTATGGTTGCTTTGTGCATTATGGTTATATTTTAATGATGTGATTTATTCTTAGTATCGATATCTTTATGTATGATACATCTAGTATAATAGTTTAGTGCTTGGTAAGGTGAATGAATGTTAGATCTGATCTATCTCCCCATGCTAAGTTCTTGAATGTGTTAGATCTAGTCGAATACTACGTTGTTCTGTAATTAGGGTTTGGATCTATGATGTGAATAAAGGTTAATTACTGATGAATGTTAACTGCTAAGTGATTTGTTAAGTGGTATAATCATAGATATGTGTCCCATCTAGGTTGCAGAAATTTGAGTTATGCAACCACCCCTGCCTCTACCTCGGGTGAGACTTCATCTGCTTCGCAGGTGTTGCCCAAAGGGTCGGTAGTTAGGGTTTTGTTGAAGAGTTGAACCTTGGGTCTTCCCCTTTGCCAACAAGCATGGATTATACCATTTATACAAGATTCTTTAATGACTTTCAAGAGATCAACACCAATGAGATCAAAGAAGCCAATATAGAATTTCATCGACCAACCGTCTGAGCCTAGACTCTTGCATTTTTTAAAAGTTGTGGAGCATTTATTTCAAATCATATTCAATGAATTCAACATATGATCTATGTTCCCTTCCTCATTCAAAAATCTGGGAAAAAATATATCCAAACATACTATATCCATGATATTTACTCTCTGTTCAGCTTTGAAAAGAGACTGAAAGTGATTTTTTCCCATTTGAGCGAGACCTTCAAAAGTGGAAACTTATATGCCATATTGATCCTTTAAACTCCAAATGGTTTTTTCATCTTTTTGGCCTTTAGCATAGGCTTGAAAAACTTTTATATTCTCGTCCCCTTTTTCCATCCAAATGACCCGACTTTTCAGTCCTCGTGTTGCTTTCTTCTCAGCCAACAACTACCTTTGACGAGACACAAGATCCTTTAAATTGTCTTGAGATGAATCTAAGATAAACCCAGAGTCAGAAGATTGATATATTGTATCAATTTGGTCCTCAATATTCCTTAAATATTGATCATCATATCTTCATTTTTCGTGAGCCCAAGGGATAACTAAGCGCTTGATCCTTTCTAGATTTGCAGAAAATTGAACTGCAACAGGTTGACCAGAACTGTCATCATAACTGATCCAGTGATCCTTAACAATATTCTAGAAACCTACATCGGATAACCAAGAGGAATTGAATTTGAAAGGGGATGCGGGCTTCTTTGGGCCTCCCTCTATTTCTAGCTAAACTGGTTAGTGATTCAACTCGCCCCCACTACCAATCCATTGATGGAACTGTAGAGGAAGCATCATCATTTTTTCAGAGATAAAAAATAGTTCTAATCTCTTTGCCACCCTCTCTTCCCCAGTTCGAAAGTTCCACCAAGTAGGAATAAGCTTCAATGGAACAACATATACTAGACCATTCACAAACAAAATATGATTGAACAAATTTTCTTGGTGATTAGTGTGGGCATTTGTTCCCCAAGATTTAGCCTCCCTTAGTGAGAAGTTTAAATCCCCATCAATGATGAGATTATCAACCTTGATTAATTCATTCCCAAACAAATATTCCTAGAAGGGGRCCCTTTAAGTATAAGGGCCATATACATTGAGAATACTAACTTCCATACCCACACCTTCCACCGGGATATCCACCCCAATACAAGAATTCATGGTCCAGGAGTTTGGGAGCTTAACACTATGGGAGAGCCACCCAATCACCAGACMTGTCGATCTACCATTTGCATCCAAACCCATAAAATTACAACCTGAGAGCAAGGAAGCAATATTTTGAGACACAACGACCACATCGGTGAATGTTTCTTGGAGAAGAATAACATCAGGCTAGTGGAGGGAAACCAACCTCTTCAGGGAATATTTCTTTTTGGGGATCGCCAAACCACTACAATTAAAGGTCAAAAATTTCATGGAGGAATCGCCTCAGGGGCTATCATTTCTCTAAGAGCCCCAAATATAGATTGTTTTCATCCATAAGTTATGTCAATTAAATTTCAATATTGAGCCTTATAGATATGTGAGTTGTGCCCACAAATCTTCTTTGACTTCAGAGAGTCAGGGTTGGGACCAATCCCCCTACCATTATCCATGGGGGACAGAAAAAATCTATTTCTAAGATAAAATTGAATGGACCTTTCCTCAAATCCATCAACATAAATATCCTCAAAGGAATGGGAGGAAGGATATCTAAGTGAAGGCACAGAGAGAAGGGATTAGTCAAAAATGTGAGGGAGGGAGGAATATGAGAGAGGAGTAAGCTCCATGTTGGCTAAGGAATTAGGAAAGGAAATATCCCAGAGAGAAGGGGTGAAATCCACCTTAAGAAACTTGAAAGCATTATTCAAACCATTAACAGGGAGAGGGATAGTTAAATGCATACCCATTAGAGTGCCAAAGGCGGGATGTGTAATAGACCCCATGGGAGGACCTGATTCCACTGCTAAAGTTGAGGGAAGATCTAGAGCCAAAGAATCCCTTATGGGCACCATAGCCCCTATAACCAATCCGAGATGAGATTCCATTGAAGTGAAGGGAAGTGCACTTGAAGAAGTCAACGATGTAGAGGGAGAAATGGATCCATCAAAAATCGGTGGCATTTGTCTCTTCCTCGTCGTGAATGAACAATTTTGTTCTCAGTGACCCCAGAAGGGCTTTGGGAAATCCTTAACTATATGCTCGTGTTCGTGGCATTGCCTGCAACAAAAGGGCACTCCATAATATAGAATATGGACCCGAGGTCTGCCCCTGTCGGTCAAGTTTAAAAAATCCCACATACCACCCTCAATGTTCAAAGAGACAAGGATTATTGCGACCGACATCTCCCTGTTCTCCAGAAACGACATATCGACATCCCTATACTCCCCCAAAATATTCTCGATATCCTGAAATCATTTTATAGACCAAATATGTGGGGGAGACCTAACAAATGAACCCAAATGGGTATGGATTCCAAACACTCACAGGCCACATCAAAGGTGGGATTGCACAATTTCATGAGGACTGGAGAAGAGTCAATAGTCCAAAATTTTTGGAGAACAGTCATTTCCTGCATCGCCTCACCAAAAATAAGCATAAACCACCCCCTAGAAAGCTAACTGGTCTTTGGAGGAGGGTTTAAAGATGAGCCCCAAGTGCAGATCATCCATGCCTTAAGATTGTTTTCACTAAAATGGCAGCCAAAAGATTTCCCAACTACAGTTTTATCTACCATGTCCACAACTTCGTCTATGGACAGATCTTCACCTAGAATAAAATTAGGGTCAACATTTGAAATCCCAATACACGTGTTCCTCTTCCTACGCTTAGATTCAAATGCACAAGGTGGGTTCTTGTTAAGTGATAATGGTGTTGAATCCCTCAAATCCCAACACATTCATTGTCTCATCCATTTAAATTTGAAGGGAGCATATTTGTGTCTATGAACCCTTCCGCTGAGGGTACAAAACTTGGAACCGATTGAAAACCCTGCCCAGCGTTCGAATAGAGACAGGTCGAGAGAAAATCCTGATCCAACACCTGAAAATCAACAGAAATTTGATATAGAACATTTAAATATGCATCATGGTAGCCCACAGAGTAAGGATCCATGGAAATTGGGTCTTCACGAGGAGGAAAAATCATTGTGGGATTGAGGAAAGTCCAAGTGACTTGTGTCTGAGATGGCGAAGTCAAAGGGTCTCGTTGATAGAAAAATGAAAACCCTCGCGTACCAAAGAACTGTCACTGATAAAAAAAACCATACTGGAGAGAAGGGATTTGTGGATGGGGGAAAAGGATTGTCGATGCCAATCCCACCAAGGCCGACAGTTCGCATACCAACCCAAAAGATGAGCCTGAGAAAAATCTTGAAGACTCATAAGAAAAACCCGGAGCCTAGGAAAAAAATCCCCACTAAGCCTCCATATTGGCCACCCCAAGACCCTGATCCGAAAAAGTAATGGGAGGGTTTTCAACTGGTTGTATCCAAGGAAAAAATTTAGATGGATAAGGGTTTTATTCCACCTCATCCCCGTATATTTCCATTCTATGATGAGGGAAGACTACAAAGAAACTATTGTTGCAATGATAAATTCCAAACAAACCGTTGAAAATTAAAAAGGAAAATAACCCGAGGTAAATTGAAAGAACCTACAAAAAAGACAAAAAATATGGTTTTGGCCTGTGGTAACGAGAAAAAACTGTTGATCCATTTTTCTCTACCTCCGGTCATTGTTTTTTTCCTCGGAAAAGAGCACGAGAAACCCTATAGTACTTTCCCACATTTTGTGGATGGTAAACGAGGTAAATTGTTCAGCCTGATTACGAGCCTAACCCGGTGGGGACATCAAGTGAGGCCCTATACAGGATCTTGGTCGGAGATTCATCCTCAGAACATCATTCGAGCAAAAAATGACACTCATCCACTTGAGCTAACCCACCAAGATATTTCCTACAACATGATATTATCATTAGTTTAAATAATCACACATTATACACAAATTTCAATTAGATTGTACATAATAATTAAAGCACATCTTAAATACCTGGAAGGTTTTCTATTTTCATAGGGATGAGATCATTGTTTACCAAAAAGGTAACCAATATTATTCCCATTCTAGTGACATGGGAATATCCAATAAAGTATGCTTCAAAATGTGAAATGCCATGCTCTGCATCCACAACATCACGTGCACATTCTGGCATGTGTTGGTCAAGGTCGGGTGTAGTACATCATCGACCCTGGGGGGTGTATCGGTACAAGTGGTTAGCTTAGTACCGACATAAATATTGACCCTAGGGGGTGTACCCATATGATGTTGTGTTAGTGTAGCAATGACATTGGTACCCGACCTCCGTAGCCACATCTCGTGGATCAAAATCCTACAAAAACTCCTGTAAAAATAAAGAGTTTTTTATAAAGGACTTGTAAGAGTATAAAAATTAAAATCCAAAATAAATAAATGGGATAATCAAATATCTTTCTTACCCCATAGCAATGAATTTTTTCCATCAAGGATTTAATTCTTTCATTTATCTCCTATGTCTGTAGCCAAATCTGAATCAAAGAAGCAAGTTCGATGTTTGATTTTCTCACAAGCTTCTTTATTGTTTTCACTGGGATGGTGGAGGAAAAAATATCTTCATCAGTAATAACTTCCTTTGCAAGATTTGTGGACTTCTCTAAGGTTTTTTCCTCCCCCCTATCACTCTGGGACAATGGTTTTTCCAACAATGCAATGTGAATATAAGAATTAGAAAAAATAAAAGAAATTAAAATGTATGTGAAATAAAGTTAGTTCATGAATAGGCATGGGAAAAAAATATGGCATGCTAAAAACATCAAAGTAAATAGTGACTAAATAACATAAGGAGTGATTGGTGTGGACATTATGTATTGTACGCTTTAGGTTGGTAGAAACTTATATGCTTTTGCAATTATTCGTTAACAATGGATGATTTTTATGATGCCTTGTTAAATATGGCCAACAAAACCCTTGAGTCTAAACAATTTTGCATTTAAATTATACAATGTTTCATGGGATCTCATTATGGAAAGGTGTTAGGAATTTGTCTTTGGTCTACTTTTCATGAAATTTATTGAACATTTTTTTGTTAATTCTAATTGAGACACAAGAAAAGGTCAGTGCCCTTCGACCTTGATCACCCTACCACAATATAAGAACCATGATGTATCAAAATGTTTCCTTAATTTACAAGATGCATGAAAATATATTACAGTGAATGATAATAAAAAAATATAAGATTCATTGCTTACATGTTGGCTAAAATAGTATATGTGTCGCCCCCATAATAGCAATGTATGTATCTACTTGATTCAAATTGTAATCATTCAATAACTCTTCCCTTGCAACTATTGATTTTATTGCACATATGAATAAATAGTTTCCTTCACATCCCTCAAATATGAAATTGGGTTGCTTATTTATGGTGGTGGGTCGTGTATTGTTTATAATCCCTACAATATTCCCCATTGCTTTTTTCCTTCCGTCAATATACATAGATGCTCCTTTATTTTGATCATTGTCTTTTAGCTGTATATAATTTGCATCCATGCCATATCTTCACATATATTTTGTATATTGGACTAGACATATCCAATATTTGTAGATGTAATAGGGTCCCACTTACTCCATCAATTCAGTTAATCCGTCGTAACATACCTTTATTCCATCCATGGAAAATAGCCCCAAACCATGTAATGATGATGGAGCAATGTGATGTATCCTTTCGTTGACACAAAAATCAATGTTTATTTGAGGAAGATCCTTGGGTACCCATCGTTTCATTATATGTTTGTACCTCAATGGAACCTCAATGTCATCTATGCTCTCATCATCATAATAACATGACCCCCCTTTAGAAAGAAACAATTCCATGCGACTATGGAATTTTCTTCTGATATTCTCACCTCTAGTTGATATTCCTCTATTAGACCTACTATATGTCTCAGTTTCCTCTATTCTAGTTGAACTTCCCTCACTCGACGAACATATATGTGAAAAATACTTGTTTGGTTGTATGTCCTATAACATTCCATCAAATGAGAGAAATAGTTAGTGAGTGTCATAAGGGTTGTGATGAAACATATTGAGGAAAACACAAGAACATAATAGTACAAGTGACTATTGTTGTTACAATAAAATTCGCAACCCACTCATTGTTTTGCAAACTTAAGAATAAAATAGTACAAGTCAGTTCATGCTTCATGGATTGACATAGACCATAATTTTAAGATAATGGAGGAAAGTATTTCTTTTACAATCCAACATATCCTATAAAGAACTAGATATTTCTACAACAACGAGTTGCAACCAGAATGTAGACCACATTTTCATTTGACCATAAATAATATGTTTCCTTCAAGATCTTATTGAGTCTGAACTGCATTTCATCACCATATCAACTTGCATAGGCATTCTTGATTTTGACCTGCATTACATCACCATATCAGAAAACATGGTTTCAGTGACAAGGAAATAAAATTATTTTATTTGTGTCCAAGGTCTGTCTATCATATGAAAAATATTTAATCTGAGTAATAAAAGCGTCTATTGGAAAAATAAAGTCAAAAATTTATTTTGTTATATTCAAGCTAAGAATTTTTGTATATTCAATCCTTACTCCCTTTGACCATTGAATTTTTGGTCCTTTGCATTAAGGTAGGACATCCAAAGGCTCTTTCATCTTGCATTGGCCAAGCTTTGAGATCACCTTGATAGTACTTGGACAGGATTCCTAGAGTACTAATCCCCCCATCCACTCTTGAAGAAGGCTATTATCCCTACCCAATGCTTGAGACACAATCCTTTTAGGTGTCTTTCAACATTGACGCATCTTCAAACCCTCTATATTATTGACACCTAGGTTTTTCACATTTGAAATACAAGCACCATGAACAAAGTGTTGGTTATGATTTTTAATGTACAATGTATGCCTACTTAATCATCTATAGTAATGTGACACTCAAGTCATGCATTGTTTATGGAGTTTACAATATTTCACCATTATGGAAAGTTATATCTTCAGTGTTAAAACCTTCTAGTGGAGACCCTACTCTAAAGTTCATTTCCATATGTTCAAAATATACCACTATAGGACAAATCCTAGACCAGTACTTCCTATATGAAACCAACCCAACCATATGACCATGGACGTAAGATGAATATTCATAGTGTCTTAGAGATTATTACTTATATGTGGAGTATCAAAAGTATAGGATTTGTGCATGCATGACTAGACTATTTCCTTAATCCTAGAAGGATTTTCCCATTAGCCTTCACGTAGCAAGGTAGGGTAATGACCTATAAGAAGATTATTATTTGATTATAGTGAAAAATATATAGGTAAAATCACAAGCTAGGTGTCTATGTGTCTAGCATTGTCTCCACCGTGATCAATCCATATTTACAATGCATCCCAACTCAATACATAATTTACACAAGAAACTATGTGTAAGAAATATGGCTTATGACGATGAAATGTGCATGCAATGAATTTAGACACAACATGGATAAAACATGGTACCAACATAAGTGTCAGCATGATTCTACCAACCATATGGAAGGACATTTGTAACAAACCAAAAATATACCATGTCCATAACATTATAGGTACCTCGTTTAGAAATCCATACTAGTCCTACAACTTGGAGAGAAATTAATATAATGAATAGTATGCTTAGCCAAAACTTTATTTTGGCTCTAATCCTGGCTCCCACATTGGTCATTTCTTGTTCCAATCCTAACCATGGTAAAACCTCACAATAAATGCAATACTTTGATCAATAGGTGTTGTTACCCCTCATGTTGTAGGAGGATTAGTTAGCATGATCTAGTTGTATTTACCAAACATATCTTGATGTCATAGGTACTTCATCTCTTATATGCAACCAAGAGTTACTTTTATGGATGAACACATTTTCCCAGGAATTATCCTTATGGTAATTTTATTATTGACCACTACTCAATGGTGGGTGATGTGATGCCTAGAGGAAAATGATTAGTGCAAAGTGTATTTGTGTACACCTTTGTCTTGATTGATGTATTTTGAACACTAAAGGTATTATGATGTACCTCAGTTTTTTGGTGATAAATTAATAGCGGGTTTTGGTTTACATCTAAAGGATGTGCATATTGCATAGTAGATGATCCCTTTGGCATATTAGTAGTATGTGGTTTTAGCATGGCACATTTGTATGGCTTGTTTCATATGTTGATGGATTGCCTAATATTTTTCCTCATTGTTACATTCTTCCAACATGGTTAGAGTTGTCTTCACATGTTTTCATATGGTCGAGGCCATTTATTCTTATTTATTTAGCCTTAGTTATATTTCACACATATTTTGTAGTTGGATATCATGTTTTATCGTTCTAGGTGGAGCTCTTGTCTTTGGCACACATTTGGAGGTGGATTACACTAATATAACCGTGATTTGAAATTAATTTGGCTAGGAAGAGGCCTATTACTTGAGTGACCTAGCTCATTTTGGTCTTGTTCAAACCTAAATGGTTGATTTATGGTATGGATATGGATATTCGGCGAAGAGCTCACATTTGGGGACACATGTTAAATCACCCCAAACATTTCTTTCAGTATTTTATTATTGGAGGATGGGACCAACCCTGGATTAAAGTGGTTATTTTTCACATGATTTGAGGAATTTGAGTGGATTGACTTGGTTTAGAGAGGTTTTGGGAGGTTGTTTCATCCATTATTTGGTCTTCATGCCCACATTGAGGATGCATCCTGCATGTTTGAGCTAATATTTTTGAAGATGTTTTCTTGTGGCATCACTATTTATATTTTATGCATTGTTTCCCATATCCACTCAAGTTAGTTGAGGGATATCCTTTGTTTATGCATTCCTATGTTAGATCTAGGGTTTATTCTCAAATATTATTAAGTTATTGATTGGAAGTTTGATCCAAAAACATTATAAAAGCATGGCTCCTCCATTTGTAATGGTTGTTGAAGAATTGAGTATTTGAGCTCTTAGTGCATTTGTATTGTATATTTATTTGAATATATTGGATGGTTTGGTAATGCACCATTAAAAATGAGGATTCTTTCTACATTTTTATGTTGTTCATGCTAGTTATTTATTTTTCATTGATGATTGCGAGACATAGAATCCTTGTAACACTATTTCTATTTGTTGGTATTTATCATTGGAATGGTTTATGTTGATGTATCCCTATATGTTTGGTTGTACACACATATTACCATTTATTGATAAATCTAGACTTCATAATCTTTTAGGTTGTCAACAATACTAAGATTCTTTGGTATATTTGTGTGACATTTAGGACAAGGAGAAGATTAAAAAGGCTTGCAATTTGTAGCCTTATTCATCTTCATTTCTTATTAAAGTAGCCTCCCTTAAGCCTTATGATACCCCATATTCCCAAGGAATATATAAGGCACGGGTACCACCTTACAACTAAACTAAAAATTTCTTATAAAACTAATTTTATGTTGGTTCCATTGATATGGAAATTACCGAAGACAACCTTACTCTAGATCTATCCCTAAAAGTCTGGTTGTAGTTTATATTGCATATCAAGAAACACTTGACTTAATTTTGATTTATAAATCTACAAATTAAGCTTCATTATAGCATATTTTGGCAGGAGAATTATGCACCTTTGGTTGTTCATTTGATGCTGGAAATTACCCATGCAGATATTTATCATTCATCCATATAAATTGCATATGCAAAATCGGGTCAAGTGGGGTTTATTCTAGATGGAATTTAGGTTTATTCTAGGTACCTTCCATCCATGTGAGTCACAAAGGTGGAAAACATAGAATTCCCAAATGTGACCTTGGAAATCAAGTGTTCATCAATGGGTTGAGAGTGATATTTCTAGGTTCAAATCCTACATTGATTATGCATTACAAAGAGTGGCATGGGCCCATATCTTACCACTTCTTCAAGGGTTACATACTTTGTAAGTTGCAACCAGCCAAGTTCGTGAAAATGAGCATTTTAAAAACCACCAGGGTTGATCCAGGAGGATCTCAGTGGTCACCCACCTATTCCAACTGGCTCAAAACAATTTTTTGGCAACTTAATATTTTCAACATTTTTCAGGTGCCAAACTTTCAAGGCCATTTTGAGGACCTAAATGATATTTTTTTCATGATCAGGGACCTAAATGATAGCCAAAGGATTTTATTGATCCCCCTAAATGATTCTCCTCATCAATATCTTTCAAACAAGCTATCATGCACCCTAAACGAAGATCATATGAAAAAGTTACGACCTCAAGAAAATGGATAGAAGAATGAGATGATGGACAACTCTGCACAAATCCTTCAATGACTGCCAACAAGAGATGCATCCACCTCAAGTGGAGGTGTCACCCCCTTCAAGGTACAAATCAATTTTTATATTCCCATATTTGAAGGTCAAATAAATGTGGATTCCATAGATAAATGGTCAAACCTTCTAGAAGGGTATTTCTCTATCCACAAATTTTCTGATAGAGAAATTATTACATTTGCACTCCTCAAGGATTTCCCCCATGTCAAAGATTGGTGGGAGAATTTCTGTGAGAAAAAGGAAATAGAGGGATCCACATTGTTTGTAGTTGCACCCACTTGGGGTTCCTTTAGGGATGCTATTAATGAATAATATTGTCATGTTGGAATTTATGACGACTTGTATACAAGATGGAACACACCGCGATAGGAAAGAGACCAAACAATTCCAGAGTTCACCAATGTCTTCCATACCTTGCGCACCAAGCTACGTATCAAATATTCTGAGTGACATATGGTTTTAAAGTACCATGGCAGTCTGCATAGATACATCCAGAAAAAAATGGAATTTTTGGTCATCTCATCCTTGGGCGCGACCTATCGATATGTTGTCAAAATCGAGCAGAAGCTTAAAAAAAAGACATGACAGTTTGGGTATGGGAACCCCTCACAGTAGAAGTAGGGAAAGGGAAGCCCCAACCCGCAGAAAAAAGGATAGAGAAAATATGGGAAACCTTAGGAAAACCAGTCCAAGATGCAAGAAAATAAGTACAATGGAAAGACAAAGAAGGATACCGGGAAGTGGTGTGACTTCCATAAGAGCCCCTGGCATAAAAACAATTGTTGTCGTTGAAAGCAATCATTGGTGGTTGAGGTGAAATCCTTTGAATCGGATGCAAGATTTGACCCTGACTAGGAACCAGAAAAGGGGAGACATGTCATTGACATGGAACCCAGCGCCACCATTGTGTTGAGCACTCAACACACCCTAAAAGATTTTATGAAATTATGTCACTTTTGGGTACCACTTGTTTTCTTTTGTTTTACTATCTAAATTGAGTTCACTATGGAGGGATTCTTTATTTTGTTTTCATGACTCTTATTTATCAAATCGGATTTGTTTGAACTTGTTAATATGAAACCTTGTGTCTAAAATAACTTGGCATTCTAACTAATAATCTACAGCTAGCGATGTGACTAGCACGGTTATGTTCGGCGTCGAAAAAATCCAAGCATGTTAAATGATCAAACAGTAACAATAATCATCGATCGTTGATGCACCATCAACATCGGTAAAAGGTAGAGTAAGTTTGTGTTAGTTATTCAACATGAAGATTCAGGAGAGAGTTGATTCCCATCGGTGTCGGTGAAATACGCGAGGACTAAACGTTGACATGAGCCATGATAAACCCTGATAGCCAATGGAATATGTGTTTGTTCGGGGTCAGTGAAATCTCAAAGGGTCAAATCATTGAAATTTCTGCAAAGATACATTGTCGATCACCGACCCCCGATGCACTTTTGGCATCAAAAATTTTTTAGGGCGTTAATCCGGGAGCAGTTGGTTAAGATCATCACCGATCGCTAATCCTTGATACCTTTTCATCGTCAGCAAGGTAGGATCTGTTGTTAAAATGATTAGCTAAGGAAAAATTCTCGATTCTGAATAACACAATTAAATGAAGACATTGGTTTCAAGTGCCATGTGTCTTTGCTGCATGGGGATTTTGTAAGGTCTAGTTTCGTCCCGTGTCACCTTAAGGTTCCCTGTGTCCTAGTCATAATTACGAGTCATCTTTTCCACGTCAAATATGTACGACAAGATGGATCGGCATCGGATCTTTTTCCCAGAGATATCAACGAACAATGTTCCAAGAAAATCCCCGACTAACAATGTTTTAAGAAAATCCACTTAGCCTAAAAACTATATCTCCATCCAAGCCTCGCTCTCCAAGAACCCCAAACTCCCTTGAACAAACCTTCTCTTTGCCTAAACAATACCAAAATCTTGTTGATATCCCTACTTCTTCATCGGGTAAAAATACCAAGAGCAAAGACCAAAAGAAGCCTATTGTTGACCCCCCAATGCCTTCACTCTCTCTTGATCCTACACCTAAAAATCTCCAAGAAGTAATGCAGCAAGACTTTCCCATCATTCCTACAAATAAGAGGGGAGCCAACCGATTTGGTAAGGGACCCTTTTGGAAGAGTACACGGAGCACAAGAACCAAGCCTTATGCAAAACCTCCACCTGCTTCGGATCCCATCCAAGTGTCCTCCAACCTTGATAGCCCTCATAAGAAAATTAGGTAAGTCTCTGCGGATGGATTAGAGCCACTAAGGAAAACAAAATCAGAGACTACCTCACCTTACCGATCTCCCATCACTCCTAATTCACCCATGCCCATTCTAGATCCTAAAATTGATAGATTGTCCACATCCCTCAAAGCGTCTAAGCCTTCCTCAGAGATCATCGATTATGTCCTAACCATAGAGAATCTACAAAAAGAAAACCATCAGCTTCTCCAACAGTTGGAAGAGAGGAAGACAATAGATGTACACCTTCATCATGACAATGTAGTCCTTCAGGCAAAGGTCAACTCCCTTTAGTGGTTGTTTGATGAAATGACTAAATCGAACCGCAGCCTCATAGCACAATTAAAGCAACACAAGAGGCACAAGGCTAAGTCCACATAGCAAGAAGGAGAAGCTTCCAAAGTCGATCCTCCTCGGCAAGCCTAGTTATGATGGGTAACTTAATTTTGTTTGTAGTGGGACTTGAAAAATCGTAAGTGTGGGGGTAATGTTGGGCCCGAGATATGATCATTTTCATGGCGGTTATTATACACTTTTCCCATATGTATATATGTGTTTTTCATCTTTTGAAGGATCTTTTTGAAGAATTTGATCATAAAATGGTATGATCGGCATAAGGTATGTGTAATTCATGTTTAATGATTAAATCAAGTTTAATTCATCATGTTCTATGATTTCCAAGAGTTAATTTGTATTTTTATGTTGTTACAGGGAAAAACGCACCATGTTTCTAGTTCTGGCACTTGATCTAGCACTCGTTCCGATACCCGATCTGGCACTCATTCCAGCACTCAATATTGCACAAAAATGCAAGGCGAGTTGGTGGTTATGGCATTGGCGGCCAGTGATGGATGAATCGGGAACATGGGTTTTGTTCATGATTCCCCCCTCCAACTACTAAACTCCAGACAACTCAGTTTTAGTTGTCCAAAGAAGGTGATTATTGGCTTGCTCTGTTTTGTCAGTTAGGGCATCATTTATTGTAATTTGTTGAAATTAGAAGTGGTTCGACCCTCATGTGGTCGACCACTTGGTCTGTAAGCTTATAAATACCACTAGGATGGTCAGATGATATTTAACCAAGTAGCATAAGCATTAGAATTGTCAGAAAAACGATTTTGCTCTGTTTTGAGTTTTACATTGCCAGAATTGTGCCAGAACTACATTTTCAAGATTTCATGGTGAATTCGGCTTGTTGAAGTTTGTGGTGTGCTTGTAGGAGGTAGCCACGACTCGCTGGGGGGCCCACCAGCAGTCTGGTGACAATCAGTGTGTTGTTTATGCATTTCATAATTTAAATTGTTCTTTTATTTTCTATACATGCATGTTTTATTGTGTTAATTAGCTTGTTGTGATTTAATTGTTTTATTTCTCTTTTGCAGGTTCGTATGATAGGTTATGTTAGCATGAATTAGTTTTGTAGATTAGGAACAGACTTGCAAGTCTCTGTATTAACCTCATGTGCATTTAGATGTTAAAATTATGCTTTGATTTATGGTTTTATAATCAAGTTGAAAACCGAGTTTTTAGAATAAAATAGAGTTTTATTTGGGTTTCCTTTGACAGGGATTTTGATGGATGAATAGAATAAGTTCTAGTTTTAATCATAGCTTGCTTATCTTAGTTTATATAGATCTCGTCTAAATTAGTTGTTGGTTAATGTAGATTTTTCATTTACTTTTTATATCATGTTTTAGTCTTTGTTTTTGAAGCATTGTTTTAATTGTAGTTTGAATTATTAGTGTAGACATAGCATGGTTTCATTTATGTAATTTCCTTTTCCAGAATTGAATTGCAACTATATTTCTTAGTTAAATGATTGAGTTAGGTATGAATTTTGATTATGTAACCTAGAAGTAGAATGATGATCTCATTATGATGTTAATGGTTTATACATGAATATGTAGGGTATTTAACATTATCTTTGTCATGGCTAAATTCTCGTTGGATTGTTTAATACATACCTTCCATTTTTCCATTGAGATTAATATTGAGTTTATCCCACTCGAATTGTCCTTTGTTGTCAAGTGCCATAGAGATATCAGTTGTCACCACCGAAGGCATTCACACAACCACCAGCATTATATTTTAGTGTTTCACAGATTAAAGATAGTTTCTTGCTTTTGTAGATCAGAAAAGATAGTTTCTTGCTTTCATAGGTTATACTATAGTTTTATTGTTGTTGTAGGGTAGTTAGTCCTTTTCTTCAATAGATTTAAGAGAAGTTTTGTTTATCATAAATTAGGCATTTAGTTGGTAGTCCTTCTTTCTTTCAATAAAATGAATTTCCTTTCATGCATTAGAAATAGTTTTGCATCAAGCATTTAGTCCACTTGCCTCTTAGGCTAGATGGTTGTTCAATGAGAAGTCTTTGCTTGCTTGTCTATATTCTTTAGTAGGTTAGTTAGGTGTCTTTTCTTACTTTTCTATTTGCTTTATAGGTTAGATAGGTGTCTTTGCTTGCTTGTTCATTTATTTGCTTTCATGGGGTAGTTGCTCATTGAATGTAGGTTGGCAAGTTCAGATAGTTTTATTTTTCCATTTGCTTATTGATATGCTTAGGTAGTTGCTTTTGCTTATTGTCATGAAATAGTTGCTTTAAAGTAGGGTTTTCACTTGCTTTTCTTAGAATCATCCATCAATCCTTGGCCCAAAAGTACTTAGGTTACCTAGCTTCAAGTTGCTTAGTAGGGTTTGCTCATTAGATAGGTTTTCTTGAGTAGATTAGACTTAGATAGTTTCTTTCATTAGTTAGATTATACTCCTACCAACCTTTACCTTTGTCATATATTTTTCTACAACTCTAAGTTTACTTACCCCGTGTTGACAATTTAATTGAGGGTAGTTTAGTGTCTTTTTAGTACATATAAATCACCTAACATTTTGAAGTTGTTGTCGGGGAGTTGTATCAAGGTAAGAAGTAGCTAGGAATTAGATCATTTCTATACCTTAGCATTAGTTTGGTGGCGGGGGAACTTTAAGACGAGAGGTAAGAACCTGCGCATCTGCTATAGCAGGCTCCCCCAAACCCAATGGCACATTTTCTTTTTGTTTTTATTTTTCATGAATAAACCTAGGACCCAGATGGTAGTTTTTTCTTTTTGTTTTTTCTTTCTTTCATGAATAGGCCTAGAGACCCACAAGGTAGATACATTAAATCAAAATCAGACCTTTCAACCAAGGTTCCTTCTTATCTCTTTGGGGGAAGGAACGTTCCACTTATAAAATCCACAAACTAATACCGAAAAACAGGAGCTAGCTCAACCCAAAGAGCTAAAATAGTCTTTGAAGGGACTAATACATGGAGCACTATAGAACAAGAAATTGAAGCATCAATCATATTGGGACAGGAGGCAAGACCACTCGAGTATTCCATAGAACCAAACAATACAACCTTTTCTTTTACACCACCACCAGGGAACCCTAACTTTAAAGATATCATAGACCCTGAACAGGTGAATCTTTTGTTTGGTAGTTCATCCAATGTGATTATCTCTCAAACTAACACAGAAAATTTGGCACCAATAATCTCAACCGGCTCGAGTAGAGTCCCAAACATCCAACCAGTAGGAAGACCTTTCCATCAAAGGGAAACCTTGTTTTCTTCAAAGATAAAACCACCTAGGTACTCTCTTTTCGGAAATCAAACCGATATGGATAATCAGGAAGACCATAAAAATGTAAGACACAGAGAGGAAGAAGAAACTGGAAACCAAACCGAAACTACCTTCGGATTTCTGATTTTGGACACCATTCCCAATGTCAACATGAAGAATATTCCTCTCTCATCACTCCCTACCTTTTATGGTAAAAACAGTGAATATCCAGACACCTTCCTATTTGAATTTGACATCTTATGTAGGAGTTACAACTACATACAAGATGCCCATAAATTAAAACTCTTGTATNACATGAAGAATATTCCTCTCTCATCACTCCCTACCTTTTATGGTAAAAACAGTGAATATCCAGACACCTTCCTATTTGAATTTGACATCTTATGTAGGAGTTACAACTACATACAAGATGCCCATAAATTAAAACTCTTGTATTCCACCCTCAAAGACTCTGCACTAAGATGGTTCATGGGGTTGGGAGAATCCGGTATTAGGTCTTGGGAAGCCATGAAAGACATATTTCTCAAGAAGTACCAAGACTATTGCAAGACCAAAGAGTCTCGTAATGACATTTTTAAAATCCAAAAATTGGAAGACGAGACCCTCGAAGATTATATGGAAAGATTTGGTTATATCTCCCAGAAGTCAAAATACCATGACCTCCTAGAGGATGCAATTAGGGCTCTTTTCCTTAAGGGAATTTCAGAAGAATATCTAGAAATGCTTAACCTGATGGAATCATGTGACATCTCTCATAAACCATTTGTTGAAATGTGTGAAATGTGTAAAAATTACTCAAGGAGTAGAGCCAAAACAGGAAAGTTCAGGACCCTTACAATAGAAGCTTAAAACCAGTTAGTTCAGGTGGTATTATGAGAATAGAGATAGGAAATCTTTTAGAAAACTTTAAGACTGACATCTTAAGAACAATAGGTTTCCAATTGGATACCCTTAAACTCAAAATGAAACAGAAGGAGGAAAATACAGCAATGAGCATATATTTCCCAAGATGTAGGAGGAAGCATTCCTCAAGAGAATGCCCATTTGATAACATTTCAGTTTGTGGATTTTGTAAAGAAGACCATGTGATTGAAAAATTTCCATCATTGCATGGTTTATTAGCCATATATAGGAGTGGAGATCCTGGAGAGTCTTCTTATGCACCTAGGAGGCCATGTAAGCCTAGGAATCAACTCACATACTCAGATCTACATTCTCAAGTTCCACCCTATTACCAACAACAACAGTGGAAATCACCAGGTTGGAAAAACTGGTCTACTCAGTACCAACATCCTTGGAATCAAGGATGGAGGGGAGGACACAACCAAGGAAACCCTCAAGCTCCACCTATCCCTATGTCCAACCATCCTTATCCTCAGTTCTCATCAAACACTCTACAACTTTTTCTAGGTTTTGTTCCACTACCTTTACCTCCTATTCCACAACAACAACCACTACAATTTCAAAATGCAGGCTCCCCGAAATTGACACTATTACTGGCACAGCCAGTGCCGAATCCTAATAATAAGCCCCCTCAACCTCTTAACAATGTTGAGATGCAGACCTTCCCAACATATTTTATTACTCTTGTTCCATTACAGGAAATTCAAATAAGATCAGGAAAAGTTCTAGATAGACAGAGACCTTCAATAGTCATCCAAGAAGAGGAATAAGAAGAAACCACCAAACAACCAACGGATGACACTAGGTGGGAATATGTTATTATCCTGAAGAATCAAAAACCCAAGCTTCCCCAAAATGAACCTTTACAAATTACAAAGGTCCCTCCTTATCCAGACCGATTGGTAATCGAAAAACCTACCACTCGATCGGAATTTGACATTTTGAATGAATTGAAAAATATTTGTGTCAAAATTCTCCTACTTAAATCCATTAAAGACATTCCAATATATAGTAAGGTAGTCAAAGAATCGTGTATTAAGAATCCAGGTAAGAAGAAAAAGGACCCCCCTACAGTACATTTGGTAGGAGGAATCTCTGAGTACATATCAAAGCAGCCAAAGCTAGCAAAATATGGGAATCCAGGAAACCCCATAGTGACCATAACCATTAATGAGGTCTCCATTGGAAACACTCTCATAGACCTAGGGGCAGCCATCAATGTTATGACCGCTACTACCTTGGAACAATTACAGTTACAACCTCTTCTTCGACCTACCCCAACCATTTTGGAATTAGCAAATAAAACTAGGGTTATACCTGAAGGGATTTTAGATGATGTCATGGTTACTTTAGCCTCATGGGAGTACCCCGTAGATTTTCTTGTCATTCACTCAAAGGATCCTGCCAGAGGCCATCCCGTTATTTTGGGAAGACCTTGGCTAGCCATAGCCAATGCATTTGTTGGTCGTAGAGAAGGAGAAATGACCATCTCAAATGGTCTCTTTATCCAGAAGCTCACCATTTACCCTCCAACTCAACCTATTATGGATAATATATGGTGGCTTGAATGTCCATATGAGAACGAAGACTAGGAAGAACCTATATTTCCAAGTGACCATGCATGGGCACTTCAAGAGCACACAACAGAAAATGTGCTAAACCAATTCATTTCTGCTATTACATGTGTGGATTTTCCACACTCTTTTCCCCAATTTGAGTACATGTTTGGGGAATAATTTCAATAACAATTGTCCATGCATCCATTTTGTCTTCGACATCTTTTATTTTCGAAATATATCAGTCTGCCATGTCTTATACTATGCCCTACGATATTAGTCCAGTGAAATTTTTGCATATAAACTCTGGGCTAGATACAGACCAACAGAAACAATTAGTAGATATCCTTAAAGAACAATCAGGAGCATTTGCCTGGGAATACACTGACATGAAGGGTGTACACACTGACACATGCATCCATAATATATACACCCAAGGGGAGGTAACACCTATTAGGAAACCCCAGAGAAGGATGAACCCGACACTCAAAGATATAGTCAAGGAGGAGATTCAAAAGCTGATAAATGTCGGATTTATCTATCCCATCTCCGATAGTAAGTGGGTATCCCCGCTTGTAGTGGTTCCAAATAAAGTGACCAGGAAATGGAGAATCTGTGTTGATTTCTGGGAACTCAACAAGGACACTCTGAAAGAATAATTTCCTCTTCCTTTCATTGACCAAGTTCTAGATACCTTGTCCTAAAAGAAGTATTTATCCTTTCTAGGTGGGTACAATGAGTACAACCAGATTCTTATAGCACCCGAGGACCGGGACAAGACTACCTTTACTTTTTCGTGGGGCACCTATGCCTATAGGGTCTTACCATTTGGATTGTGTAATTCTCCTGCCACATTTCAACGAGCAGTATTAGGGATATTTGTCGATCTTATTCATGATTGTATGGAGGTCTACATGGATGACTTCACATTATATGGAAACACTTACCAGGAAGCCTTAGAAAACTTAGAAAAAGTCCTCATCAGATGCCAGGAAATGAACCTATCTCTAATTCATGAAAAATGAAAAATGTTGTTAACTAAAGGAGTGGTTCTAGGACATCATGTTTCATCTGAAGGGATAAAAGTTGATCCTGTAAAGATTGATTTCATTGTTAGACTTCCACCCCACAAGACTCAGAAAGAGATGAGAAGCTTTCTCGGACATGCCGGATATTACCAGCGGTTTATTGAAAATTTTACAAAGATTGTTGCACCTATGTTTAGATTAATAAAAGATGTTGATTTTTTTTGGACTGAGCAGTGCCAAACTGCCTTTGAAAACCTAAAAGCCAAGTCGTCTGTGGCACCAGTTCTTAGAGGGCCCAATTGGACTCTCCCATTTCATATATCCATTGATGCCTCTGACACTGCAATCAGAAGGGTATTAGGACAGAAAGAAGACCACCAGTCCTATGCCATTTATTTTGTAAGCAAGAACTTGTCCCCTGCTGAGTTAAACTGCACAATCACTGAGAAAGAGTTATTGGTAGTTGTTCATGCTATCAACAAGTTTCGTCATTACATTATAGGTTATGAAGTATTTGTACACACCGATCATTCTGCCATTAGGTTCCTCATGAACAAACCTATAACTAATGGCCGAGTGACTAGGTGGATCTTATTATTGCAAGAATTTAATATCAATGTGCTTGACTGACCTAGAAAGGATAATTTTGTAGCTGACTTTCTTTCCCAAATAAAAAATGAGGATGATGATATCCCTGTAGATGATAGTTTCCCATATGAGCACCTCTTTTCGCTTTCTGTCAATACCCCATGGTTTTCGGATATGGAAAATTATCTGGCCACTAGGAAGTTACCGTCTCATTTGTCACCTCATAAAAAGCGGAAAATTATTACACAAAGTGCTAATTACTCTTGGGTTGGTCATGATCTTTTTTGCACAGGTCTTGATTTAATTATTCGTAGATGTGTTCGAGAGGATGAGGTACCTAATATACTATGAAGTTGTCATGATGGACCATGTGGTATCCATTTCTCTGACAAACACACAACATATAAGGTATTACATTCAGGTTACTATTGGCCTAGCATTTTCAAAGATGTTGCCAAGTATGTGAGAAGTTGTGATAGTTGCCAAAGGATAGGAAGAGCTACGTCATTTGACAAAATTCTTTTGTAGGCCCAAGTTATGATAGAACCCTTTGAAAAATGGGCCCTCGACTTTGTAGGACCAATTTCACCCATGTCCCATAGGAAGAACTATATTTTGGTTTGTACAGACTATGTCACCAAATGGGTAGAGGCAAAATCCCTATTCAGGGCCACAGAGAAGTCTATTTTTGAATTTATCTATGAAGACATCTTTACCTGCTCCGGTGTCCCTCATGAAATTGTTACCAACCAAGGCACTCAATTTACTTCCAATATGATGAAAGAGTTAACATAGAAATATGGGATTAAACATCGTAAATATTCTCCATATAGCCTGCAAGCCAATGGTCTTGCAGAATCCACAAACAAAGTTCTGGAAGCCATCTTGACCAAGAACATTCATTTACATCACCAGGATTGGGCTGATAGGCTCCCAAAGGCCTTGTGGGCATACCGGACTACCTGGAGGATACCACTGGGCATACCCCTTATGAGCTAGTGTACGGGAAACAAGTACTTTTACCTATAGAATTCCAAGTAAGGACCTTCTTTATTGTCACAGAGTTAGGATTGAACCTAGATGAAGCTCAGAAGAAATGAGCCCTATAGTTGAATGAGTTGGATGAAATCAGGCAAGATGCCATCCAAAGGACGATATTAGTCCAAAACCATAGGAGCAAGTGGCATCACAAGTTTATTAAGAAGAAACACTTCCAGCCTGGTGATTGGGCTATGTTGTTTGATTCCCAATTCAAAACCTTCAAAGTCAAACTTACCACCCATTGGTTGGGCCCTTACAAGGTAGACACTGTATATGACAATGGAGTTGTAAAAATTAAAACAATTGACGATGGACAAGTCTCCTTTGTGGTAAACGGACACCGACTTAAATTTTATCATAAGCCCATTTCCAGAGGAGATTTTATACAGGTCATGTCAGCTGAAAAGGCATTGGACTTAGTAGATGGGGAAGCCCCCCCTTGTTGTTGAATTTTTTTTTAAATATTTCCTACTGTATATATGTAAATAGTTTTTTAATTTTGTTAATAAGGCAATTCTAGAGGTTTCTGTAAGTATTTATTTCACCAAGAGTACACAGTTTCAAGGATCTTTCTTCAAAACATTGCTATACTTGAATTTTGTGTTTTCTAAAGCATCAAATGAATATTGACTTACTGTAGTTATCCATATTGTTTCAAACATTCTCATTTTTTTAAGGCATTCTAAAGCAGTTTCTCTTGAAACTCTTCACCACTGTATAAGGAAGTGAGACCATAACTATCAAGCCTAGAGGTCTCTCGTATAGTTTTTCCAAGAAACCTAAGTAAGTAAGTCAAGTGTCTTTATCAAAGAGTAACAAGGAGGTATAATTAGCAGTTAGCCATGGAAACATCACAATAACTACAAAGGAAGAAATTAAGTTGAGCCTAGAGATACCTTTTTGTTCTTTCTCAATGGTACCATCCACTACACACTAAATAACTTGATTATATCATATCTTTATATAGGCCATGTCTTCTTAAGTACCCCTTACATCAGGACAACCACTAAAAAAATATAACAAAAATTCATCCTCCAACATAAATACCATCCCAAGTGAAAAAAAAAAAAAAGTTGTTTTCAAAATTGTACCCCCATCTTCTTGCATAAGCAATCTTATATTAAAAATATTAAAGGATGAAGGGCCAGTCTCTGAGGGTTTAAGAGGCTAACCCATCAGGATACTGAACAGGTCTACTGGCAGTGGGTACCGGCCTGTGGTATGACTAGGTAAACCCGTCAGAGTACTGAACAGGCTTGCTGGTAGCGGGGCATTCTACCTAGCGAGGATGGTAATCTGACAAAAATAAATAATAAATGTAAACTTGTCCTGATGTACGACATTACTTGTAGACAAAGCTGACATGAAGTATGTGTGGTTAAGCTAAGGTTAATGAACTCCATACACTTTCCATTGGGAAATAACTTTAAGACTACCTCTTCTTATCTATATATAGGATCTCTTATCCTATAGGTGGGGCCATCTACTAACTATCTCGTCAGACCAATCTGTGGAATTTCATCTTTACACTTGACATACTGTAAATATTCGGCTATTGGGGGAGGGGTTCATGAGATGACAAATGATCATTGCCTAGATAAATGAGTCTTTGCAAGAATTTTTGTATTATTACCATGATATAGGTTATTACATTGATAGTCATGTTATTTTTTGCTTAACTCATGTGTGATATAAATTACTGAGCTCATGCTTAACATACCACTCTTTATTGGTTATATAACAGACCATTCTTTATTGGTTATCTTCCATTACAAGTTGCATAATGTAGGTTTGACAACACATGTTTTATGCTTGATATAACCCGTTCATTATAGGTTTTGACATTATATGTCATATGCAAGAAGAATGAGTGAGCATGGAACACTCTGCCTCTTCTTATTAACCACTATGGTTGTAAAAAACACTTCCAAATTGCAGGCTATCCATTATAAGAGGCGAAAATTCACTTAACACAGGGGTACCGGATGAAGTACCGTATGAGGTGTCGGATGAGATGTCGTTTGAAGTGTCATTTGAAGTGCTGAATAAAGTGCCATTGAATTGCATACCAGTAACTATCCTAGATTCCAAGTAACCAGAATTCAATTATATTCAATTACATTGGTTGCGGGCATTGATTAAAATATGCTTCATATGGTTATGATCAAATGTCCAAGTCAAAAGACTTGGACATTGATCTAAATTACGCACTAGTAAATTGATCCAAATCGAGCCTTTGAATTTGAATTATTCACACATGGCAGCCCACGTGCACATGTGTGTAAATTACTCCACCTTAAGTGCATCCAAAATCAGGTTGGGCACTCTATTATCTCATTTTCCCTTGCCATTTGCTCTTCCCTGCATTAAGGAATTACGCCCAACCTCTGCCAATTCATCCCCTGTTCAAATCGCACTCAGACCGTCCCCAATATGTGTCATTTCTTGGCTCGATTTCTCCCTTTCTTGGTGAATTTAACCTCTGTCACAATGCCCAGGAGATACGAACCCTCCTCATATGCAGACTTGTTTTCCATTCAAGAATTCGCACAGTGCAAAGAAGTGTTTTTGTGTGTTGGTTGGGGGGCCTTTTTGTCTAGCTTGCAGGGCCATGATGACGGCATCTCTATGAAATTTGCAGTTGGTTTTGATGGTAAGACAACACATGTAGGGTATCTTATCTTTGAAGTCACAGAAGAGTCCATTTATGCTGCAACAAATCTCCCAAGAATGGGAGATAGATGGTTCAAAAACCACCAATTGTCGCGCTCAAGTTACAACAGGGTGTTTAAGCCCGAATTTGAGAGAATTTCAGGAGAAAAAGGGTATGCTAAGGAGTGGATAAAGACAGAATTGATTAACCCCCTCATCATCATCACAAGGTTAATTACATGTGAAGGTAGATACTCCACCTTCAAAGCTTGTCATTTTATATTGCTGGCTCATTTTTGTTCAACAAACCCTTGAACTTTCCCTTTTATTTTCTCAAAATCTTGGAGAAGATTTCCTCTCAAGTGAGGAAAAATGTGACTAATCCCCACAACAGTCTCTTCCACCATGGCTTGATCAAGCTCCTTGTTCTAGCCGAGTTAGAGAAACAGGGACAAAATTGGGATGCCTTTATCTACCAATTTGCAAACCCTCACTTGACAGTTAAGACTGGAAAAAATCCACTTAGCCTAAAAACTATCTCTCCATCCAAGCCTTGTTCTCCAAGAACCCCAAACTCCCTTGCACAAACCCTATCTTTGTCAGAACAATACCAAAGTATTGTTGATATCCCTACTTCTTCATCAGGTAAAAATACCAAGAGCAAAGACCAAAAGAATCCTATGGTTGACCCCCCAATGCCTTCACTCTCTCTTGATCCTACACCTAAAAAGCTCCAAGAAGTAATGCAGCAAGACTTTCCCATTATTCCTACAAACAAGAGGGGAGCCAACTAATTTGGTAAGGGACCCTTTCGGAAGAGTACCCAGAGCACAAGAACCAAGCCTTATGCAAAACCTCCACCTGCTTCGGATCCCATCCAAGTGTCCTCCGACCTTGAGAGCCCTCATAAGAAAATTAGGGAAGTCTTTGCGGATGGATTGGAGCCACTAAGGAAAACAAAATCAGAGCCTACCTCACCTTACCGATCTCCCATCACTCCTACTTCACCCATGCCCATTCTAGATCCTAAAACCAATAGATTTTCCACATCCCTCAAAGCATCTAAGCCTTCCTCAAAGATCATCAATTATGTCCAAACCATAGAGAAGCTACAAAAAGAAAACCATCAGTTTCTCCAACAGTTGGAAGAGAGGAAGATAATAGATGTACACCTTCATCATGACAATGCAGTCCTTCAGGAAAAGGTCAACTCCCTTCAGCGGTTGGTTGATGAAATGACTAAATCTAATCGTAGACTCAAAGCACAATTAAAGCAACAGAAGAGGCACAAGGCTAAGTCCACACAGCAAGAAGGAGAAGCTTCCAAAGCCGATCCTCCTCAGCAAGCCTAGTTCTGAGGGGTAACTTCTTTTTGTTTGCAGTGGAACCTACAAAATCGTAAGTGTGAGGGTAATGTTAGGCCCGAGATATGATCATTTTCATGACGGTTATTCTACACTTTTGTCATATGTATATATGTGTTTTTCATCTTTTGAAGGATCTTTTTGAATAATTTGATGATAAAATGGTATGATCGACATAAGGTACATGTAATTCATGTTTAATGATTAAATCAAGTTTAATTCATCATGTTTTATGATTTCCAAGAGTTAATTTGTGTTTTTTTGTTGTTACAGGGAAAAACGCACCATGTTTCTAGTTCTAGCACTTGATCCCGCACTCGTTCTAGCACTTGTTCTGGTACTCGATGCGGCACTCATTCCAGCACTCAGTATTGCACAAAAACGCAAGGCGAGTTGACGGTTATGGCATTGGTAGCCAGTGATGGATGAATTGGGAACATGGGTTTTGTTCATGATCACCCCCTCCAGCTACTAAACTCCAGACAACTTATTTTTAGTTTTCCAAAGAAGGTGATTATTGGCTTGCTCTGTTTTGTCAATTAGGGCATCATTTATTGTAATTTGTTGAAATTAGAAGTGGTTCGACCCTCTTGTGGTCAACCACTTGGTATGTAAGATTATAAATACCACTAGGATGGTTAGATGATAGTTAACCAAGTAGCATAAGCATTAGAATTGTAAGAAAAACGATTTTTCTCTATTTTGAGTTTTACCTTGCCAGAATTGTGCCAGAACTGTGTTTTCAAGCTTTCATGGTGAATTCGGCCTGTTGAAGTTCGTGGTGTGCTTGTAGGAGGTAGCCACGACTTTTTGGGGGGGCCACCAGCAGTCTGGTGACAATCAGTGTGTTGTTTATGCATTTCATAATTTAAATTGTTCTTTTATTTTATGTACATGCATGTTTTATTGTGTTAATTAGCTTGTTGTGATTTAATTGTTTTATTTCTCTTCTGCAAGTTCGTATGATGGGTTATGTTAGCATGAATTAGTTTTGTAGATTAGGAACAGACTTGCAAGTCTCTGTATTAACCTCATGTGCATTTAGATGTTAAAATTATGCTTTGATTTATGGTTTTATAATCAATTTTAAAATAGAGTTTTTAGAATAAAATCGAGTTTTATTTGGGTTTCCTTTGACAGGGATTTTGATGGATGAATAGAATAAGTTCTAGTTTTAATCATAGCTTGCTTATCTTAGTTTATATAGATCTTGTCTAAATTAGTTGTTGGTTAATGTAGATTGTTCATTTACTTTTTATATCATGTTTTAGTCTTTGTTTTTGAAGCATTGTTTTAATTGTAGTTTGAATTATTAGTCTAGACATAGCATGGTTTCATTTATGTAATTTCCTTTT
>SNQJ01S0006118.1:106695-116708 GCA_010110895.2 Picea sitchensis | reverse complement strand
TTGTCTATTTGCTTTATAAGTTAGATAGGTGTCTTTGCTTACTTGTTCATTTATTTGCTTTCATGGGGTAGTTGCTCATTGAATGTAGGTTGGCAAGTTAAGATAGTTTGTTTTTGTCATTTGCTTATTGATATGCTTAGGTAGTTGCTTTTTCTTATTGTCATGAACTAGTTGCTTTAAAGTAGGGTTTTCACTTGCTTTTCTTAGAATCATCCATCAATCCTTGGCCCAAAAGTACTTAGGTTACCTAGCTTCAAGTTGCTTAGTAGGGTTTTCTCATTAGATAGGTTTTCTTGAGTAGATTAGCCTTAGATAGTTGCTTTCATTAGTTAGATTATACTCCTACCAACCTTTTACCTTTGGCACATATTTTGCTACAACTCTAAGTTTACTTACCCCGGGTTGACAATTTAATTGAGGGTAGTTTAGTGTCTTTTTAGTACATATAAATCACCTAACACCGCATACATTGTTACAATGTGTTCCGATTGAACAACAAGAATTTGAAATGACTGATAGGCTATGTTATAGCTCGCACCCATGTTGTCGACCCATGATTGAATTTAATTTTAAACATAATGAAGATCTAGCAACAGATTTTGTAGAACCTCACTCATATCCCGAATTTAATAGTTGATTTCACAAAGTAATTTCATCTCTGTTTAAATCACGAAAACAACTTCGAACACTTCCATTTTGCACACAAGTTTCCATTTCTAGAGCATCTGAAGAAGCGAAGAGAGTGTCTCAAGACTGTGTTGATTCTTAGACCATCAAAACTAGGTTAAGCTAGCAATAGAGGTATGTGTTAAAATTTTATCATTTCAGCAGTCGTAATTTGTTATATATCAACATTTGATCTTTTACATAGTGTCTAACTATGTTCTAGCTGCAAGAAAAAATGCCTCCAAGAAAGCCAACGACCAGACGCTCACCGAGGGAACCTAAGTTAAAGGAGGAAGAAATTGGTGAGGGTTCTTCTCCTAGCACTACGAGGCAATTGGAATATGCTCCCAGGGCGGAACCTGTCATTAATACCTCGACAAAGAAGGTGTTCATTCAACCCCCCATGTTTGGCGATATGGAAGTAGCCACTGAGTCAACAATAATTCTCCCACAGTGGTGAGATCTGTTCAACATAATCAATCAGGAAGATTAGCCGTAGTGTATCCCACACATTGACCCAGATGTAAGGGCGCTCGATGACCAGGTGTTCCCAAATATTTGATGGTCGTGCTTACACATGGTGTCTTGCCGAACTCCAGTTTTCCCATGCATTGAGATTTTGAGTTGGCTAATTGATCATACGGGTGCTCAAAAGTTCCTCATTAATGACGAGAATAGTGGATGTGTCAGAGTTTTTCTCCCGACAGAAGTTTAGAAGTACTACAAAATCAAGGAACCAGAAGAGCGGTTGAAAACAGAGTTCATGGTCAGTTTCTATGAGTTACATGACACCAGTCAGTTAATGGCTTCCTGGTGGAAGGAAGACAAGAAATTTACAAACCAGAGCAACAGCTGGTACGGGACAGTGAACCTGAGGGAGCCATATATATACTTGATGGCTCTAATATGACAATTGTATGGAGAAAAGGACTGCTCCAAGTTCTTAGAAGCATGGATTCCCCTGGCATACATTGTGGCGATCTTTCGGAGTAGCTTCAAATGAGGAGAAATTATCTCCAAGCAATTGAGCATCAGTGTACAGCAGGCTTAGACATCAAAAGAGGAGAAGCACTCGCTTTTCACATGGCCTCGTATATGCTAGATGTAATCTACGCAAGGAATGTATTCGTCAGGATGAATTTGAGTTGGCACATTGTAGAACTGCATGTTCATGTCTACTTCAACATATTATGGGAGAACAGGTACAAAAAATCTTATGCCCTTATCTACGATGAATTCATCTCCCAAGTTTATTTCATTATTTTTAAAAAGGAATTCCCAAGGCTGTTTGTAGAAGCCAAGAAAATGATATAGAAGGTAGGCCACTGGTATCTATAATAACACACAACCTATATCAGGGTGTTCAGGGCCACTGAAGCACCACATTTACTCCCTTATCACGTCCCAGACCGTCTCATTGTAGGAGAAATCTGTTATTAGAGGATCTTGCAGGGATATAATGCCATGTTATTTAAGGAAAAGAAATGATCATTTATAACCTACGACTTACATGTGGGGTTTTGTATAGTGAAAGACATTTCTCAAGACAAACAAGAAGGTTTGATTCATCTTGAATTCAAGTTCTTGAGAGGCTGGTTTCACAAGAAAAACCCTAAAGGCTCGGTCCCCCAACACGCTTCACAAGTATCGTCGTGTTGGCCATATGCACATGACAAGTTTGAGGATGATATTTTTATAGAATGCGCTCAGGACTGGGAGGAGGTATTATAGAGGAAATCTAACCCGAACATGACTAGGTTCAAAGCTATGAGCATGGATGAGCAGGTTGAGACAATAGAGAAGTCAGCTCAAGAATCTCCCAGGGTTAGAGAAGAAATCAAAGCAGCAAAGACAACAAAGGCACAAAGGAGAGGGTTTATGTTACTAGAAGGAGCCCAAAGATTCATCAACCGGTTAGAGAATGATCCTCAACTCATAGAAATCATGAGGATCCCCTCAGATGACCCAATCACAATCGAAGAATATCCAAGTGGCTTAGAGTCAATACAATTGGAGGAAATCACTGGTCTGGAAAACCCTGGAGTTTCATCACCACAAATTAGATCATCGGTGATCATTCCAACCCAGCCTGAGGTTTCAAGAAATCCAGGTGAAACAGGTGTACCAAACCACATGTTTGATCTAATAACTATCTATGATGATGAAGAGAGTTTGAAAATATCCCCGGTAACTCTGATACCGATTAGAGAGGAGAAGGAACCTAAGAAAACATCTTCCCCAAGTCTTGATGCTTCAGTTCAAAACCTTTCGTAGAGAGACCATGAGGTCAAAAGTGTCTTAGACACTCAGTCTCAACCTGTTAGAGACCCCAAAAGATAGCTTGAGGGATGATCTAGGATTGAGCGATCAAAAATAGGAAGTTCAACAGCAAGGGTACGACACCTCAACAGCCAATTACCAAGTAAGTATTGAACCTATCACTAGTTCTTCAATTTTGGCCGATACCTCACCAACTGATGAGCAGCAAATGTTGGTTGAGACATCAAAGCATCTGAAATAAGTCCAGGAACCATTCCTAGAACAGATACACACAGCAGGGAGCTTGGGAAACACTCTAACCTGGGGAAAACAACAAATCCCTGAGCCTATTGATGAGGTTGTCGATATATATGCGATCACTTATGACAGGAAGAGGAAAAATATCATGAAGAGAACCAACAAGAAGAGAAGACTTACGTTGGATAGCTCAATTCTCATCACCACGGAGGAGAAGTTTCTCATTACAGAACATCAAAAGATGTCCAAGCTCATCAGCGCAGGGATGGCTATCACAGATGCCACGTTGGATCGAGCAAAGAGATATGAAAAGGAACTGGTTGCTGCACTAAAGGAGCTAGATCATCTTCGCCATTTGGAAAAATAATATCAAGAGTCAACGCAGGAAACAATGTTCCTGAAGAGTGACTTCCAATATGCTTATGCGAAGTTCACAAGTGAAAGACATCTTTTCACTACAGGTATAGCCGATTTCCAATAATATTTCCTTATGGAATTTTCAACCTGCAAGGACGTGGAAAGGTGGTATGAAAAATCATACCAAGCAGTATAAATAATTGATTACATCAGTGCAGTGCAAAAGGGACGAGATGCATAAGAGCATGGTATTCGAGTGCTAAGGGATAGTATTATCTCTCAGATGAGGAAAGCAATCAAATATTGGGTATGTATGGCCAAGGAACCTCAGTGGGAGATACAGAATAAGTGGGTCGAGTGAGAAAAAGGATGGGAAAATATCAATTGGGAGATGAAACGCATTGGCCTCCCAAAATTCGGCTCACTCGAAGACTTTGTCGACCTGCATGACATAGTCAAGCGACATGCAGAACAAGACTTGACATGGACATTAGACATTGCACAAGTGGCAAGCATGGAACCAAGTCAAATACAACAATTTATGGAGCATCTGATCAAGGCTCGTGCAGTTCTACAATGGTTCAGTGCCAAAATAGTCAAATATAGAGAACGAGCAATAGAAGTGGAAGAAATTCTTTCAGCCCCGATGGACTAGCACAGGTTCTCGTATGCCAACACATGCGAGGATATCTTCATCAAGTGGTCGAAATATGAGAATATTCATCCACTCCAATAGAACCGTGAGATGATTCTCAAAGAACAAAGATATCAAATGTCATGTGGCGATATTTTGTTTTACTTAACTTAAACTTGTAGCAGTTATTTTTAGTTAGTGATTCTTTATAAAGGGATGGAAATTTTAGCAAGGGTTGATGGTTTTGGCAAAAGACCCTCTTTTTGGGAATTGTAAATAACTATTTATGAACAAACTTAATTGAGAAGTCATGTTTAGGACCAGAGACAATTTTGTTTTTCATCAAAGGGGTTATGTGATTGGATTGAGGAGGAATCACTACCAACTTTTATTTCAGTCATTGATTTTGTAATGCGTTAGAGCTTCTTAATCTATTAATAAGTTATCGATTTCAATATTTTTGAAGTGATTTTGTTCTTAATGATGGAAATAAAATCATTTTTTTGATGTGTAATTGATGTTAGAGCTAAGGAAACTATTTTTCTTGCAATCATCTTATTACATGCATATTTTTCTTATAATAATTGTATCTCAGTCAATAATGAAATACCAGCAAGTTAACGTATTAGTACTAAGCTTGTAATAGTTGTGAATATCTATGTCTCCATGCTTGATCACAAGGGTTATCCCAAGCTTAGCCTTCTTTAGTAGTTAAGAATCCCTTCTATCAGTTGGTTTATACCAACACACATCATTTTATCAAACTCGTCTAATAAAATAAAAGACAAAAAAATAGAATGTTTAAACTAAAGAAGGAACTTTCATAGGAAGATATCATGTCAATCACCAAGTAAATCCCATCGATAAATTAGCTAGATCAAAAGATCTGGAGAACCATTCCACCATCAAACACTACAGAGTCTAATTGGGCCTCTAAGGCGGGTTTAGTTATTGTTGTTGAGTCAAAGGGATCTCAGACCCCTCAACAAAATTGGCACTAGAAGGAGGGCCTAAATGAATGAATGGCTAACGATATTTCTGATATAATATCTCACATAGCCGACATATTCAAAACAAACTACATGCATGGCTAGTCATTCTCAAGACATTCCACACAAAGAGAGTACTCCTGAAATGAGTAACTCACCCCAACATGAGGAAGAAAACATATTCCCTCAAATACCTTACGCTCTTCCTCACGAGCAGTTGAACCAATTCAGAAGAATCACAAGAGCTTACGCTCGACAAATTGGATCATTTCCCTTAGCCTTGTTACTTCCTCGTAGAAAACAAGTAAGCAAACTAGTGGTCGATACCCTGGACCAGGTTCTTGTTCACACAGTAGAAGACCTGATAGATTTTTTCCTCATTGAGATCGAACAACCCCTTAATCTAATCCCTGAAACACCAACTGGTAACTACTTTCAACCGAACGATTTTGAATTTGACAAGGAAGGGTTTAACTTGGATCACTTAGTTTCAGAATCGGACGACATGGAGGATAATAACGATAATAACAAAGAAAGGGGAAATCCACCTCCAAATAATCAACCTTGGTTGGCCAGAGATGCTTTGGAAATCCCAAGACGGGTACATAACCTCCCTCAACATCCAAAAAAATTACTTACCAAGTTCGACCCTAAAACCTCGGGATTTCCTTAAGATCATATTAAAAATTTCATATTATCTATAAGACTGATGAGCGTACAACATGAGGACGTAGTATGTATAATTTTTCCCTATACCTTTAAGAATTCAGCCTCGACTTGGTATTTTAACTTTCCTGTAGGGTCCATAACTAGTTGGATGAAGTTTCAAAAGGATTTCTTAGACAAATTTGCAGAAGAAACCACCACATGAGATTTTATGGCTAAAATCTTCGCCGCCACCATGAGTTCAAAAGAGAAGGTTAAAGACTTCAATCAACAGTTTACCACTATCCTGAACAAATTTCAACCTGAATCTAAACCTACTCAGGAGTTGCAAATTGAGGTATATGCTAATGCTCTCCTTGCTTCTATTTCCATGTTTGTGAAAAGGGATGCCAAACATACCCTAGATGAAAATTTCGAGGAGGCCAAAATGATTGAATTTCAAATGAAGGGATGCAAAGAGGGCTAGGTCTCACTAGTTAAGAAGGAAGTTTGGCCTTCGCCTAGGAGAGGACTGTTGTTGACTAGACCTTCGGGAAAACAAATAGAACAAGGTCTCGAAAAGGTAAGCGAGGACATAGAAGACCTACAACGGATGATAAAGAAATTGTCAAATGAAATTGTAGGCATGAAAAGAAGCATCAGGGAAGGAAACCAAGGTCAAATACCCTATAAACCCTTTTTCAAGAGAAACCCACCTTTCAAAGCGATTGAACATCCCCCAACCAACTTAAACATCGACCTGGGTAATGTGGCATCCGAATTTTTATGTACGTATCATAAAGAGAAACATTCTGAAAGAGACTATTCCCAATGGGTGCATGCTATGAATTTAATGGACAATCGGTTCCTAGACGAAGTTTCCCTTACCGAACAATCAAGCGGCTTAGCGGTAAGCATCGTCGATCAAGAGGAAGTTGAGCCACTGGAAGAAACAACCATGTTGTTGTGGGATCCTCACTTGTCGATGCCTTCTGATGATGTATTTGAGGTTCAAGAACCACCCATTAAGGTTTTGGATGTGCAAACGCGAAGTAAGGGTCAATCGATCTCAAATGACCTTACCATTGTCCAATATTCAAGGGTAAAACAAACAGCCAATCACTCGAAAGAACTTTTTTCTCCCAAACAAATCCTATAAACATCCATACATGGGAGTCACCCAAGATAGACTACAACATAGTATAATACTTAAAAAAGTTGAAGGCTAATGTGTCGTTCATGGACATGTGTAGAATTCCCCAGCAAAAGGACTTTTTGTTACAAGCCTTAAAGTCAATAGAATACCCTATAACAAGCACTGACCTACGGGAGGTCCCACCTCCCACAGATCCAAAGAATAAACCAAATGTAAATGTTGCTCTATAGATAAAAAAGGAAATCCTTTTTTCCCACCTTTCCTTTTAATGTTGGAAGTCTTCAACAAAAACCTCCATAATTGTTTAGTCGACTCAGGGGCATCCTCCAATGTCATGCCATTATCTATATGCAAGAAATTAAATTCAGTTCCGCTCAAAAGTGATAAACACGTTATACAACTAGATAAAACTCGGGTAAAAGTTATTGGGGAACTCAAGGATGTCATGATCAGAATGGATACACACCTGAAATTTGTTCAAGTAATTGACATCATTGTAGTAGATATACCAAAAGCTTATGGAATGCTACTTAGTTGAGATTGGTCCGAGAAATTTAATGTATACTTTAGCACAAACTGGGCTCACCTCTGGTTGACATTAAAGGGGCATGCCAACATGATTAGGATCGATAGGGAAATGTATCTCAAACATACTGTCATCAATTTAGAATCCTTCAACGAACCCTCGTCGGCATATTTCCACGTGCTAGGAAATTATTCCTGCGATTCTGATTTTGGCAATTTCTCTCCTCTCTCATCGGATGTACCTCTCACTAAAAACTCCAAAATGGATTTTCAAGTGAATCTACTGGTAGAAGAGGAAGAAAGACTCTCCTTATAAGAACCTTTGTTGGAAACCACAGGAAAGGTATGTGGAGAGGAGGAAGTAACTAAGCGTGAAGAAGATGATAAATTTCGCTCACAAGTTTGGACCCTGTATTTTGATGGGTCTAAATGGCAAGAAGGGTTTGGAGTGGGATGTATCCTCATTGAACCAAAGGGGAAGTGGAATTTCCTATCGTACATACTAGAATTTGAATTCACTAACAACATTGTTGAGTATGAAGCTTTGGTGCAAGGACTAAAGAAAGCCATATATTTAAACGTTAAAGAAATAAAAAAAATTGGGGACTCTAAAATTATCTTCAGGAAAGTAAAGAATACTATACATTGCATATCAACCCAACTGAGGAATTATCAAGAGGAATTGCATAGGATAATAGAACATTTTGAGGCATTTAATATTATCGTGGTTCCCAGGATAAAGAATACTCTTGTTGATTCCATAGCTATTGCATCCTCGAGGCTATCCCCTTTAGAAGACTATGAAGCCTCCAAGTTCATTGTGGAACTACTCTACAAACCATCGGTACCCAACAATATTTCTAATCGGAAGGTCTTTGAAGGGGATGAACAAATTATATGCTTTCTAACCAATCAGGAAAATTTTAAAGATCTATCTATTGATGATGATGTCTTCCAAGCGAAACTAGCAAAAACTAATTTTCACGAACAAAAGGGGAAAACAGATCACTCTAGAAACAAACCAAGGTTTCACACGATACCGAAAGGGGTAGCCAATTTGCAGAACCTTTTCAACATGAGGGAAAGATTTATAGGGTCAACAAACACAAAGACAGGGAGTTTGTGTCCCATATACGAGACCAAAAATCTAGGAACCCCAAAAAACCCTAAGAATATAAATCTAGGCAAAACTGTGTCTAAAGAAGAAAGGAAATCTTATCTCAAAAATTTTAGAGAATATAAAGATGTTTTTGCATGGTCCTACCGAGAATTGAAAACTTATGACACTTGCATTATTCAACACACAATCTCGTTAAAATATGGATTAAAACCCTTTCAACAGAAGCTCGGGAAGTACCATCCATCTTTGGAACCCCTCATGTATCAAGAGTTAAAGAAATTACTACATACCAAAATTATCTTTCAGGTTAGACACTATGCCTGGGTAGCAAATTTGGTTCCTGTCAAGAAAAAGTCTAGGGAAATTTGCCTATGTGTAGATTTCATAAATCTTAACACAACATTAGAAAATAATAACTACCCACTCCCATTGATGGAACAACTCTTGCAAACCGTGTCCGGTTCTGAGATTTTCTCCCTTCTAGATGGTTTTTCAGGTTACAACCAGGTTCTAGTTTCATAAGAAGACTGATTGAAAACTACCTTCCGAACCAAGTGGGGAACTTTTTCTTATAAACGCATTCCCTTTGGGTTGATTAATCCAGGAGCAACCTTCCAGAAGGTCATGGATGTAGCTTTTCATGGATTGATTAATAGATGTGTAGTAGTATACTTGGATGATGTGTCTGTGTATTCAAAGAACAGGAAAGACCACATCCAACATCTAACCCAGATTTTTGAAAGGTGTAGGAAATATGGAATATTTTTAAATCCTAAGAAAACTATCTTTTGTGTCAAGGAAGGGAAATTACTAGGTCATATTATATCTCAAGTGGGAATTCGCATAGATCCAGAATGAATAAAGGCAACAGCTCATCTTCTCTTACCCCACAACAAAAAGGCTATGCAATCCTTCTTTGGGAAAATTAATTTTGTGAGGAAGTTCATGCCTGATTTCACTTAAACTATCAAACCCTTACAAAAAATTATTCACAAGGATGTTTATTTTAAGTGGGATGATGAGCGAAAAGTTTCTTTCAACAATATCAAGACTTCCATATCTTAAGCTCCAGTGCTGCGAAGTACCGACTTTAGTAAATATTTTTTCCTCTATACTTTCACCTCCGATCAATCCTTGGCTGCATTTTTGACCCAAAAGAATGATGATAATAATGAGGTATCGATATCATTCATGATCACTAATATCCAAGGGGTCGAATTGACTTTCCATGCTATAGACAAACATGCTTATGCGGTGTACAAAGCAGTAAAACCTTTTAGATCTTACATCCTAAAAAATCACACCAAAGTTGTTGGAGTTACTTCACACACACCTAGGATTTATTTTTCCTAAGGTTTTTCCTTTTTTATTAGTCATAATTAGTCATTATCCAGTCTCCTATAT
>SNQJ01S0006118.1:87848-106645 GCA_010110895.2 Picea sitchensis | reverse complement strand
CAGTCTCCTATATTTTAGGGGAGAATATTCCACCTAGAGAATATTCTCTTTCAGTTGACACTTCAGTTTGACTAGTTGAGTTGAGTTTAGATGTTGCATTGGTTTTGTCACCATGCAACATTGGGATAATCACCATGATAATTCGACCTTGCCTTGGTATCATCACCATACTAGTGCATTACCCTTGATTCCCTGAGTTAACTCCTCACTACTATGTGTTCATTTAGTTAACTGAAGACTAGTTGACTAGTTAACTCAACTAGGTGGCAGTTCACTCTCGTAACTGCCTAAGAGACTAGACTAGGTGGAAGTTCACTCTCATAACTACTGGTGTGTGCCCAGATCACTCTAGACCACCACTATGGTGCATTGGTTCTCCTCTAGTATGCATTCATTGAGTTATATAGAGTATATCATGTGTAAATTATTCATTATTCATAACGGTTAATGAGAATTCTTTCATTCTTTCTCTCCTTCTTCTTCTTTCTCAAATTCTCTCTGAAAATGTGTGTATTATTGTTTAGATATATGTATTTTATGCATTTTCAATACATTTACATGGTATCATAGCCAATGGAATGCTAAGCAAAATCTACACCAAAACATTTTGCAAGTACAAAAGATTGAAGACAACGGAAAGATGGATTTCTATAAAGAATTCATTCTTACACCTTACAACTATTTTGCATGGAAGGAGAAAATAGCCATACATATCTGAACCAGAGGGTTGTACAAGTTAACCTTGAATACACAGAACTGACATCATCCATAGAAAAATGCAAGTACTTAAATCGCATGGATGAGGCACTCGGAACAATTTGCAGTCTTATTTCTCCCGATCTCCTTTTTCACATATCTTCCTGTAAAAATCCCAATGAAGCCTGGACCACCTTGGAAGGGATCTATGGAAAATAGGATGAGATGAGGGGACACATGTTGGAGGTGTATTTTCTCACATTGTATCCAAAAAGCTTCGATAATATCCAATATTTCTTTACAAAATTCAAGGATTTATTATCGCAACTCAAAGCTTGCAGGATTGATAAATAAAGGAGGAGAAACAAATGGTTCTCACCATTCTCTCTAATCTTGGTCCTAAATTCTATATATTTGTATCCACATTCTGTACTATCAGATTCACCTCTGGATCCACCTGGAAGATGCCTTCTCTTGAGGAATTTATCGAATCCTTGACACAAGAGAAAACCAAGCTCATCAACAAGGGCACAATCAAAGGCCCAAGGGAGCACACACTCACTATGCATGATGGCAGCCACAAATATCATAAATCTAGATATAAAGATAAATGAAAAGTTCATGCACATCTGAAGAAGGAAGGGTACACAAAACCCTTCATCAATGCCTCCGGATCCAAAGGGGAAAAGGGGAGAAATGCTAGTATTGTCACAAAGGATTCCATCCAGAATCTGCATGCATGCAAAAAAAAATAGATATGATGTCTCAAATACTTCAAAAAAACAACCTTGGAGATTTCATCCCCGAGGGTTCTAAGAAGAAGAAGCCAGAAGATATGAATTCCAAGAAAGGCAATTCTATCCATGCGTTGATTTCCATCAACTCCTCTCTCGATGCTTGGATCATAGATTCAGGAGCATCACATCACATGGCTGCCTCAAAATAAGTGTATTCTTCATTGGATGCATGCAAAGGTCCTCCTATTATGATTCGGAAAAACTCTTCTTTCGAAGTCACCGAAAAAAGGAAGGATTTAACTCACCAACAAAATCTTCAAGAATGTGTTGCACGTTCCCAAACTTTTTGTCAACCTTCTCTCTATGTATCAGATGACGAATTCTGGCACCGGAAATAAATCCATATTCACACCAAATTCTGTGGAAATATACGACATGCAAACCAACTCCAGGGTTGTTACCGATGAGGTAAATCATTAGTCTAGATTGTATACATTTTATGAATTCATTGAACACGATTCTGCTTTACTGCTTACTCATGCTGATGAAAGTAGTAGAATATGGAACGAAAGGCTTGGACATTTGAATTTCAGATACATGCAACAGTTTAGCAAGCACAGATTGGTTGATGTTCTACCAGACATCCATTTCTCCAAGGGAGTGTGTGAGGGATGTGTTCTCGGAAAACACCCTCAAGAGAAATTTGACAAAGAAAATTCTCAGCGAGATTCCACACCTTTATATCTCATCCACAGTGACCTTATGCATCCTTTTCCGCATCCATCCATCAGCAAAGCGAGGTTTTTTCTGATTTTTGTTTACGATTTCTCACATTTTACATGGATATACTTTCTCAGGCAAACAATTGAGGTCTTTCAAAACCTCAAATATTTCAAAGCCTTCGTTGAGGTATGTGAATCATGAGATCCAAAATATTTTCCATGAGGCAGGGATTTAGTTGCAAAACACAGTTCCCTATATTCTGCAGCAAAATGGAGTTGTTTAGTGGAAAATTAGATCTCTAAAGGATATGGCATCTTCCATATTGCATGCAAAGTCATTACCATAGATACTATGGGCCGAAGCACTTAATTGTGAAACATACATCCAAAACAGGTCTCCCCATAGATTTGTCAAGGATAAGACCCCCTACAAGGCTTGGAGCAGCCTCAAACCGGAAGCGACCCACTTTCGCATTTTTGGTTCACATGCATGGACCTGGATTCCCTCTGAAAAGAGGAAGGCACTTGATCCAAAGAGCACTGAGTACATTTTTTTTGGATACCCTGATGGTGTGAAGGGATATAGGCTTATTGATATCAAACCGTCTCATCATTGAGCGAAGTGTCCAATTCGAGGAAAGCATATCACATGCACCTCAGCAGCCGCATGCAAACACCTTCATTCTTCCACATGTCTGAGATGATGAGCATGCACATGTCGACTCTTCTTCAGATGAGAGCTCTGATTCAGAGGACTCAGATGATTCAGATTCAGAGTCAATACAGTCAGATGTAGAGTCATAGCATCCAGGTACAGTTTCAGAGCCAGAGTCGAATCCCAAGTGGGCACAGACTACTCTTCAGGATGCAAGGGATGTCATTGGTGATCTAGTCGACACTAGGAGGAATCGATCTGATTTTGAGGAGCCTCCTATTGCACTCACTGCCACGGAACCATTTCCCTCCATGCATATTTTCTTAGTCCAGTCTTCATATCCACAGTCTTATGGCGAGGCTGCTAGAAATCCATTTTGGGAATCTGTCATGCAGGAGGAATGCAACTCCCTCCTTGAGAAATAGACTTGGGATATGGTTTCCCTTCCTTCTGGGAGGAAAACTATCATATGCATATGGGTCTACAGGACCAAGAGTGCAGTGGATGGATATATCAGCAGATACAAATCTAGGATTTTCGCCAAAGTCTTTCAGCAGGTTCATGGTATTGACTATGATGAGACCTTCGTTCTAGTAGCAAATATGGATTCCATACGATTGGCACTTGACCTTGTGGAAACCAAGGGATGGGAAGTCCATCAGATGGACATGAAGAATGCATTTCTTCATGTTGATCTCTCTGAGGAGATCTACATGGAGAAACCCCAAGGATTTATGCAGGACTCATATTTGGTCTATCGACTGAAGAAGTCCCTTTATGGCCTCAAGCAGGCTCTGAGGGCATCGTATTCCAGGATGGACTCCTACCTATTGTCACAGAACTTTGTACATTGTAAATAATACCTGAATGTGGACATGCTCAAGATAATTGATTCACTTCTACTTTTAGTTATGTATGTTGATCACCGGTTGCTCAACGTCAGTGATTGCTGCAGTCAAGAGGATTCTACATGATAGGTTTTTGATGACGGACATGGATTTTCTACACTTCTTCCTTGGACTCGAGATCAATCAGGATGCATCAGGCATCAAACTGTCTCGGGCCAAGTATGCATGAGATCTTCTTAAGATATTTCACATGAAAAACTGCAAGTCTTCTCTGACTCATTTCCTATCAGGAGTCAAACTTGAGGATGGCGAGGAGACTCCACTGGTTGACAGGACACTGTACAGACAACTAGTGGGGAGATTTCTATATCTCACACACTCTAGACCAGACCTCTCATATGCAGTTGGCATAGTTTACAGGTTCATGTAGGAGCCTCATGAGCTACATTGGAAAGTTGCAAAGTGTATCCTTCGATACGTACAGGGCACCATCACCTTTGGGATTCATTATGCAGCAGACTCTACATTATATCTCATCGGGTTTACTGATTCTGACTAGGTTGGTGATAGCATTGATCGCAAGTCCACATCTGGTTACTCAGTGAGTCTTGATTCTGGGCCTATCTATTGGTCAAGCAAGAAGAAAGCTTCCATTTCTCTATCTTCATCCAAGGCAAAGTACAAAGGGGTAGTTAACATAACCATTCAGGCTATGTGGCTACAAAATTTTCTCACTGAGTTGGGCATTTTGTTTCATCGGTCAATTGTAATCTGGTGTGACAACCAGAGCACTCTGAAGTTCTGCAGAGATTAAGTTCAGAGGCAACAAACGAATCACATCGAGATCCACATGCACTACATCCAGAAATTAGTACACAAGGGGATCATTGACCTACAGTTTTGTCCTTCAGCAGAACAGATGACAGACTTATTCACCAAGACCTTTAGTGAGTAGAAGTTCCATTCTTTGTGAAGTCGTCTTAGAGTGAAGGACATGATTTCCTAGAAACTGTAGTTCTTCTTTTTACATACATTGTACCTTGAGGGGGGGGGTTTCCCATGAGGTTTTCCCTCTTTCCTCAGTTTATTTTCAATGTATATTTTTTATTTGGGTACCTAACATGGCCTCTTTGTCGGGACCCATTCTTTATTTTCACCATAGTGATGTTCAGGGGGGGTGTTGGAGTTACTTCACACACACCTAGGATTTATTTTTCCTAAGGCTTTTCCTTGTTTATTAGTCATAATTAGTCATTATCTAGTCTCCTATATTTTAGGGGAGAATATTCCACCTGGAGAATATTCTCTTTCAGTTGACACTTCAGTTTGACTAGTTGAGTTGAGTTTAGATGTTTAATTGGTTTTGTCACCATGCAACATTGGGATCATCACCATGCTAATTGGACCTTTCCTTGATATCATCACCAGACTGGTGCATTACCCTTGATTCCCTGATTTAACTCCTCACTACTCTTTTCTCAGTCAGTTAACTAAAGACTAGTTGACTAGTTAACTCAACTAGGTGGCAGTTCACTCACGTAATTGCCTAAGAGACTAGACTATGTGGCATTTCACTCCCGTATCTCCTGGTGTGTGTCTAGATCACTCTAGACCACCACTATGGTGCATTGGTTCTCCTCCAGTGCACATCCATTGAGTTATACAGAGTATATCAAGTGTAAACTATTCAATATTCATAACGGTTAATGAGAATTCTTTCATTATTTCTCTCCTTCTTCTTCTTTCTCAAATTCTCTCTGCAAATGTGTGTATTATTGTTTATCTAGATCTATTATGTGAAACTTCAACACATTTACAAAATTCACCGTACCTCATCCCGCAGTCTAATCCTTATTCACTCAACAGGAGATGGGGGAGAGAAGAGGAAATTGGATGGAAGTTGTCCAAGAATTTTATCTAGATATAAAACCTGCCAAACTAGTCAAGGGACAAGGATTGTGTAAGTTGGCCACAGAATCTCAAGACCAAATAAATGAAGACCCTGGGTGGGAGAATGAATTAGCATTATGGTGTAGTGAATCTTTATACATTCCCCCAAGGCAAGAGTCTTGGTATGGAAAACTAATATACCTCCTACATCATGGGACTTGCCTAGAAAACCTAAACCCTAAAGAAAGGAGAGCTCTCGGACTAAAATCTGCACAATATCACCTCATAAATTCAGTGATTTTCTGCATAAATTATGATGGGGTACTCTTGATATGTCTCGAACGTGAAGATGTAGATAAGGTTCTGAGGGAGCTCCATGATGGTCTTGTAAGTGGACACTTTGCATGGAATACCACTGCTCACAAAATAATAAAATCCGGCTATTGTTGGCCTACTCTATTTAGAGATGCTCATACATATTCTAGAAACTGTAAAACTTGTCAAATGAGTGTGGGGAGAGAAAAGAGAGCAGTTTTCCCACTCCAACCAGTGACCATATCCATACCATTCGAGCAATGGGGGTTAGATGCCATAGCGGAGATTACCCTGAGTTATTCAAAGCAACATAGATACATACTGACTGTTATGAACTATTTTACGAAATGGGCATAGGCCATCCCTCTAACTCACGTGAATGAAAAGGTGGTAATCTGATTCATAGAAAAACAACTGATCACAAGGTTGGTATGCCTTCCTTTCTTGTTTTTTACAATGTCGCTTACTTTTCTTCCACTCTATTAACAGAGTTTTCTCTAGACAAATGAATCATAATCAGATACTCTGCAAACTACTATCCACAAGGAAATGGAGTGGAAAAATCAACCAATAATTACCTAGTGAGGATCTTGAAGAAGAAAATTGCATACAATCAGAGGAATTGGCATAACTCGCTTCACAATGCCTTATGGGAAGACAGAGTAACACCCAAGGAAGCTATAGGGAACTCCCCATACTTTCTGGTATATGAACAATAATCCATTCTCCCAAATGGGTTATATCTTCCATCCCTTGAGCTTGCTCAGGGTTCAAGAGGACAACCCTCATCAGTTATTCAACAAAGAATTGATACCCTCATCATGTTGGAAGAGGAAAGGGAGAAAGAAAAATCAAATTTCTTCGCTCATCAACAAATAGTTAAAAGATGGTTTGAAAAGCATAAGGCCAAAGAGAATAATTTTGGGGTAGGAGACTTATTCCTGAAATGGGATAGAGCAAATGAACCTAAGGTAAAACATTTGAAGTTCTAGAATCTATGGCTCGGGCCTTTCTTGGTATCCTAGAAAATTGGGGCAGGCACATATCAGTTGAAGAATCTAAGGGGGGAACCCGATGCCCTCCCGGTGAATGGCCAAGCCCTAAAAATTATTTCTGTTAAAAAAAAAAATGTGTGTGTGGCATTTCATGTTATTTTCTTATTAGGATAAATGTGTAGGTGTAAGGTAGACTGATTACAGAGTCCTTTAATTCCTGTTTTTTCTTTTTTGTTTGGTATTTTCTTGTAATAAAGTTGTGTTCCACAAGGCATTGATTGACCCAAATCAATATGGTGTAGCAAACTCTGCTCCCAACTCACGCTTACGTGCAACACAAGAAACGTTGGGAAATTGAATTTGTCTTAAAAGAGTTTTATATATAATATTTTCAAACAAATGACCTTAGTAAGTGATGAAGTGTATGCCTAGTGGTCTGGTAAATCCTAAAGGGAAAGATGGAAAGTTGGAAAGGACCATATGTACCTCTAGACAAAGCTAGGAGGAATTTCATCTTAACCATTTCATCTTGCAGATAATAGACATCCTCCTCTCCCACTCACTCAGGGCATCTCTCCCAAAAATAAATCAATTATATTAATGAGTGCAAAGTAGGAGAGGGTATGCACATAACTTCATCGGGGCTATGGATTCTCACTAGCATCGGAGCAAGGTATGTGACGTCGAGGTGACTTTGTCGGGGCTATGGATATTCGCTGGAAGCGGAGCAACACCATAGAAAGTGAATAATGATAACTAAGATGGCCTCGTTCCAGTGAATGATTTACTCGGATCTTGTCAAAAGGGGGCGTGGGTCAGGGTCAAGAGGAAAGAAGGTGGAATAAGGGTTAAACTCCATAGGCAGGCTCGAATTCACGAACCAGGGGGATTGTAAATGCATGGATGGGAAATACTCTGATAAAAGAAAAGACAATTATTTTCTCAACCAGATTCTGCATTAGCTAATCCCAAGGGAAGGAACAAAGACTTTTCTTTCTCCCAAAGAATCTCCATTTGTTGAGCGCTCAATACACCCTAAAAGTTTTTATGAAATTCTTTCACTTTTGGGTACCACTTGTTTCCTTTTGTTTTACTGTCTGAATTGAGTTCACTATGGAAGGATTGTTTTTTTTTTCATGACTCTTATTGATCAAATCAGATTTTTTTGAACTTGTTAATATGAAACCTTGTGTCTAAAAGAACTTGGCATTCTAACTAAGAATCTGCAGCTAATGATGTGACCAGTGCACTTATGTTCTGCGTCAACAAAGTCCAAGCAGGAAAAATGATCACACAGTAACAATAATCGATGCACCATCGACATCGGTAAAAGGCGGAGTAAGTTTGTGTTAGTTATTCACCACGAATATTCAGGAGATATTCGATTCCCAATAGCATCGGTGAAATACACAAGGACTAAACATTGACATGAGCCATGATAAACCCCGGTAGCCAATAATGGATGTGTTTGTTTGGGGTTGGTGAAACCTCAAAGGGTCAAATCATTGAAATTTCCGCATAGACACATCACCAATTGCCAATCCCCAACGCACTTTCGGCATCAACAATTTTCGAGGGGGTTAATCCAGGAGCACTTGGTTAATATCATCATCGATTGTCGATCCTTTATACCTTTTTAGTGTTAGTAGGATAGGATTTGTTGTTAAAGAGATTAGCTAAGTAAAAGTCCCTGATTCTGAATAACATGATTAAACGAAGACGTTAGTTTCAAGTGCCACGTATCTTTGCCACATAGGGATTTCGTATGGTCTAGTTTTGTCCTGAGTCACCTTAAGGTTCCTTGTGTCCTATTCATAATTCCAAATCAGCTTTTCCATGTCAAATCCATACAGCAAGATGGATCGGCGTCGGATATTTTTCCTGGAGATATCAACAAACAATGTTTCACGAGAAATATCGACTGTCGATCCACCAATTAGATTAGAAAAATGATGGGATGTTTTCAGCATGAGATATAATAAGATTATGTCATTTAATAGGTCAGTTAATGTTTCGCCGCACATACATTGTTACCTCATGCGCCAATTGAACAACGGGAATTTTAAATGGTCGATAGGCCACGTTATAGCTCGCGCCCACGTCATCAACCCATGATCAAATTTAATTTTAAACATAATGAAGATCTGGCAGAAGATTTTGTATAATAGCACTTGTATCCTGAATTGAATAGTTGATGTGACAAGGTAAGTTCATCTATGTTTAAATCATGAAAACAACTTCGAACACTTCCATTCTGCACACAAGTTTCCATTTCCAGAGCATCTGAAGAAGCGAAGCGAGCATCTCAAGACTGTGTTGATTCTCAGACCATAAAAAATAGGTTAATATAGCAACAGAGGTATGTGTTAAAATTTTGTCAGTTCGACGGTCGTAATTTTTCATATATTAGCATTTGATTTTTTACACAGTTTTTGACTATTTTCTAGCTGCAAGAAAAAATGCCTCCAAGAAAGTCAACAACATTACGCTCGGCAAGGTAACCTAAGTTAAAGGAGGCAAAAATTGGTGAGGGTTCTTCTCGCGACACTGCGAGGTAGTTGGAATACACTCCCAAGGTGGAGCCTATCATTAAAACCTCGATGAAGAAGGCGTTCATTCAACCCCCCGCGTTTTGCGTTACAGAAGTAGCCACTAGGTCAAAAATAATTCTCCCATAGTGGGGAGATCTATTCAACGGAATCAACTGGGAATATTACCCGGAGTGTATCCCACACAGCAACCTAGATGTAAGGGCACTTGATGACCAGGTGTTCCCAAATATCTGACGGTCATGATTAGACATGGTGGATTACTAAACTCCAATTTCCCCATGCATTGATATTTTTAGTTGGCTAATTGATCATATAGATGCTCAAAAGTGCCTCATTAATGACGAGAATGATGGATGTGTCAGATTTTTTCTCCCGACAGAAGTTCATAAGTACTACAAAATCAAGGACCTAGAGGAGCGATTGAACACAAACTTCGTGGTCAGGTTCTATGAGTTACATGGTCCACTAGTCAATTAATGGATTCTTGGTGGAAGGAAGACAAGAAATTTACAAACCGGAGCAATGGCTGGTACGGGACAGTGAACCTGAGGGAGCCATATATATACTTGATGGCTCTAATATGTCGACTATATGGAGAAAAGGAATGCTCCAAGTTCTCAGAAGAATGGATTCCCCTAGCATACAATGTGGTGATCTCCTGGAGTATTTTCAACTAGGGAGAAATTATATCCAAGAAATTGAGCATCAGTGTACAACAGGACCAGACACCGAAAGAAGGAGAAGCACTCGCTTTTCACATGGCCTCGTATCTTCTAGAAGTAATCTGGGCGAGGAATGTATTCGTCAGGATTAATTTGAGTTGGCATGTTGCAGAATTACATGTTCATGTCTACTTCAGCATATTATGGGAGAACAGGTACAAAAAATATTATGCCCTTATCTGCGATGAATTCATCGCCCGAGTTTATTTCATTATTTTTAAAAAGGAATGCCCAATGTTGTCTGTAGCAGCCAAGAAAATGATATCGAAGGTAGGCCATTGGTATCTAGATGAACACACAAACTATATCAAGGTGTTCAGGGCCACTAGAGCACCACATTTTCTCCCTGCTCACGTCCCAGACTGGCTCATTGAAGGAGAAATATGTTATTAGACGATCCTGCAGGGTTATAACGCCACTCTAGTTAAGGAAAATAAACGAGAATTTATACCCTACAACTTCCATGTGGGGTTTTGAATAGTGAAAGACACTTCTCAATCCAAACAAGAATGTTTGAGTCAGCTTGAATTCAGGTTCCTGACAGGTCAGTTTCGCAAGCACGACCCTAAAGGCCTAGTCCCACAACACACTTCACAAGTATCATCATGTTGGCCATATGCGCATGACAAGTTTGAGGATGAGATTTTTACAGAATGTGCTCAGGACTGGGAGGAGGTATTACAGAGGAAATCCAACCCGAACATGACTAGGTTCAAAGCTATGAGATTGGATGAGCAGGTTGAGACAATAGAGAATACGGCTCAAGAATATCTCAGGGTTAGAGAAGAAATTAGACCACCAGAGGCACAAATGAGAGGGGTTTTGTTACTAGAAGTATCCCAAAGACTCATTGACCATTTAGAGAATGATCCTCAACTCATGGAAATGATTAGGATCCCCTCGAACGACCCAATCACAATCGGATAAGAGCCAAGTGGCTTAGATTCAATACAACTAGAGGAAATCACTGATCTAGAAAACCCTGGAGTTCCATCACCACATATTAGATCATCAGTGACCATTCTAGCCCAACCTAAGGTTTCAATAACGATAGGTGAAACAAGTGTACCGAACCCCTTGTTTGATCTAATAACTATCTATGATGATGAAGATAGTTCGAAGGTATCCATGGTAACTCTAATACCAATTACATAGGAGAAGGAACCTGAGAAAACATCTGCCCCAAGTCCCGGTGATTTAGTTCAAAACCTTCAATAGAGAAACCATGAGGTCGAAAGTGTCTTAGACACTGAGTTGATCGACCTGTTGGAGAACCCAAAAGACAGCTTGAAGGATAATCTAGGATCGGGTGGTAAAAAAGAGTAAGTTCAACAGTAAGGTATTGACACCTCAACAAATGATTACCAAGTAAGTACTAAACCTATCACTGGTTCTTCAATTTTGGTCAATACCTCACTAGCTGATGAACAAAAAATAGAGGTCAAGCCATCATAACGTATGAAAGAAGTCCAGGAACTAATCCTAGAACAGATACACACAACAGGGAGCATGGGAAACACTCTAACCTGGGGAGAAAAACAAATCCCTGAGCCTATTGATGAGGTCTTCGATATACAATTGATCACTTATGACAAGAAGAGGAAAGCTATCATGAAGAGGAGCACCAAGAAGAGAATACTCATGTTGGATAGCTCAATTATCATCACCACGGAGGAGAAGTTGCTCAGTACAAAACATGAAAAGACGTTTGAGATCATCGACGCAGGGATGGATATCACAGATGCCATGTTGGATCAAGCGAAGAGAGATTAAAAGGAACTGACTAAAGGAGCTAGATCATCTGCGCCATTTGGAAAAATACTATGAAGACTCAACGCAGTCCACGGTGTTCCTAAAGAGTGAGTTCCAAGATGCTTATGCAAAGTTCACAAGAGAAAGACATATTTTCACTGTAGGTATAGCCTATTTCCAAGAAGATACCCTTATGGAATTTTCAACCTGAAAGGACGTGGAAAGGTGGTATGAAAATGCATACCAAGTGGTAGAAAGAATTGATTACATCAGTGTAATGAAAAAGGGCCGAGACGCAGAAGAGCATGGTATTTGGGTGCTAAGGGATAGTAGCATCTCTTGGATCAGGAAATAAGCTGAATACTGGGTACGTATGGCCCAGGAACCTCAGTGGGAGATACAGAAGAAGTGGGCCGAGTGCGAAAAAGGATGGAAAAAGATCAATCGGGAGATGAAAGGCACTGGCCTCCCAGAATTCGACTCACCTGAATACTTTGTCAACCTACATGACATAGTCAAGCGACATGCAGAACAGGACTCAGCATGGGCATTAGAGATCGTACAGGTGGAAAGCACAGCACCAAGTCAAATACAACAATTTATGGAGCATCTGATCAAGGATCGTGCAGTTCTACAGCGGTTGAGTGCCAAAATAGTCAAATACATAGAACAGGTAGTAGAAGTGAAAGAAATTATTTCATCCCAGATGGACCAGCACAGGTTCCCATATGCTAAGACATGTGAGGATCTCTTCATCAAGTGGTAGGAATATGATAAGAGTCATCCAATCCAGTATAACCATGAGATGATTCTTAGAGAACAAAGAGATCAAGCGCCACGTGGTGATATTTTGTTTTACTTAACTTAAAATTGTAGCAGTTATTTTTAGTTAGTGATTCTTTATAAGTAAATGTATGGACCTTTTAGAAAGGGTCGATGGTTTTGGTAAAAGACCTTTTTTGGGGAATTGTAAAGAACTATTTCTGAACAATCTTAATTGAGAAGTCATGTTTAGGACCAGAGAAAATAAAAAAAAATCATCAAAGGAGTTATGTGATTGGATTGAGGAGGAATTACTTCCAACTTTTATTTCAGTAATTGATGTTGTAATGAGTGAGAGCTTTTGAATCTATTGATAATTTATATGTTTCAATATTTTTGCAGTTATTTTGTTCTTAATTATGGAAAGAAAATCATTGTGTTGATGTGTGATTGATGTTAGAGCTAAGGAAAATATTTTTCTTGCAATCATCTTATTACATGCGTATTTTTCTTATAATAATTGGATCTCAGTCAATGATGAAATACCAGCAAGTTAACGTATTAGTACTACGCTTGTAATAGGTGTGAATATCTATGTATGCATGCTTGAGAACGAGGGTTATCCCAATCCCAGCCTTCTTCAGTAGTTAAGAATCCCTTCTATTAGTTGGTTTATACTAGCACACATCATTTTATCAGACTCATCTAATAAAAGAAAAGACAAAAAAAGAGAACGTTTAAACTAAAGAAGGAATTTTCATAGGAAGATATCATGTCAATCACCAAGTAAAGCCCATCGATAAATTATCTATATTGAAAGATCTGGAGAACCATTCCACCATCAAACGTTGCAGATTCTAATTGGGCCTCTAAGGCGGGTTTGGTTCCTGTTGTTGAGTCAAAGGGATCTCTAACCCCTCAACACATTGCTACCACCAAGATCTAGGCTAGTGAACCTAATGAGACAGAGGAAGGAGAGTGTCTCTTTCATTCACAGATGTGGGTGAAAGGAACTCCATTGCACTTCATCGTTGATAGTGGCAACCAGAAAAACCTCATCTCAAAATATTTCATCAAGTGACTAGCCCTACCGATAACGCTGCACCCACGGCACTACGTCATCGGATGGCTCCACCAAGGAAGTGATCCTCACGTCATCCAATAGTGCCACCTGTCATATGACATCAAGCCATTCAAAGATGAGGTATTGTGTGATGTTGCTACCCTTGAAGTTTGTGATGTTATTTTGGGCCAACCTTATTTATGGAAATGTCATTTTGTATATGAGTCTAGGCCTCACAATTTTATTATTACTTTGAACAGGAAATTGTACAGGATACCCGAGGTAGTCCCACCTAGTGTTATTTCCTTGATCTATGCCAAGTAATGAAGGAAGGTCATTTATCAGACCAAGAAGTTTGTCTTCTTCGTGATTCTCTCTCAGAGTGAATGAAAGGTTGCAGCCACATCCATGGCCTTCACGGTCGACCTCTTCATGCAGCAGAAGCAAGTGGATAAGGTCGCGGAAGAATAAAAAGGCATGTTCTCATCACCTACTAGAGTACCTATCTACTGTCAGGTCGACAATTCCATCGATCTAACCCCCGACGCACCACTACCCAATGGGATATCCTATCACTACTCTATGTTAGAAAATGAGTAGATCTAGTGTCAGATCCAAGAACTTCTCCACAAGGGGCACATCCAACCCATCTCATCACATTGTGGAAGCCCAATCGTGTCGGTGCAGAATAAATACTGGACCCAACAAATCTGCATTGATTACTATGCCCTAAACAAAATCACAGTCAGGAACCAATACCTGATTCCCCAAATCGATGATCTCCTTGATCATATCAAGGGGGGGGAATACTTCAGTAAGATAGATATGAAGTATGGATACCATCTGGTCCCAATAGAGAAGATAGTTGTATGGAAGAATGCCTTCAAGTCAAAAGAAGGTCTTTTTGAATGGTTGGTCATGCCCTTTGGTTTGAAAAATGCCCCAACAAATTTCATGAGGATGATGGATGATATCTTGTGGAATTTCACTAACTCTTTTGTAGTGTTGTGTCTGGATGACATCCTCATCTACAAAAAGACTTGGTAGGAACACTTACAACATATTCAACAAGTTATGCACACTCTGTGGCAGCATAAGTTATATTCCAACTTGGAAAAATGTTCCTTCGGCATGGACAGGTTCCATTACCTAGGACACATTGTTTATGTGCATGGTGTGCATGTGGATCCAACCAATATCCAAGTCATCCATGACTAGCCATCCCCAACCACACTCACTAAGCTTCAGAGCTTCTTAGGCCTTGCCAATTTCTATTGCAATTTCGTGTTGGGATTCTCCCATATTGCATGAGCCCTCATCCAAGTAACTAGGGGTGGTGGTAAGGCCAAATTTGTGTGGGGCCTATCCCAACAACAAGCATTCGATGATATGAAGAAACGCTTGTGCTCAACCCTAGTGCTTTCATTACCTAACCTACAACAACCCTTTAAGATCAAGACAGATGCTTCAGACTATGATGCAGGCATATTCCTCACTCAGAACGAACACACTATGTCCTATCATAGTGAGACCCTACTTATGAAAAATAAATGTACCCCATTGTGCAAGCCTACCGCGAGTGGAGGCATTACATTCTCGGGAAGGAGACAGCCATCCGCACTGATCATAAGCCATTGCAGTTCATGTAGACACAAGGTAAATTGTAAAATGACCTATGTTGTTCCAGATTCTATACTTAAGGCTTAGAAGTACAGTGTATAGGCATCTGAAAATGAGTAAGGGGTAGAGAAGGAAGAAACGTCAACCTTCGGCAAGGGAAACTAGGGTTGATTTCTAGGTTGTTGTCTAGCTTCCAACTGTTCCTGGATGTTTATGTCCCTTTCAATCGTTGCCCATGAACGTTCCAGTTCTACCCAGGTAGTGGTTGTTTTAATAATAGTATCAAAAAGATTCAAGGCAATATGTGTTTGATCTGATAGTCTGGGTTGGATATTAGGTTGTCTTGTCACAGGGATATTCATAGAGGAACAAAATGATAAGAAAATATCAAAGAAATTTGTAGATGTTGTCTCGATTTCGGTCGTATAAAGGATATTTATAGCTCCGATAGTGAAAACAGGATGCAAACCAAAGGCCCTTTCCCATAACTGAGTTATATTTTAATAAATGTGTATGAGGTGTAAGAAAAACATTAAGTTGTCTATCATGTAAGGCTCCTATCAAGGGAGAATCTCACTTATAAATAGAAGAAGAAAAAAGATAAAGAAATAACCTGATGAAGCATAAAATATATATAGAAATCTAAAATGTTCACTGGTGTTATACCTGCTGATAGTCGGTACAGAGGAAAAACGGTAAACAATATAGAAAACTAAAATTTATTCACTATAGTAGAGGTTGTACTAAATTATAGTGAAACATTCATCAGATAGATATATGAAATGAAATGAAATATGAAATACAAGGAAACAAACTCATAACACAGTCATGACGGAATCGAGAATCTTCGGATTTGATTTATATTAACTCTCGAGGGAGAAAAATATTTATTACAATCGACCCAAAAAGGTCCAGCCCTTTGTTCCTTCCTTCTATTGTATATTTATACAGATTTACATATGATGAAATCTCAATAGTTCCAAGATTTTCAGTTACAACAAGAAGGAGATCAATCGTTTCATTTCTTTATCTCTATCTTTATTTAGTACCAGAATCCTACCCCTTCGCATGCTTGGTACAAGTGACACATTTTTCCACCAGCCAAGATATCAACCTTGAAGGTTCCGCTTGACAATTGGCCTCAAAAATGTAACAGTCTCTGACTAATTGCAGCAACCTTTCTTCCATCTGTCGGTCTAGGGTGTCAATAGCACACAATTGCACACTTGGTTTAATAATCCATTTATCTATTTGAACTATGTCTACCAGAGTTGCTTGTGAGACTTCGGTCGAATATCTTTATTCTTTCTCATTTATATCAAGTGAGATTTTCGCCATATTCATTTGGCTCGGCGTCTCAACATTACTCTCGCTATCAATGCCTAACAGATTTCCATATATAGAACCGAAAGCCTCTTCACAGGATTTCCTTACCTTCTTGGCTTGCAATTTGCCTTCTGATATGCTGCGTTCCCATTCTTTCAACAAAATATTACCTCGGGTCTGTTCCGAAATGGAAAACTTAGAACTTTTTTCCGATTCCCTGTTTGTTGTAGCTATTACAGCCTCTTGAAATGCGACCTGAGTTTCTCCATCTTCTCTCTCTCTGACAAATAAGTTTTCTAATACTTGATCAATAAGAAGACAATTGTCTCGAATCGTCTCTACCTTGGCAAGTAAACTTCACTGGGCTACAGAAACCCTGCTCGGAATCTCCATAGCCTGGGACTGGAATATCCCGATATTTATAACTTGGCTTTCAGTGAACTCTAATCTAACCTATAGCTTCTCAATCAATTCTCTTTGTTGGCATACCTGTATTTGACTGGTCTGAGCTACCAGCTCTACTTGTTCGAGCTTAGCTTTGAGCAGTTCAATTTTCTTTTTGTCGGTCATTCTTGCTTGTTCTATTCATGTGCTTGCCTGGTCCTTGGCAGCCTCCTCTGTTGTGGCTAGTTTAGCTTCTAAGGTTTTGATGAGGAAATTTTTTCGCTTCAGCTGATTTTTCAAAACCCCAACTGAAAATTGGTTTGCGGTAGCATATGCCCCTAAGGTCCCGACTATTTCTCTCGCAAACTCTTCTTTCTTCTTGTCTTTACCATCGCTCAACACCTTAAATTTATTGGTCGTTGATCCTACTTCTTGATAGAATTATCTTTTTACCACAGCTTTTCTCTTTTTATCAAAAAAGAACTCATTTGGAAGGAGCTCTTCCATCCTTATAGGTCTCAATTCTTCATTGAAAATCCACCCTGCGTCTATGTTCCCTTGAGTTGACTGTAAGTGAGTAATTGAGGTGATGGGATCTCCGATTTGCTTAGCTGACTGGCCTAGAGTGGTGACTGGAGTCTGCTTTTTCGGTGGATCGGGAGTTTTCATTTCTGGTTTCAGACTCCTATTTTTCTCTCCCCCGTCCTGGTGTTTTTCTTGTCTGGGTGTTGTATCTTTGGAGCCTTCGGCTTCTTTTTGCTGCACCTCTATTGTTATTGGATTCTCACCCCACAATACTAGGGGAAGACAACTCCATCGATGTTCTTGGAATTTTAGAACATCGACCCTCTCTTCGAGTGTCAGGGCTTGTATCCGTGCCAAAACCTCGGCATAAGATCTCGTGCCTCGGAAAATGTCATCTGAGGGAAAATTTTCATGCTCAAACATTTTAAGCCCGCAATTGGCTAAGTGGTTACTTACGGCCCTATGTCGATCGTGCTTCTTGAATTTGACATGAACCAATTTCAGGTCTTCCAGGGTTGTTGCCTCAGCTTTAGCATGCCCGAAATCTAACAAAGAATAGGAATTTAAATGAATAGGAAAAGGTGGCCATACCTTCTTAGAATATCCTTTCAGTTCCTTGCTTACGCCACCGATTACGTTTTTCCTGGAAATCTCATGACAAGCCAGCCTATTGGGTATGAATAGTGGTAAGGCATTTGGAGGAACATAAGCATCGAAAACCCTGAGATATGAAAATTTTGCTTCCACGTACCAGTCGGCTATACTACTCATATTTACCGCGATACTGTCTGAGATCCTAGGTGGCAGGTGGCCGAAGATAGTGACATGCAGTGGTACCATTACCCAGTTAAATATTTCATATACAAAATCTGAAGCTTTGTCTTCCCACAGCTTTGAATGGTAGATGTGGATGGGCTCAGCTTTTGATGGATTCCAGCTCCAACTCATTAAGGGAAAAGGCGTCAGAAAACACATGGCATCCATGATATACGCAGCCATAAAGAATGAAGTGATCTTTCTGCTCTCCTTCTGTGCTCGATATTCTATAACTCGACTGGTCAAACTATCGTATAGTAGTTTATCCCAGTCGAAGGAACAGCCTTCGATGACCGAATGAATTAGAGGCACCCACTAAAGGAAAAAAATGTGTTGTATCCTCTCTCCCATATAATCTGCAGGTCATCATAGCCACATATTTGAACTGTGGTTCCAGAGAAGATATTGAATATATAC